>OZ026612.1:123039425-123639425 GCA_964020975.1 Hermodice carunculata | reverse complement strand
GTGGTGTGTTTTTGATCCAAGCTTGGTGATGTTACAACAGGATTGTACATGAAGATTGATGTTTCTAATTATTACTATTAACATTGTACATGGAGATTGATGTTTTGATTAACTACTGTTCCGCAGTGCGCCTTCCAGTTAGCGACACGGTATTTGTGGAGTGATTCCACCACAAGTTATGGTGTCATGTATGATGGAATAACAGAACGCTCACGTGGACAATAGTTTAAAAAACACCATGTTCACTGTCTACCACATGGTCTCTTACTTTACTATTCAAATAATACGTTTCAACAGTTGTGTCTTTCTGATGAGCACAAAGAGAGAAATAAGGATGCACGGAGAAAGGGAAGGTAGAAACGAACGAGAAACTCCACTGTACGTCGTCACTGCATGGGCTTATTTCTGTTAGACAAGCAACTTGTAAGAAATATTCAGTGCAGAATTGACCAAAAACAGTCTGTATTTTTGTATAATCTGAGCAGCGAAAATGGCCTAATCAGTACAATAATGACAAAAATGTTGTGATTTCGTCAAACATGTCAAGGCAAGTTTTTCCACTCCAAACTCCCCAGAATGCACCATTTGGCATGCTCAAATTTTAAATTTTTCAGGGAGGGGGGAATGCCCCCAGACCCCCACCCCCAGCCTGCCGTCGGGCGCTTGCTTGGGCCGTTTGGGCCACATATGTCTCATATGGGCCACTGAAAAAAAATAATGTATTTTTTTGGACCACTTGGGTCTCTGAGTTTCAAGCACTCGCCTGGGTCGATCAATATTTACTAGGGAGGGGCGGCTTGAAAGCACATGTACCTTTGTGTTTGTTCCATTGATGTTAGGGTTGGGCCTTTTCAGTAGTGTCTGTAAGGTTGCCAGAACCGCATATATATTATTGGTAGGCCTTCGGTAACTTGGACATTTGTTCAAACATGTTTCAAATGGATGTTGTTTCCTCTTTTATACATTACCTCTTTTAACGTCAGTTTAATTTGTTACCTGGACACAGCCGATGGCACTTGTTGTAGATGAAAAGTGTAACTCTGCAGCAAACAACCATACTTCTTCATAAAGCAACTATAAAGCAACTATCTATCTATCTATCTATCTATCTATCTATCTATCTATCTATCTATCTATCTATCTATCTATCTATCTATCTATCTATCTATCTATCTATCTATCTATCTATCTATCTATCTATCTATCTATCTATCTATCTATCTATCTATCTATCTATCTATCTATCTATCTATCTATCTATATATATGTGTATATTTATGAATATATTGTATATATAATACATATATATATGTATATTTATATATATTGTATATATAATATATATACATATATTTACAAATATATATATATGTATATATATATATATATATACAGTAAAACCTGTACTTCCGGTTGCCTCTATAATGCAGACACCTGTATACTGTTATGATGTGGACAGTTATGCCCAAGTCAATTTTTACACCTGTCTATTGTGGACACCTGTCAACTTTGGACACTTTTTGCCAGTCCCAGAGGTGTCCACAATAGAAAGGTTTCACTATACATACATATATATATATATTATATATATATACCGTATTCTTGATTTTTTCTGTGTTGATTTTCTCCCCAAGTTTTTTTTCGGATACTATAATTTAGAAAAGTGCCAGAATTGGCATGGTAATTCACCTAGTAGTGAGATGATGCCCCTGATTTGGCAAAGTCCACAAGATGAAAATTATGTAAATTAGGATCATTTGAAATTCTTAAGTTTAATAACTTCAAAATTGTTTTAGGTAGAGATACCATTGGAAGTTTAATTCATAGGTTTGTGCGATAGGAACCAGAAGGAGAAGTTGTAGAATTTTGATTCACACAAATAAGGAGAAACACAAAATTTAAATCCCGAATAACTACAAAACTATTACAGATGGAATTGTCATTACAACTTAACTTGATAGGTTGGCATTATCGCTGCATCCAATGAAATATGAAACAAAGTTATTGCGTTCAAATGAATGCAAATTAGACAATTTCCCAACATTTAGGTCTTGAATATTCAACTTTAACATTGTCATAGACAGAGGCGCCGTTCTAGCTTCAATTGATAGGTTTGTGAGACAGTCACATCTGATGGACCATCAATAAAAGTTGTACCATTGCAATTTATGCAAATCAGGCATACACACAAAATTAAAATCTTGTGTAACTTCAGAATAATATGGATAGTGATGTCATTCATTCCAACTTCAATTTAAAGGTTTTCGATAAAGCCAATTGATTACGTCTTTTTTAACAGTTCATTAGAATATATCGCTGCGGGAGTTAAGACAAATACTGAAGAGGCAATCTTAAGAAGCCTTCTCAGAACACAGACTGATGTGCTGACAAGCAAATCAAATATCTTTGGTTTTGTTTCAAGTTTCCTGACGGATAACAACACCATAAAGTAAAGTTGCCCGTCTCAAGAATGGCTAATTTCTTTCAACGACCTCAAAACTGACTGTATGCTCATTTCCTTTAATAGCGCCCCGCCCCCGATCACCCACACCTTGTTTTCCAAGGACACCAATTAGAGAATGTACCCGATGACAAACATTTGGGCCTTTTTTAAACATCCGATTTGAAATGGAACGTGCATATCAAATACATAGCTACCAAGGCTGCAAAACAGTTGAACATTATGAAGTCTTTGCAGGGTCCTAGATCTTGAAACCCTAGAGATCATTTATAAATCCTTTGTACGACCAGTTTTGGAATATAGTAATGCTGGGTGGGATGGCTGATGAAAAACTATTGGAGGATTCACAATTGAGTGCAGCTCGTATCGTGCGTGACTTGAGCTATGAAAACCACCGCTACTGCTAAATTATATGAAGAAACTGGTTGGGAGACCTTATCCAAACGACGGGAGAGATCGAAATGAATCATGATGCGTAAAAATGATCACAGATTAACGCCCGACTATTTGTTCAATATTTTGCCAATTGCGTCAGGTATTGATGAGAACCCAAGTTACGACCTCAGACAATGCCACGAATTGCTTGAAAGGCACTATTTTAGTACCAGAACAGTCCTATTCGAAAAGTCCCTTTTCCCATCTGCAACTAACTTATGGAACCTGCTACCGTTAGCAACCGGAAATTTACCGACTTTGGCACAGTTCAAACGGAAACTCTCTGACCCCTGTGTGCAGCCCGCAAAATACCCTGAGCTTTTAATAAGTGGCGAAAGATATTCATCTGTCCTTCATTACAGGCGGAGTATGGCTCGCAGTCAGTCAAACGAACATCTGTTTAAAATCGGCGTTATATTATCACCAGCTTGCTCTTGTGGAGCTGCATCGGAAAGTCTGTACCATTACTTCCTTATCTGTCCGCGGTATACCATTGCTCGTGACGTTTTACACACCACTATTAAAATGCTCTGGCTCCCATTGGTTTGAATATTATACTATTTGGAAACAGTGAATGCGATTTAGACCAAATCATCATAATATTATTAGCAGTACAGGAATTTATTGAGAAGAGCAAACGTTTTGGACCTGAACTGCCGATATATATATATATATATATATATATATATATATATATATATATATATATATATATATATATATATATATATGTATGTATATATATATATATCTTTATTCGAATTCACATGGGTACAACAAAGATTTGATAAAGCGAGATAGAGACAAAAATCAATTACATATATATATATATATATATATATATATATATATATATATATATATATGTAATTGTCATGTCACAAGGGCATCAATGCAGGTGCAATTGTATCCAAATCAGTCAGCAGCAAGGCTATACATAATAGCAAAAATAAGAGGGTTTCTGTAACACATTAAGTTGTACATAATATATTTATACAATCAGAGATTTCTTGCTTGATGATAATTGTGGCCAGTTTACCATCTCGAGCAAACACAATTCATTAATCAATTTGGCTTATAATAATTGATTGGAAACTCTATCCCTTTACAGCGGGGTACCAGAGACTCGGGGTAAGCCTCTGGTGCGTCCAAGAAAATAAAGGCTCAATGCAAACATACAAACATGTATAAAACTGAAATATTAAAATAACTCGCTGGTCGGTCTAGGCTTGTTCACATAGAATGCGAGCCAAACACGCCATGCCGTTCTTAAAAACTCCTTACAGATCTTATCGAACAAAGCCCCAACGCTGCTGTTAGAAAAATAGCCATGGTTTCTTAGAAACAAAGTTTCGTGAAAGTCGACCATAGTTCCTCATGTCCCAAGTTCTGAAGATCGGTTTCCAATTTACCATAACATGCATTCCTAACTAAAATTAGCGCGGGACAAATGAACAGAAAGTGAGGAAGATCCTTCATAGCTTTCTTACACATGTCACATTTTCAATCTGTCAATGCCCAATCTTGCTAGATTCTCTTTAATACATAGGCAACCAGTACGTACTATAAATTTTAATTGGGTTTCATAAAAATCATTACAAGTAAACGCATATTCTGCATAAAAGGTAAATCTCTAATCGACTGATACTAATATAATGAAGAGCTGTCATCAATGTCCTGAACAAATGGAACATATAACTGCTTACACTTAATTTCATCTACGGTTCTAGCCAAAACTCATTCTGACTATAAAGTATGCGATCTAAACCCACAGTTTTAAGTACGTTGTATAATTCCGAACAATATGGCCAAGACGCACCTTTTCTATCGAGATAACCATCAGTTAAATCAACGTAAACTTGTTTACATACCCTTGTGTCGGGTAATATATTCCTCATTCTGTGAAAATATTGAATACGACGTCAATACAAAATAAGATCAAACGGCAACCAACCTAATCCCCCAATAGTATATGACATCTCTGGGCATGATTCAATGCAAATGATTGCTATTGCAATGGAATACTTTTACCAAAATTAACCATATTAATATTTTCATGAGAAGACAAAACGCTATGTAAATAACCCTGAAAACCTGATACCTTGTCTTTAAGGTGTGACTTTACATGTGCCAAATCATTAAAAACTTGTGAGAAAACAATGCCCAAATACTTGTACCTGGTGCATTCTGTAATATAACAACTACCTCGTTTCCATTTCTTTTCATTATTGATACGTTTGCCAATTACCACTATTTTAGACTTATTATTGTTGAAGAAAACACACTCTACTTCAATTTAAAAGCACGAGAAACAGATAACATTTTCTGTAAGTTTTCCTCATTGTCACGTAAAAGGCAAACATCGTCTGCATAAGGAATATAGGGAATTTTGCCTTTAGCAAACGGGATATCAAGATTATGACCATATAGCATGTCTGCAAGATCAGACATTACACAGTGAAAATAATGTGGGAGATATAATACACCTCTGTTTTACTCCATTCAACATCTCAAACCGCACACTATCATATGGGCCGAATATTAATTTATTGTCAATTTCACTGTAGAGCCTTTTTATCAGTTGTCAAGCCTTACCCTGCACTCCCTTTTCCAATAAATGAACAAACACTCTGTCCCTGTCGGTCGTGTCAAAGCCCTTAGAGATGTCTAAGTAAGCGAGCCAAGTTTCCAATTCTCGACTTTTTCGCAAAGAACATGAACCTGTCAGAGTGAAGAACTGATCTTCCAAACGGCTACCTTTCCGAAATGCCCCCTGAATTTTGCCTAAAATTTCATTTTCTTTTTAAAATGTCAGGAATTGCGATTTGACAACATAAGTCAATTAGTAGAGTTAGATAAGTACTGATCTGTCCATATATTCTAAAAGATAATTAAGTCTAAAGTCCGTCAAAATATTTTTGTTTATCCTGTATTTAGAAGCTGTAAAATTTAGAGAATTACATGTTGCTGACCGGCTCTCCTCTAGGGCAAGAAGACCACACATATGTACAATTTCATTTCCACTGTTTATGCTCCTGTGAAAAAAACCTTGGTAAGTCTTTTGTGTAACTGGGAACTGCTGGGTATATATAGGCAAATTGATTGTATAAGCTCACAGGGACATCTCTAGGGAACCTACCAAAGAAATCGAACTCTGTTTTGCCAGGCTACATAAAAACGATCTACTTCCTTTTTGGAAAAGTCCCAAATTGACATCCACACAGGGGCATAGGGTGTGCTGTGGATAATAGATATCGTATGTTGCAGAAAACATTTCCAAACTGAGCCATTAAAACATTAACATTTATATGAAATTGTTTCATGCAGTTTGTAATACTATCAACCGAAGCTTTTTGACCAACAGTATTGCCTCAATGCTCAAACTGAGTAGCTGTGTGGATAGTTGAGCCATTCAAAACTACATCAGGATATTCCTTGCAGATGCCCTCTAGCATGTGTCTAGATTTACTGGGATTGACCATGACATTATCATCTTTAGAGAAACCTGAGTAAGTGGCTAACGAATGGTTCATAGATATTAAATCGGGACCATGAGCACTACATCATCAGCATATGCTAGAGCTCCTACAAAGAGATGACCGATATAACAGCCAAATCCTGGATTTTTGAGACGCTGATGTAGCTCATCTATATAAAATGCAAATAAGATGGGGGACAGAACACCGCCTTGCTTAAACCCATTTGAGCAGCTTAATGGGTCGGCAACTGCATTGCCCCAATTACTTAATTAAAAAAAAAAAAAAACCAAAAAACCAAAAAAAAAAAAAAAAACCAAAAAAAAAAAAAAAAAAAAAAAACCAAAAAAAAAACCAACCCCCCCCCAAAGAAAATCCCTTGCTGATTCTGAAAATTATGAAGGGTATTGCCTTAAGTAGTGGGTTGGCGAAAGTTATGGACTGGATTATCTTACCCAAATATAAACATGAATTTGATATTTCTACTTAACAGTTTGGTTGTTAACCAAAAATGCTCAACAACGCATGGTACGTTTGTTGTTTCAGGGTACGTTAATTACTACATTCAACATGGTTCAAATGTGCATCTAGTCTTTTGGATGCCATAAAGGTATTCAATTGAGTGCATTAAGTTAAACGTTTTCGTTTCTTGATTAAAGGAAAGGTCTATGTCCTATTCAAGTCGTCTGCTTCTAAATTTATATACCTGTCAAAACACCAGAGTCAAGTGGGAGAAAACATTGTCCAATACTTTTTCATGTACCAATGGTGTCAAGGCAGGTGGTGTGTTGTCTCCAATATTTTTCAGTGTCCATATAGTTGAACTTCTGTACAGACTGAGGCGGAACGGCTACGGTTGTCATATCGGCAACACCTTCCTTGGCGCAATTGCCGATGCAGATGACATTACCCTGCTCGCACCAACCACCACTTCAACATCTCGTCTCCTGACTATATGTTCCACCTTTGCTTAAGAATATAATGTCCTTTTCAATTCTGCTAAATCTAAGCACTTATCATTTGATCAATGAACCAATGAGAGCACGAGAATATCATTTAAAAATCGGAAAAAGAATCGGTTCCGTGTTTCAAGCACCTTGGCCACATTGTTGGCCCCGGTGTTATGAAACATAAGATGTAAGAGTACATACGTACATTTAATATGGATGTTAGTCTTCTGATGGCTTTATTGAAACTTGCATATTCAACAACTAGGTATCAATTATTTAAGACACATTGCATGTCTCTGTACGGCGCCCAATTATGGGATTTTTCAGGTAAAGAAGTTGCAACGTGTTTTCACCGCATGGAGGAAAGTGATTCGGCACATATGAAATTGACCTATACATGTCACTCTAATTTGATCTATAACATTTGTAACGACTTTGATATTGAATAGCAAATTTATATTCATTTTCTGATTTTTTTGGACAATTTATCAGTCAGTAAAAATGATATTGTTCATTTTATGGCCAACACTGTGTACGGCGGCAGTTAGTCAGGAGTATGCAAATCCATAAATTATATCTTCTCTGATTGCTGTATTAACAAGCCCCCTAATACATATATTGCTCAACTTGATTGTCTCAGTGTTATTAAAAGAATTCGACAGAACCCAAATTGTGATGGACAAAGTTTAACTTTAGGCCACCTAATACGTGAACTCTGTTCAATGCATAAAGAGCAAACATATGTGTATGGGAATAATTTGTGAAATAAGTACAGCACATAAGTAGTAACCCAACGGCCCCAGTCCCTTTAGGCGGTCGGGTTACTGTCGGGACAATTGACTCTGGATTCATAGAATATGTGTTGCAAATGTGTGTATGATTTCTTTCTTCTTCTTTTTTGATCTTCGACTGTATTGTACTTAGTGTAGGGACAAAGATATAATAATAATAATAATAATAATAATAATAATAATAATAATAATAATAATAATAATAATAATAATAATAATAATAATAATAATAATGATGATAATGATGATGATAATAATAATAATAAAGTATTCCACTCTATTTAAAGCCTTTGTGGCATCTAAAAAGATAAACTGCACATCTGTGGCTTGTATGGCAAGCCAACAGGGCCATAAAGCATTGGTCTTACGCGTTGCCGTGCCTCCACTACGCGTAGTCGAGCCAACCAATCAGATTTCAGTCTCCACTGTGCGTTGCAGAGAATATGTTTTCCACTACGCGTAGTCGAGCTTTGGCTACGCGCAGTTGAGCAACTTATGGCATCTTTTGGCTGAAAAAAATCAAACCAATCATTTACGTCCTTACAATCATTACTGATATTAAAACAGCCAATCAAATTAGAGTCTCTACAACGTGTAGCGGAAGCATGAAATTCTCTACAACGCGTAGTCGAGACTTGAAATTCTCCACAACGCCTCGTCCAGGCAGTCAATCAAATTACGGTCTCTATGACGCATAGCCGAATGGTAGTAACCCATATTTCAAAGCGAAGGTTGAACGGGTATCAAATTTTACTTTTCAAGACAGAAGATAGCTACAGTTGCACCAGCCTGTGGTCGTTCATCCTGCCTTTGTATTGTTCGGCGCCGAGTCGCCATGATGGTACATTTGCCACCCTGGCGCCATCGGAACTAACTTCTAAGTTCTATTGGTTGTTTTGGCTACGCGTTGCCGAGAGTCAATTTTCATTGGGTATCTCGGCTACGCGTAGTAGAGAACCAATTTTTATTGGGTCCTACGCAACGTGTAGTGGAGAACCAAATTGAATTGGTTCCCTCGGCTACGCGTCGTCGAGACCAGTAATTTCTCAACGCGTAGTGGAACAGGTCTAATACAGTTTACAAGAGCATCAGTGATTGGATAGTTTGACTACACGCTATGGGAGGCATAGTTTCTCCACTACGCGTCGCCGAGGCTCGGCGACGCGTTCTAGAAGAACATTTTCTCGGCAACGCGTAGTGGAGACTGTAATCTTATTGGTTAGCTCGTCTACGCGTTGGCGAGCCTCGACTACGCGTAGTAGAGACTGCAATCTGATTGGTTTATTCGACTACGCGTTGCCGACCCTCCACTACGTGTAGTGGAGGCTCGGCTACGCGTAAGACCTATGCGTTATGGCCCTGTTGGCTTGCCATAGGCAAGTGACTTATAATACTGAGCACACTCATTGAGTACAAATATGCACTGTGCAGTTGAACTTCCCTGTTTGAAACCAAATTGAAGCTCTGATAAGTTCAGCACCTCATAGGTTACATCCAATATTACCCAATCCAATTACTTTCCCAAAATGCTGCTTAGAGCAATTCCTCCATAATTTTCGAAAACACAAAACGACTTGTTTTTGTTTTTTGGTATCAAATTGAAAGAAACATTCAAAAATCCACCAGGAGCAGAACCATGCAGAATCATTACTGCAATGAGTAATGATAAGTGGATTTCTAATAGAGTGGTTCCGTTGACTATATGATCAGAATAATGTCCCTGGTCACCATCATGCAAAGAGAAGGTTCTGAGCCGCAGAAAGACAACAGCGAATGTAAAGAGTGTTCAGCAGAAATCCTAGTCTCATTTGCCGATGTAAAATGTTTATCCGATTTTCGACTACTTTTAGAGTTTTGATTGGTTGAGGCCTAAAAAATGTTGCCTACACTGTGGTCAACGCTTCAATGCTAAGCAAGGCACGTTTCATGCTTGCCACCGAATACACTGCATATTGCTTGCCTGTATGTTAGTCGAGTAATGCCCAAGCTAGGGAAATCACCATAAATTACAGTCGTAGGCATGTTTTCGTAAGGAAAGTCTGGTTTAACGAAAACAAGATATACTACAAACGTCAACAAATATTTTTGCACCGTTCGACCATATATGAACTGTCGTATAATAAGATAAACTGCTATTTGCCATGTTTATAAAACTCACATACCCATCAAAAAGATTTGCGTGCTATAACTTGAGAAATAAGAAAATTTTCCGATTTGCGAAACACAATAAGCATGGGGTTTGAGGTGAATAGCTTGAACCTACTTATCAAGATCAAATGATCTACTCCTTCAAATTTATCTTCTAATTTAATTACTTGCAAAGGGAACCAATGTTGTGCCGGAGAGGTGACGTATAACAGTTAATGGCCCGAATCCTTCTATTGCAGAGTTTATTTCTACACGGAATCAAACACAGTTAGAATGATTAATATATGTGACCCTAGATTACAAATGGCCATGCTCTGAACATTAAAATCAAAGTACATTTGTTTAACATAAACGTGAAGCCAGATAAATCTGACTGGAAGAGATGCGATGGACATCGGCCCAACGCTGCCAACTACCTTACCATTTCAACAGTTTCCATCCAACGATATAAACTTCCATATGGAATAATTCTGTACAGACCGGCCTGTGACTTATCTGTCAACTACAAACTCCTCGTGTAAATTACGGAGGACCTGAATGCAAGTATACTTTTTGCACCCGATTTTCCTGCGTTTCCTGATTTTAGACACAGTGCATTGTGCCGTTTCTATTCCATTAAGTGGTCAAAAATCAAAACAGGCTGCGTTTATCATAGGCTCATGGGGACAGTCTCTGTTATAAGGATTTTGTTATTATATGTATATGTGCATGTATAATTATGTATGCGTGTAATTACAAAAATGTGTAAAATATGCCAAGACATAATGAATCCACTCCTGCGATTTCTTTAAAAGTTAGAGCATTGGCCATATTTAATTCAATGTTATTTGTCCCTGGTATCTAGATATAATCATTCGTCAAAAACAGTTCCATTGACTAGTGAAACAATATAACAGTATCACAAATTTGAAAAATTAATGTCTATTTCTTTCAATAGGCATATTAACCATAGCTTAAGGATTAATTTAAAGTATTTAACCAATATTTCTTGTAGAATATATATATATATATATATATATATATATATATATATATATATATATATATATATATATATATATATATATATATATATATATATATATATATATATATATATTTGTGTATACTGGCTGTGTAATGAATATGTATGAATTCGGAGTCTTTTACAAGTTACGATAGCAGAGACTGTACTCATATTTTGTGATCAAACACATTGATTTCTTTATATTTTGATGCCGCAAAAACTTCCCTCGCAGTTTTGTTGACCAAAAATACAAACTTGAATTTTGCTTAAACTGTATATATATATATTTCTTTTATATTTTATGTTCACTACACTTTAAGATTTGCGCCTTTATGGCTTTGTTTGTTATGCACCATGACATAAATGGTCTGGGCCAGTCGGGTATCGAACACGAAACCTCTAACAAAAAACCATGATAATGTAAGTAGGTTGGGCAGAAAAAGTAGCTGACACCCTGTCTGAATTTGCGTCTGACTTTGCAGTCAGACTTGCACGTCAAATACCGCTTCCCTGTGTTAACTGTTTCCAGTAGTGTTGACCCAATCGCGTGGGATGAGTCAAGCATCACTACCATTTACAGTCTTGTCGCTAGCGCCACTAGGCAACGGTCCACCAGATGTTACTCATCATTATTCCCGGACAATGTTAGCCATTGCTCTGCACTGAAAGTGCGGAAGTACCGAAATTTCAAAGTTCAATGAAAGAGTGTTTAAAAGCTGTCAAATTTGCAAATTTCGCAGATCGATGTCTAAGTTGTGTTTGATTAATTCCTGTTTACATATTGCATTCGGTAGATATTTGAATGAAAGCTTGATTTCCAATATGTGTCTTTACTGCGAGAGCAAAGCTATTGAGAGAGAAGAGCATTTTTTCTGGCTTGTAAAACTTAAGTTTATTTAAGAAAAATTTTTGTCTCTTTCTGGCACCACCAAATCCAAATGTGGAACTTGTCTTTTCCCCGGAGGCTGATGTGGCACTGTCAGTTTGGAAATTTGTATGTAGTATATTTATACAGCAGCGTAGTATATTTTCTAATTTTTTATCAAGAGCCCGTCCTGGTCAAAAATGCAAAAAAGTTTATTAAGTCATTGTAATTCTGAACCTGCATGCCCCAAAAGGCAGCTGTAGGGGGAGTGGCATAGCGGTGCTGGCGACAAGGCGGTAAATGATTGTGATGTATCGCTCACCATATCACATGTCATGCTACGCTAGTTTGGTTTGTAGTTGAGCTTCATTTGAAATTACATCTAGACTTGATGGATTTATGCTATGAATAGAGACATTTATTGTCTAAGTCATGGACAAATTCAATCTTTCTCTCCCTGTTCGATGTGTAATCATTCAGTTGAGGTACACCCTTGGTTCATCAATCTCATGATGAAAAGGATAATTTTCAAACATGACTAATTAGGTTCATACAATTGTGGCTCTTGCACAAAATATAAGGCTTAACTGCATACACGTAGGTTGAAATGAGTATCTGATAGAATGATATCTAAAGTACGCCAAAACTGCAAACGATGCTTCGTGTTGAACCATTTTTACCAGTTTTTTTTAGTGGAGGGTTTTGGCCGCAGCCTGGTGGCCTCCTGGGATTTGAGACTATGCCCTGGGCGCCTTGTCTACCATCAAGATGAATTTATGAATTGAATGTTAAAAATGTGAAAAACTCTTATTCATATATAAAAATGTTAAGCGTTCTTTAAACATTTGCACAGAATTTAACAGCTTGGAAACTACTGTACACTTTCATATTTCCATTTTTTTTTCTACAACTAACGTTCGTGTGTTTCAAATTTAATAATCCAGAGATGTGGAGAGATCATTGGTTTTGGTTCTTTTGTTCTACAATAATTGATTAAAGATTAATTCATTTGTAGTGTTAAAGTAGAACTATATTGGTCAAAAGCCGAGCAAGGGAGCAAACGCTTTAATCAAGGTTTTGATGCTGACAGTGTGCAATTTTTTGATGAGCTGGGCTTTCCACTATTTTAAATTACTTTTTGGTTAGCTCAGTACTTTATGTTTAAATTTGGGTCAAAATCTGGATCAAATTAAGATAAAGCCACAATTTTGAATTTTTTAATAAAAAATCGTGTGAAATACTCATAAAAAAGAATGACATGAAAATTGTCAATATTCTATTGGACCCAGGATTAAGTAATTTGAGATCAAACGAGTTGATTTTAATTTTGATCCTAAACTCTGCATCAGATCAAAATTCTTTGTAAATATGACCACTGGTCATTACTTCACTGATAATGACCAATAGCTAGCCAGAACAACTACCTAAATGCTTACCTTTGGGTACATGAATAAATCAAACAGGGGCAATAGTGCCATATCTTCCGTGTAGTTCCCCCCCCCCCCCCCCCCCAATACCTCAATCTAATCTCTCCTCGCTCCATAGCCGTTCTAGGCAACTAGTATAAACCTTTAAATTGATTAACATGTTATCATGTTCGATAAAACATTTAAAAAGTCCCAGGCTTCAACAGCCAAACGAATTTATAAACAGGACATCAGCGGGAAACAATCAAATATGTTTGGCAGCCTTATTATTGTCTAAGAGTCACAAAAGGCGCAACTACTGATCGAGCAATGTCCATAACAGGTGCATAGATGCGTCTACAATGACTCCTGGACGAGCAGTAAAGTGTATTCTATTTTGTTCCGGGGTAATTTGCTTATCATTCTACTTATTGCACCAGCCTTTTCACACAGGTCTGCCACAAGCAGGCAACACTGTTCAATCGGGTCGTTGTAAAATTCCAGGTCGAGGACCTCTTACAATGACCTGCAATCCTGTTCTCCCATCAGCTGAAAGCCCTTGGCAGCAGAATAAACATAATAGAATATAATGTAACTGTTAGCAAAATATCGCATTCTGCTACGTTATTTTCATATGCAAGAAGTGACGGTAGTGCCAGTCAAGTCGTCTGAAATTTTGTGTAAGGCTTAAAACAGATAAATCGAGCAAAACTACATTAAGGATGATAGAAAAACGCCTTATTCATGTGTGTGCCACATAAATTAGTCAACAATTGTGGAATACAATAGTCATGTGACATGATGTGATGTAATGTGGTGTGGTGTCGTAAGATGTGATGTGATTAATGTGGTGTGATGTCGTAAGATGTGATGTGACGAGCTGAAAGGTTTGTAGAGAACCTGTCGTCCTTCTCTCCGTTGCTCAGGGCAGGTGTCAATGCGGTCCCATTCAGCAACAGGGATGGTGCTCTGGTGCATGCCCATTTTTTCACATGATAGGTCGGAGCCAAAGTTTGTTTCCAACAGGTAAACCGTACGCCCCCTTATTTAACTGGGAGGAACGTAAATTTCAGGCCTGTGTTTCGCAAAAATCATCCATTCTAGAAAACAGTACCAATCGAATTTTGGAGTCTATATGTATAAGCTTACACTACGGAAGCCAAAATGCCGAGAAATCATTAGAGAACACACGAGGCATTGATAAGTGCTTTCAGTATACCAAGTCTTGCTATAATTTGTTTGAAAAAGAATGAATGGATTCGTCGTACATGTGAGTTTGACCAGCAGGATCAAAACAAAGTGTGTACATATTGAAGCTGAAGACTAGATGTGAAATAGAACCTTATTTGTTGGAGCGTAACCCTGTGACACAATAACTTACTAAAGTAAGCATAATTGCCATCCTTTGCCAATAGAGGGTGTCCGTTATATCCTGGTCAAGATAAGAATTTGTAGTATGTAACTAAGGAAGCACTGATAATGATGAGCACAGTCTATGTCAATTCTCTACAGCTTATACAATCAAAACGGCATTTTGTATTTAGTCCGCAAAATGAAAATGAGGCAATGTTTAATGTATTTGACACAGAGGAGAGTGCAAATGTGCATTGAATTTATGCATCAGAATCGTTTTATACATAAGGAAAAAACGCTTTGGCTATTGAAGAAGACTTTCATGTTTAATAAACCATAGGTTATCTTTAAAAGTATGTAGTATATATATTGTTCCAAACATTTTGTACAGCAAGGTGTACTTTCTTGTTCTTGTGTTTCTCAGTGTAGTTTTTTTTTCTGCTTGTAACATTTAATGATCAAACTATGCCAACACAATTTGCCTTTCCATTCATGTAGTGTGCAGCATAAAAAAATGTACATCTTTAATGGTGCTGCTTCATTAGCCCTTGGCTTAGGCTTATATGAACAAGTCCTTATAGACATCAAATGCGACACGCCATTTGTGATGTGAAACGACTCCGCAATGAAAATTTGCCGTCCTGCCTTGAAATGTTCTCTGATTATTTATGACATCAATATCTCCCTGCACACAGTATCAGGAACATTTACCAGGCAGATTTGTACCAAGGATGACGAAAAGAAAGGCAGGTATGGATTAAATCCGTGTAGGTCCACACGTACTTAAGAAGTGTATCTTATTTTCAAGAATTATTGCACTTCCCCCGCGTCCCCCGCGCATCAGGAGTGCAGATCGGGCATCGAACTTTGTACATGATGTGGTTTTGCACACGCGTAGAGGGGGTGGGGTGGGGGATTGAGAGGAGGAGGATAACGTTTGCACATGTTACATTGAAACTTCGAGGAGGGATAACTCCTGCAGCATTGAAAACATTTCCAGGAGATGCGCATTAGTCCTGTTACACAATGTGTGAAGAGTTCAATGCAGTGCATATAATGGCGACGCCACGACATGATGGCCTCATACAGTTCTGAGGCAGGATGTGTAAACTGCGTCTTGATCGCAAGTCCCATCTCCGCTGCCGATTGCTCTGAAAACTAACTACATGACCTTTCAGAGGTTGACAATAATCTGTTATTTCACCACGTAATTAAGACTAAGCGTAAAATTCGCTGATAAATAAATGCTGTTTGCTTCAGGGAACAGATTTTCTGCAAGGTTCACCCAGCAACAGTGAAAATAAGTTTCACGAGTGACTAGTTTATACCATTGTCCCAATTCATGTAACATTTTGAACTCCTAACGAAAACAGCAGCTGCCACCAGATAAATCTGAAGACCCTTTAGTATTCTTCTGGTTGCCATAGGAACACTAGCTTGAATGACATGTGTGTAGAAATATTACCTCATACATGAAAGACCTTTTGCTAAATATACCTGGCAATAATTTAGAAAGATGAAATTTTGATTCAGTTGATAACCTTTTAATATACAATATCGACAGGTTTTCTACTCTGTTGTATCACGTTGCATCAATAGACAGAGATAAATAAATTATTTAGCTGTTTAATTGTATAAACATTCCTAATATCTTTGGCGACTTGGGCCTGACACCAATTCTAAACCATAGAAGTTTATACTCCACACCAAGGAAACCAAATCTGTGGTTTCTAATCCTCATGGTTTTGGTCAAACATTGAATCAAGGATTAAGTAGTTTAGGACGAAAACCACTTTGATTTTAATTTCAGGATTAAAGTAAGGATCAGATCAAATTCTTTGTGAATATGGCCACAGGTGCATAAGTGACCAAGATCAGCATGATGCTGGCACCTGAAGCTTCGCGATCATAGATAATCTCAAGAATGCTAGTGTCATCGATAAAAAGCCTGATGTCACATGTTATATATTATCAACGATGTCATTGATGTAAATTAGGAATAGAAGGGACCCAAGGATGGAGCCTTGGGCACACCAGCTTCTATCGGTATGCATGAGGAGTACTGACCGTGTATGACAACTCTTTGTTGGCGATTATTGAGATAACTATCGAACCAGTTGATTATCGCTGGGATGATGCCAAGTTGTCGCATTTTAAAGAGAAGACAAAGATGCCATACACGGTCAGATGCTTTACAAATATCAAGTAAAACCATCCTAGCCTCTTTGTAAAGTTCCTAGCCATTGTAGATTTAATTAACAGTGCTAACTATTTAGAATATAGTGGTTTCGTTTGAGTAGGAAACTACGAAGGCCATCTTGGTCCATTGCAGATCTAGTTTTAAGTGAAAGGATTTTGTAAACATCATTTTCATCTACTGCAAAAGGTTCCAATCTGGCATCAGTGCGATAAATCAGGTAAGGCAAGTCGGTTGTCATCAACGGGGTTCTACACTGACTGGTAAAAATGGCTGAAGACTTCATCTTTCTCGTTATTGTTGGAAATTATACGAACGCTCTCAATAAGAGGGGTATGTTTGGTGCCACTTGCATCCAAAGACGGAGTTTGACAGGTTCCATCATTTATTACATTTATTTCTTTGCTGTCAAGCTCTATCCGAAGTTTGGAAAAGTAGTCACGGATTGCTTTCTTGTTGGACGAAACGGAAATTTTACGATATCTCTTGTAATATTTATAAAGTCTAGCTGTAACAGGAGATGGGTTACCACTTTCATTTTTTAAATGATTTTTTCATATCTTTTTCAGGCGCGATTCCGCTTCCGCATTAACCGTTTAGCACGTTTAGTATTACTAAGAATAAAGAACCATTTAGACATGTCGTCTGCTCATGAAAGAAGCACGTAGTACTAACAGGAAAGCCAAAGCTTAAAAACACAAAGATGCATCGATATGGTTTGCAGCATAATGATCGACGAGAATTTTTATTAGTGACTTTGATAGATGAAAAAGCCGTATTGCCGCCCTATATTGTTCAAGGCAGCAGCTGACTGAGTGAATTTACCTGAACTTTACCTGCAAATGCTGAGGTCGATGTGCATATATCTACGAGTAAAACACCAAAATTATCCCAAACATATTGGATTGCTGGGAAGTTAGGATCGTTAACGAATAGCTTTCTTAATAAACTGTTGTAAACGATTTGGTACACATGAAACTTGGCAAACAGGAAAACAAAAGTGAAAATAAGCGACATTGGGGTTACGATTCCACAAAGTTTTGGACATCAAATAGTATGCAATTAGACATAATGAAAACTCACACGTCGAAGTGTATTGAAGCAGGTCCTATGACGGGCCAAGGTGCCAGTGCAATGTGGACTAATGTGGGAAAAACATCTTAGAATTTGTCATGGAAAATAACTAGAAGATATACTATATATATATATATATATATATATATATATATATATATATATATATATATATATATATATATATATATATATATAAATATATATACATTTATATGTATATAAGTTGAATAGAATTCTTTGTACGAAAACCGGACTTTGCAGGTATTTAATTAGTATATGATCTATTGTCACTCGAGACCAATCTGATCCATTTGATGAAGTTATCTGTTCAATACACAAACCTTGACAATGGGTTTTCAGCCCATATCAAAGAGTCGAAATATATACTTAGGGCTCTTCTACCGGGTTTCTCTTGAAGTATTGTCCATTCATAACCTCCTCATACGTATCCCCCGTAGCTTTTATGGCAAAAGGGCATAACTTTCTAATTTCACGTTCAGAGTAGCAAGTTCTACCTGGATATGCTTGAACGGGCACATGAAGGACATTCAGCATGCGATGGGACTGTTTCCGGCACAAATATATGCTTCCAATTCATGAAAGGTTTTCAATGTGTACTACCGGTATTGGAAAATCATTATATCTACTCGGGTTGTTAATAAAGTCAATCGATCATCTTTATTCATTTGATTGCAGTTTGTTGCGCCTTCTCTGCTCCAATGCATTGAGACACCTGCAACAAATCTGCACAAAAACAATATCTCACAAATAAGTAGGTACGACGATAAATATATCGTCAAAATGCATTTATGAAGCAATGGACATATTGACAGATTATGAAATATTGATCAGCGAGGTATACTTCATTAATGGTCCTTTTCTGTCAAACTTATTTCACACTAGTATATAGGTTCACAGTAGAATGATCACAGTCTAATTTATGGTAATTGTGTCGGTATAGTCTCTCTCGGATACAGGTTGATGAGTGCGTGTCACAGTTGGCCACTTATGAATATGTTGATAGTCGTGCTCAAAGGAGTGTTTCTTCAGTTTTCGTTGTGGCCAATATTAATTAAGCGTCCTTGAGTTTTATCTTATGTTGGGGTATATGGCTCACGCATAGTCTCAATGTTCGAACATGGGTGAACACAATGGCGGTTGTATACTGCATATGAACTTTACAGCCGCCAATGTACCTTCATATAGTGTTTGTTGGCGAACTGTGGGGATTCTAGGCCACTTTTACACGTAATTCGTAAATTCCATGATGCTTTACTGTAGATGTATTTACAGATCATATTTACCTTTAGTTTATGTGTTACAAGTAATAATCAGAAACATGTATTCTAAACGCAATTCTTCGCGATACTAATTGCGCTCTACATTCGTTTAATAGATGATTCTCTTGGGCGAGATGACCTTCTCAACACAATATATCCCCTACTTAATTACCAAAGGTAGTGAGAAGTTTTAAAAATCGATAAGCATGATGTTGAGCTGAACCACTACTCTGAACATATGTACTACATGCCCCTGAGTCACTCCTCATATACTGGCCATCTATGTTCTCGCTACGCTTGTACATGGGGTACACCAGGAGTTGGACTAAAGTTATGCTTTACCACAATGCCCAGACAAGCGTTCTTCTTGTAGGGATTCAGAGAATTACCGTGGAATCGTGTTAAGTATTGTAATAGAATTTAGGTAAACGGTTGGACTGGTTACGTCAAATAAAACCGAAGAATTGGTAGACATCTCTATTTTGGCATCAAAGCTGGCCTCGCCACTGCTCAATGTGCCGCCTCATTATTAGAGTGTGAACTATCATACTTTTAATGACACCAATATCAATCCTATATTCTTGAGAGCTCCACTGCTCAATGTGCCGTCTTCTTATTAGAGTGTGAACTATCATACTTGTAATGACACCAATATCAATCCTATATTTTTGAGAACTCCACTGCTCAATGTGCCGCCTCATTATTAGAGTGTGAACTATCATACTTTTAATGACACCAATATCAATCCTATATTCTTGAGAGCTCCACTGCTCAATGTGCGGCCTCATTATTAGAGGGTGACATATCATACTTTTAATGACACAAATGTGAATCAAGTATTCCTTGCTACGATTGACGCTTTTGTTAGAGTGGAATACGCTTACTTTTTACTCATTAACTGATTAAAAGGAACATTTTATTAATTGCGATTCGTTTCTTGCTCATATATAGTCCCATAAAATTGCTTTGTATTTGGTATAATTCTACCACTGAACCATTTACATATTTTGAGTGGGGGAAATAAGGGGTACTTCTTTCACCTGTTCTGTTCGGAATATAAAAACATGAACTGCTCATTACATTACATTATTCTCGTTTTGGATGTCTCAATGGGAGCTTTAGCTTACGCTGATGACATAGTTTTGATGGATCCCACGGTTTTTTTCCACTTAACAAATTGAAAAAGTTACTTGTTATATGAAATGAATTGGCAAGAGAATTCAATGTTATATTAAGCCTAGGAAAACAAAATGAATGTCCTTTCATGAATATGTAGGCCCCGCTGTCAGTTTTTTATATGGTTAGGTAGTAGAAAGGATGATCCATTTGTACATCTTGACCATCCCATTGGTCGAAATTCATCTAACCAATGTGTCGAAAGGTCTTGCAATCATTTCAATTCAGATGTCAGTTTATTGGTGGCTCAGTTTTGCAAGCTTTTTCTTCAACGCTTTATTGGCTAGGTCAAGCATATTGAATGCCTTTTTATGACATCCCATTACGGGCTTAGTCTGGAAAAGAGGTGCAAGAACATTTATTGCACGGCGTAATCCTGATAAATCCCTGTGGAAAGTCCCAAGAAACACACGTTGTGTGCTACTTTTATTAACATCTAGAGAGATGTTAATTGGAATCCCATTAAACCTACGTTTTCTAGGCATATACATAAAGTTATTACCAGTAAATATAAATCGTAAGAATTTGTACATTGTCACTTTAGGGTTCAAGCTGGAAAATTTTGAACTTCTTTCCGCAGTGGTATAATATTGACATAGAATATTTGTTTGATAATGTATCCAAATATTCTGCAGGCAATTACACCATCTTAGATAAAACAGGACTAAAATTTTGTGAGCCAATGCTGGACAGATGTGAGAACTTTGTGATACACAAAACCAGGGACGCACCGGCATACTAGAAAAAGATCAGGTCCAATGGACACAGGTAGAGATCAGTACTGTACTGATTGTTTCCTAGGATTACATGTATTACGTGCGTCCTAAGAGGACCCTTAAATAATCACTTGGACAGTTTATTGTATGTTTGTGTTTTCCTTTCGTAAACATTATAAAGGACTAAAACATGTATGCAGGCATATTCTGGTGTATCTGTAAGTTCTATAATTTTTTCTCTTTAAGATTCTCGATGGTATCTTTCGTATCTGTGGCACAACGAGTGCGAAATTATATATATATACATATTTATATATAATGAAACAGGTAATGATTTGACATATGTGGAATTGAAAAACAAAAAATTATGTCTTCAACTCTATTTGCTTGTGACTAAGTTAAATGTACTAAATATATTTATTGACAGCATCAGTATACCTCCTATATCGTGGTTTCCCTCACTCTGTCAAATGGTAAGGCATAAACTAGCAGTTATCTTATGCACCACAAAGCAAGTGGTAATGTTTTGTAAGGTTTTTGTCAGTAGTTTTTCATAGCACACATGGGCCTGTGATTATTCTTTTGTATTGGAGCTTTGAGTCTCGTGTTATTAGCTGTACCAACATCACAGAACGAATTGTCATAATAATCCAAAGACTGGTAAAAACGGATGTAGGGTTCTGCCTTTTGAACGGCTATGCATTAAGAGTTAAAATCAGCCAGAGAGCAGAGATAGCATGGACCTTCAGGACATACCTTTGGCAAGACACAAAGGTGGTGAATGTGCCACATGAGGCCACTTTATGACGTCATAGTACCTTACTAAATTTAGAGTGATGTAAACATGATAAAAAGGTTTCCGTTTGAACCGATATGTATATGTATATATATATATATTTATATTTATATACGTGTTATGTATAACAAAAGGAATAAGTTATACCGGTATAATTATAATAGTCTTGAAAAATTGAAACACCCTTAATACCCATATTGGATGTATTTATGAAATAAACATTAGAAAAAAAAGTTATATATAAGTTTTAATTTATCAAGTTGTTGCTTGTCAATGTAAGAAGTGCAGAAAAATGTAGAACATACTCTTGGAAAAATATACAGACTAACAGACCAAGAAGTGTGACGTTACTAGCGCAAGAAGCACTCAGATTCCGCATCATTTCAATATAAACTGAGTAGAACTTTCTAGCACACAGAAAAATGCTGAGTCTGTACCAAGTTCAATACCATAGAACTAAAGATGCACGATCTCTGTGTGCTTCGCTACCACAGAACAATAAAAATAAATTGACAAAATAATAAATAACTGGGGTGGTTGGTCTTTGTGTGAAATGCCAGATACCACAGGAAAATAAAGCACGATCTTTGTGTGCCTCACTAGATATCACAGAACTAAAAAAAATGCATGCTCTTTATGTGCCTCACCAGACACCACATAACACAAAACGCGCAGTCTTTGCATGTCTTGTCAGATACCAAAAGGTCTCTTGAAAAAGATTTTAGCTATGCAAAACATGTCGTATCCTTACGTTTTCATGAATTCGAAGTCTTTTTAACAGGGCTCGAAAAGTAAAGGCATCACCTCTTTAGTTATGTCTAGGATAATTACAGAACTCACTGGCATGTTATCTTTCATCACAGTTTGCACACAATTTCAGTGTCCACAAAGCCAACAATGAACATTCCGTAGGTTATACTGGATACAGTTTCATGGACATCGCAGCCTTACCGCCTACACATAAAAGGTTGTCGAATGTAAATGCAAGGGAAACTCTCCAGAGAGACGAAGTTCTTTCGTTTGAATATAGGACAAAGGGACCAGTGTGCAAGCATAACGTTTCTGTATTACGTTGTAGCAGCCATGTTAATGGCCACCAACACACAATATTGTACTGCCCATGAGTTTAACAAATCAATGTGGTTAACCCATATCAACTGTCGCAAAATATGTCTTACAGTGCACGCTAAAAGCTTTTCATTACCCTTTTTTAATTAAATGTTGACATGTGCCAACTCTTGGTTGTGAATGCGTGTATATATACACTGGCAGGTGGTTTAACTAGGATGAGCTATCCAGCAGAAAGGGTACATACTGGTTCAGGGGCAGGTCAAATTGTTCTTATCTGAACCTGTACTATACAAATTTAGTAATTATGGTTTGTTTGACAGGTATTCGTCTCTCATAATGAAGCTCTGCATTTATAAGCAAAACTTCACGTATTTAGCTAATTCAGTATTTGCCATGTTCATATTTTTTCATTATTATGTGGGTTGTCTTTGTTGAATATTAAGCTTAGACAAGGAGCCGCTACTCAGAGAGGCATGTGCGGATATAGGCTCCGAAACATGTTCTGAGTAGTTACCCGCTGAAGACTCTTAAATTTATTTGGGTTAATACAGCCTGTGTCAAAATTTTACAGAGGAACGTGTGCAATATGGACAATAGTACTTCCATATGTATATGGGTTAGACAGGGACAGATTAGCTAATGGAGCGTAAAGAGTTGGGACTGTGGAATAGAGTAATGACTACTAGGAAGTGGTTCTGGAAAAAAAGACACAAATACAACAATGATTATTGCAAAAATGGCACGATAACGAGACCACCCACAAAATATGTCTTCCGTCATGCCTGCTCTTTACTCTAATATGCTATGTGTGTCATGTAACGTGAACACGGAATGATAAATATTATTTTGAGAATAAAGCATTCAAGAATATACATCATCATATAATGACACAGCTTTCAGTAAAGAACCAAATGCAGCGGTCGCTAATGCCAGTCTTCCTGATGAATCGTGATGGGGAGTTATGTATAATGTAAAGATGAAATGGAAACGCGTTTCGCATTCAGAGAAGATAACTGCCCATGTAAGAGTAACCTTTGGTCGCCAGAGAGGGCAATTCCAGTGAAATGACCTTGGTGGATCTATAGCCTTGGGTATCAGCCATGTTATACGCGGATATATGGAGACAATGGATGTAATATATTGGGGGACACATTTTGAAACATATGGTAAATATCATCGCATATGTTCATTTCTTGTATTGCTAAGCAGAGAAGGGCAGTGCGGTTGTTGTAATTTTGGGAGCGTTATTTCTGAATTTATAATTAGAGGCCTTATTGTTCCTCTTCTCTGATGAGCCATACAGGAGATGGTCACCCCTGCTGATATTTTGCCTCAATTTGAATAGGTTTCCGTCTAAGGCCTGTAAATACATATACCCGGTTCCTTGTATGGAAAGTGTGAAAAAAGAAAAAAAAAACTTTGTAATAGTCTCATGACGATACTGGGCTGTTAGGTTGATATCGGGGATGACACAGCTCCAACCATGTGGTATCATATTAATATAGATTTAATGTTTTATTAAAATATAAGTTTATCGATGCCTTATTTACGTTTAGCCCGTTTTTGGCAATACTGCATCAAAAATTTAGAAGTGTATAAAGATAAAATGCCTATGCCTTTGCAGGCCATATAGAGAGTCAGAGTCAGAAGACGTTTATTTTACCAAATATAATTGTTATGGATACAAACAGTATGTAATATTGCAACTCAAAAGTACATGACAGTTAGACGCGTTAGAGTACAAAAATCGATGAGGGTCTGAATGACCCCAATTAAGGACCCGAGTACGCTATCACTGGGGTCACCAAAGAGGAGGTAACTTAATAAACAAACTTAATGAACAAAATATAAGCTGAGGACTGATAGGATTTCCTGCTAATGCTTCTTCTCAACAAATACTGGAGCAAAAACGTACATATTTTAGCTCATTTAAAAAGGTTGTTATGTTTTTATGTTGTAACTTATTTCACGCATAGTATTGCACATATTGACCACAATATGAGAGAGATAAACCTTCGCGGTAATTTTCCAGTGCTTACCAAGCGTGAGCGTTGGTTCCATTAAGCCTAGAAGCCATATTCTATTGACAAATGACCATCACTAAGACCGGACAGGGTCATAAGCGATGAATGGTGACTCAAACACACATGCGTAGGATTTATTTACAGTGCCATTATCATAAAAATGGTGGTCCGTGCATTGGGACTCATCAGGAAGTTACGGGTCAATATCATTAATAAGCCAACATGGCTTCGTGGCTGTTCATTGTAATATCCATATAGTGGCTAGTTTGACATTCAAACAAAGTGCTTAACAGCCAGTGCGAATCATTGTCACAACGATCCCGTCCTCAAATACGAAACGCATAGTTACAAAACCAGTAAAAATGGGGTGCGTATACAGACTGGCCATGTCCATTAGGTAATCCAACAGTGAGGGGTAAATATCTCAATGGCTTCATGGAACTTGAGTTACAAAGCTGTCAATTACTACCACGTCACGACATAGTTTGCATCATATCCACTGAAAACCCAGCTGTTCAACCAAATGTCAACCATGCTTATACAGTTTTGTCATGACACCAAGCACGGTTTTCAGAGGGTTCAGGATAATAAATCCAGTCCCGCTTTGGGTACGGAGGAGTTCCTTGAAGCGCAACTTTGAAGCCACTGACTCCATTCAGTCCAGTTTGTGCCCCTGGCAAAACGCCACCGTCTCCAAAGGCTATTTTCATGTACGTAAAGGTCAGGGCAGCATATTAGCGTTTCAAAGCGACGCCTCCCCAAAATATGACAAGAAGGAGTATAGTTCATGCAGTGTTGATTAGGAATTTTCAAGTTGACCATAATATGAAACCAACCACGTTCAAATATCACCACTTCTATCATTTGACGTCATTTTATCAAAAGACAAAATGATTTCGAAAAAGAATTTTGAATTTTCAGTAATCTACTAGGAAAACATGTCATAGAGCGCCGTGTTTACCTTTAGGTAGGGTTACATGAAGAGGGCCCTATTAAAGCAAAGGAAAGCTGTTGTCTTGATACAGAAGGGAGAAAGTTGAAACTGAGAAATATATGAACCTGTAAATAATTAAGGCTCCCATGCTTTGCTTTAGGAATATACTGTCGCCATACATACATTGACGTTTGTAATGCCTAAATCGCACAATACTTTTTCCTGAGCTTTGTGGCTGAGTTTTAATGGCAATTAAAGGAGGAAATGCGTTACATGCATCAAACGTTTATGTTACCTTGTTGCCGTGGGGATAACGGGAACCTAATAAATGATGTTTGACACATCTAACCTCCATTTTGTAACAACGTTACGTGTTTGGCTGGTTAAGTTGGCTCAATATTACTTGATTGAAGATACCAACATAAACAACAGGAACTTGATTTGTACTGTCAAAGGCAAATTATGTGGCGAATGTGATCAATAAATTGTGACGATTCAAAACGGATTCATAAGGGGTTTACTGCGAGTTTCAAAATATTTTTCCTTTTGCCGTGCCAATTCAAGTTTTTACAAGATAGTTTAGTACACCAAAACTTAATAACTTACAGCACAAAGACCCATTATCAGAAAACAATTCAAACGAAACTTTTCAAACAAACCGTGCAGAAGTCCAGTTTATTTCCAGAATATATGGCCATCGTCAGTGTGTTCCAAGCATAGCAACAGAACCCAATTACAATGCTTCTATCTACGATACAAAGGTTACACGCACTGAGTGATCGTTTCATCTCCTACTGGTCGCTTACATACCGCAAAACTGAATGCAAGACAAACCTGCTGCCACCTGCGGCACTCCCCTGTTTGGGCGATCATGATAGTAATTTAAGCTGCTATGTATATGAACATGTGGGGTCGTTAGGCTGATATCAGACGTAAATCAAAGGATTCGAATTTCACCGACAATGAGATACTATATGCCCAAAGCATACATACAGAGACAATCATTCATATATATATATATATATATATATATATATATATATATATATATATATATATATATATATATATATATATATATATATATATATATATGTATATATATATATCAGTTAATTTTTTTTGTGCTTCAACATTTTGGGTTTTCAAGCTCCATAACGCATTCATATAGAAATATTTTTCATTCCAGTGGAATAATTCGCTGTTGTTAGCGTGATCATCTATTAGCAAAGAAGCAGAAGCTCATAATGATGTTGACATTATACATCACTAATTTAGGTCCAATATATGACATCATAATCGTATCAATATTAAATATTCTATGTAGTAAAGTAATTAGGTCTGGTCTATAATAGATAATTAATAACTTACACTGTGCAGCATGGGTTTATATTTACGTTGGCACATAAATTGTTTTTTCTGTATGTCAGAGTCATTTGTAACCTGATAAAATGGGCATACACAGAATACAAGTTTAGGACATATATCAATATGCCGACGGAGCCGAATTTGCTGTGTCTCAGGCACTTTATTCGCTGTTTGTTAATGTCATGCGCGTGGGCAGTTCGTCCCATGTTGATCCCATTTGGACTCCATTACAGCCCTACAGACAATTACATAAATCAAATTTTTATTCAAACATTCTATTTCTGTTGTAATTTGAAAATTTGGTAATTTCCCAGTTGTGTCCCACGACATTGTGTTGGTGACCCTAATATGAGTACAGTTCTTACAACATTTTTGCTGCCGTCTTGATATCTGTCCATTGATGGTTGCTTTTGTAAGAATTTGTTTTAAATTGCCAGGTTTTCTCAGGCTTGTAATGAAATTTAATTTTTTAAATATTTCTCAAGTTAAAAGGGTCAATTTGTAAAATTACATAGGTGTCCCGTATTTGTGGTATTATCGCTGGGTTGTTGGGATTATATGTCCAGACCACAACAATATTTTTGTCGTTCACTGTGGGCCTTTCGCAGTGGTTCTTGGTTGAAGAAGACAGTGGTTCTTGCGTTGCACTTGAAGCTCGCTGTAAACCACTTGAAATGGGCATAGTGGAGTATCCTCTGGCTTTCAGAAATTATAGCAGTTCAGCCAGACGTTTCATCTTTCTATTGGTATCCTGCAATATTGTACAAACCCGTCTTGCTTGATTTAAAGGAATATTTGTCTTAATATGCCGTGGGTGACATTAAAGGTCTTATTGATTGAATGGGTACCACAAATAAACAAGTTGATGCTTAGGATCGTTAGAAATGAAATCTGAAAACCAAAATGGTAAATTTCATTTTTGGATAATGTTTTTTTTTTAGCTCCAAAAGTGCATGACATTTGCGACAGGAAAGCGCGCGAATTTGCTCCGATCATGACCCGATGTGGGAAAGTTTTACTGGCGTCAAAAACGCAGCCGGCTAGCCATGGTGTATGTGTTAAGCCAGAGTACCTTCAGTTTGCCGAGAGTTATGGCAGATACAACAGAGCATAGTGATTCCGGAGAGTATGAATTGAGTTTTGTATGTTCGTGGTCTAAAGACAATGAAGAAGAATTAATAAGAAAAGCTAAAGCAGCAGAGGAAAAGATTCAGTCTTACACACATGAGGGGACGCCCAGAACCCTACCGTCACAGCACTGAAAAGAGTGCAGCCGTGGTGCAGCTAGACGATGCCAACTTGCCGCCTGGGCAATGATAATTCGTTGCAAAAGAGATATTTTCCATCAAAACTTATAAAATTCCATTTAACAAGAACAAGCATGAATGCAATAAATTGGAATTTGCGTCAGGATGGGCCAGGTCTTGTAGTGTTTCAAATTCTAGCATTCACGGAAACAGCTACGGCCTACGCCTACCGTATATAAAAGTCTAAACAAACAGGTCCCATCCCATATGTGTGGTCTATGGATGATAAAACATAATTTTGCATTTATGAATATAGCTTTCAATATCAGTATAACTCCTGTGTTTAAAAAGTCTAATAAGCAGATAAAAAGTAACTATCGTCCTATATTCTTACTGTGCAACGTGTCCAAAGTTTTCAAACGACTGGTCTTTAATGCTCTCTATGAATACTTATTCGACAATAACCTTCTCATATCCAAAAATTCTGGCTTTAAGGCTGACGATTCTACCATAAATCAACTTGTGTATATTGTTCACAATATATACGCAGGCCTTGGACACTCTAATGAAGCCCGTATGGTCTTTTTAGACGTATCTAAGGCCTTCGACAAGGTCTGGCATCCTGGCCTTCTACTCAAACTTCGTCAACTAGGTATCGCTGATAATATCGTGGCATGGATTGAAAGTTATCTATCAAATCGTTTTCAACGTGTGATTATTCATGGTCAAGCGTCTTCATGGCTGCCTATTGAAGCTGGCGTACCCCAGGGATCCACACTGGGTCCTCTCTTGTTTCTGGTGTACGTAAACGATCTAGTCGACGACCTTACCTGCGACGTAAGACTCTTCGCAGACGACACAAGCTTGCTCGAAATTGTTCAAAATCCAACAGAATCTTCTCGACACTTGAATACCAATCTTGCTCATATTCAAAATTGGGGAAAATCATGGTGAGTCATTTTCAATGCTGCTAAATTTTTATCTGTTGTCTTCTCTGCCAAAATCAATAAACCACATCATCCACCTGTTCAGCTTGGTCAGTCAACTATACCCGAGGCTAATTCCCAGATCCACCTTGGTATTACTTTTAGCAGTAATTTATCTTGGCATGCTCACATAACCCGTATTGTAAATAAAGCTAGCCAGCGCATTGCCCATTCTCCGTAGGTTTAAATTCAAACTATCCCGAAAAGCCTTGTCCAGGCTGTATTTCTCCATGGTAAGACCCATCCTAGAATATGGATGTGTTCTTTATGATAACTGTGGGCAAGGCCTAACAGAGTTACTTGAATCTGTCCAGTATGAGGCGGCCAAAATATGCACTGGCGCTTTAAGACACACTTTTCATATCAAACTATTACACGAACTCGGATGGCCTACCCTCGCTAGCCGACGTAAATACTTTAAATTGATCCTACTTTACAAAATGACCCATAATCTTACTCCTTCCTATCTCTCCAACCTCCTTCCGCCTACTAACATTGGTCGAGCTCTGCGCCATTCCAGTCCATTACGCACCATCCAGTGCAGAACTCAACGTTTTGACAAATCTTTCCTCCCCGACACCATCAAACTTTGGAACAACCTTCCTTCAGATATTCGGAATTCCATTTCGCTTCAAATTTTTAAATCCAAACTCCAGGCAACCTTACTAGCCGTGGACGATGTGCCTGCCTTCTTTTCCCATGGTCAACGTTACCTGAATATCTGTCAGACCCAGCTGCGACTGGGCTTCTCTAGGCTTAACTCTGACCTCTGTAAGGTAAATGTTATTCCAAGTCCTCTTTGCTCCTGCTCTTTCCTCACTGAAGATATCTCTCATTTCTTCTTCTTTTGTCCTAAATATCTTCCCTTTAGAAAAAAACTTCTCGATACTACTATACCGCTCATTGCTCCGGGTGTTCATCCTAACTTGATAATCCATATCGCTAACGAAAGACTGCTTCGTATTTTCCTTTTTGGCAGCAGGGAATTACCAGATATCCTGAACATGCAAATATTCGATGCAGTTCAAAATTATATAGCAGAAAGCAGACGTTTTGTTTTTTAACTTTAATGCGACCTACTGGTTAAACAGAAAAAGCTTTTTTTTGTCAATATTATAATGTATAACCTCTTGGTGACGTAATCATGCATGTACTTATCTTTTTATATACCTGCTCCAATTGCTGTTGTTGGTTTTGTTTTCCTATTTCCCCTGTCAACAGTGAGTGAATAGTTATATGCCTTGTGTCGGAATCTCTACCATATATTCTGTTCTGGGTATTACTACCCCGATTTACTTGTATATTACGACTTTGATATTTTACATATTTACAAATGATCTGGTAACATAGTTTGTAATGTCCTGTATGTACTGTATGTATATTGTGCGTTTTCTCCATGTCTGGAGAACTGTCTGGAGAACCCATTATATTAGTCATTTCATGTACTATAGGTTAATTCAGTATAAATAAATTGGGGAAAAGGGCAAGGCCCTATATTGACCCCTCTGGTCAGAAGAGGACAACCCTGTTGATAAAGGGTGAATAAAAGATGTTTAAACCAAGTGACAGCCATGGCTCGCCAGCATGGTCGGAATCTTCCCTGCTAGCCATAGGTGTTGCGTTTGTGACGTCACAAGCATTTTGCGCCTTGTGGGTGTCGGAAATGAACGGAAAGCGACGATTGAAGGCGTAGTGAGTTTTGAAAATAAAAATATAAATAAAAATATTATTTTCACATCCATTTTTTAAAAATCGCACTGTATGGTGAGAACAACCAATGAATCACCCATGAATCAAATTTGAACATGGTCAATCAAGAGGACCTTTAATTGCAAGATGAATTGAATGGTACATACTCATGAGTATCTGTATCCTTGTAAAATATAGCGAAATCTTTTTGATAAACTTATAAATCGAGATATTCTAATTCCTCTTCATTGTATTTCATTTTTACATTAAAACTTTGATGCAAATCATGTAGATCCGCCATCAACTTTGTCCACATAATTGCACTTTGCAGTTATCCAGCTACCGCTTCCACTTCCTTCTGAAAAACGTGGCAAACGATTCTGATGTACTTCTCAGTTGTTCATGTCACGACACTTTTGAAAACTGTTAGATATCCTGGACTGGGCGTCTCATAAGTTGGTGCACGTTAAGTTCCCATCGCAATCCCTTTCTTCTGTATGTAGTTTTCTCTATCAAATTTGAACATTTTTTCTCAAGATTGATTCAAATCCATCTACAATAAATTCAATCGGAAAAGGTTGGTTTTTGTCGTGATATGTGTTTTGCCTGTATTCAATTGCATGTTTTCCTAGCTCATGTGGTATATTACTGTGTAGATTAATCACATCAAAACTGATTACAGAACGATCCTTGATTTGCTCTCATGATATTTTGTTGATGAAGTCAGTGGTGCGCACGTATCTGTCGACATGTAATAAGCATGGTTTTAAAATCTCTTCCATGAGTTCACGTAGCCTGCTCGCGTTGCATACGGGTCCGGCAATGATGCAATGTCGGAAGTTTAAATCTGTAGATCGAAGAACATATATTCACTTCCTTGTTCTTTTATTGCTTTTTTTGATAATATCAGACTTGTAACTTTTGACTGAAGATGTCAAGATTTGTATATATATGTTTAACAACTTGGACGACCATGGAGCATAACCTTAGGCACGCCACCTGCTGAAACATTCACGCAGTATCAGTCCTCTAAGGCGTTTAACTGTTAAGCCAAACAGTTGTATTTAAAGTGACCAGCAGACCTGTGTAAATGAAAAGGTTACAATTATAACCTTGCCATCCCCACCATATGGGGTCGGGTGGCATTACAGTTAGCTGGTTGAAGTACAGAGGATATAAAACAGCTAGCTGGTTGAAGTACGGAGTAAATATATGGCCATATGGATTGTCATCTCCAAGATGATAAGCCATATTCCCTCAATATGGGCGGGGGTATGGCTCATCACCTTGATGATAAGCCATATGTTATTTACTCCGTACTTCAACCAGCTAACTGTTTTGTATCCTCTGTAAATAAAATTAACACATGGACAAACTATTTAGACACTCGGACTGTCAGAGAATGCACCGAGGCACTTGTATTGGGTAATCACAGGACAGTAAGGACAGTATATTTAAATTTTTCGACGAATCATAAAAATATATAAGGAAAAAGCCATTTTACATCGATCATTTTCACGATAATTAACAGAGACACTTGAACTGTCACAGAAATATCACGTGCAATGTGTCTGAACGCATCGGACTACTGACAATCAGATAAATATATGACATAGTGCTTGCATACATTGAGCTACTATCTATCAGATAAACAAGACGGCAAATTGTTTGAATACAGTGGACCACATAGAATCAGATAAATGCAGAGAGCACGGGGGCAGTCTCCTGATCTATTGTACAGTTGTATCATCATTAATGCTGCAATTACTCAATTGGTTAAAGCATTCATCAAAACCACAAATTATATAAAATACTAATCCGCCTCCCTTAGGAAGAGCCATCTGCGCATAGGATTATATGCAGTATTATTGCTTTGCTATATTGATGCAACCATTAAAACACGTTGATAAAAATCAAAACTCTACTCCTGGCTGAAAAATGATAATTATGACCGTCGATGGTGGTTTGTGAATGGAAAGGAAAATGTAAAGTACAGCGCCATTACACATCAGTCCTGATTGTGTTATATTTCCTGGAGACGTGCGGTTGCCGCACGTAAATGCACGTTTCAGAACCACCAACAAATTATAAACATGTGCATGCAGTCAGCCTGCTGTACTGTCTTCCGATATATACAACTTCATGAGATACTGTAGCGGGGAAAAATATCAACAAGTACTGACTGAATGCGTAGTGGTGACCTTCACGAAATTGCCACTTGTGAATCCATGTGTTACCTGTGATCCTAATGCTGAACATGTTGCCACTTGTGTTGTGGAAACTTGTCGCAAAAGTTCCCCGTTCTAGCTCAGACAACAAGCTATACTGGTTGTGAATATTTCATCGAGTGATACCAGTAACAAGGGAGCTGCCTCTGCCATAGTCTCACTTACAACCATTCTAGCCACAATATTGTCAGAAGCGTAGAAATTTCCCATTTTTTTTCGGAATGTGATGTTGCGCAGAGATTTAAGTCGTCAGTCCTTTTGCTGGTCGGGGGTTCCCAAATAATGCCACCAATAACTATAATTTTCGGATATTATCATTTTAATGCCACAAAGTAATTCAACTTTTCAAGGTCTTTCCATTTGGATGGAAGATCCTTGCTTGAATGAAAAAAAAAAAAAAAAAAAAAAAAAAAAAAAAAACTTGCAACCAAGGGCATGCCAGCAAACACAAATATGGCTTTGAATGCACGTTTTGTTTCAAAAGTCCATTTGACATTTTTTTGCTAAAACCCGCGATGTAGAAAGAATATTTTCCCTTAATGTATGCAAAAGTCTTACAGATAGTTGCAAAATGTGTCGTGACACGTGACATGTATAAGACTAAGCCAATGACCTAGAAGACGGTTCATTCGACAGAAAGATTACACACTAGACTAGTGCGTTTTAAAAGTTTCGTTTTAATAACTAGTTTTTTTTAGATCAAGAGACAAACTTTTATTGCCAGTGATTAAATATAATGCTATAAATACACAGACGCAGACACTGACACAGACACAGACCCAGACACAGACACAGACACAGACACAGACACAGACACAGAGACAGACAACGACACAGACACTGACACAGACACAGGCACAGACACTAACAGAGACACAGACACAGACACCGACACAGACACTGACACAGACACAGACACCGACACAGACACTGACACAGACACAGACACAGACACTGACACTGACACAGAGACAGACACTACCAGAGACACAGACACAGACACCGACACAGACACAGGTAAAGACACAGACACTGACACAGACACTAACACAGACACAAACACAGGCATAGATACAGAGACAGACACTGACACAGACACAGGCACAGACACTGACACAGACACAGACACTGTCACAGACACAGGCACAGGCACAGGCACAGACACAGACACACATATTCATACACACACATTTTTATCATGAGTAGTGATCTGAGCAATATCATGAACCAACAAAGCACATCACTATCAGTATTCTAAATAACATATTGGCATAGAACAAGAATATTATGATTTGTTAATTTTTATAGTTTTGTATACACCCAAGATCTTATTCAAAGAGATATAGGTCTGAAAAATAAGATACAGATAAGGAATATGCTGTTTCCAAAAGCACATCTTAACAAGTATCCCAGCACTCGATTGTATCCTGGCTCGAAAATGTTCACGCATTGTCACTTGTGAAAATTTCCAAAGCAACGAAAAAGGCGGGTCCCCATTGTGACCCGTCCCATTGTGACCTGTCCCATTGTGACCCGTCCCATCGTGATCTGTCCCATTGTGACCTGTCCTTAATGATGCGTGTGTTGACCACAAAACACCTGGATGCACCTACTGTGTCAAATCTCGGACTTCCCATAAGACTGCGTTGATATTTATACCATTATTAGGTAAGCTGGTTGCTTTGGCAATGTGGATATAAACACTTAGCACAGCATGTCCTTCATATTCCCTTAAGGGCTGATAACATTATCAATATAAACCGGTTCGCAAATATTGGCAGACGTGTCGTCGCTAAAATCGAAAAAAGAATTGATGTGCTATCCTGTTCTTGTAAATGACTACATAATTGGAAAAGTACAGCAAATAAGGGTTAGGCAATTGTGACAATCGCAACTGAATTTGTGTGAAAAATGTGTGACAAAAAACTTGCAACATTTCACTGTTGCGAACGTACAATAAAGAAGCTTCCAAACAACTATGGTAATTACTGTAGGGATTTTTATTTTGGATTTTATCCCTTTAAGTGACAGGTGTGGACTGGGCTAACGGTTTTCCTCGCTGCGCTTGTGGCCTAATCCACCGCTAGCACGTTCAGGAAAGTTGTTGACCTCGGACTGTTATCTCACTCTGTGCGCCAGTGGGTATTCTGGTACTTGAATGAAACGTGGGATAACAAAGAATACGAATTTTATGTTAATTCAGAGTGCAGCGACTCATATCGCAATTGGCAGTAAAAGAATTGATGCTATATAATTTGGCATCACAAGAATTGATGTCATATAATTTGGCAACAAAAGAATTGATGCCATATAATTTGGCAATATTGCTCAGCAAGTACGACCGAGAGGAGATGAAAAACAGAAGATTGTCGCGCCAAATATCTGTAAAGCCCGGGATGATTAACTCACTGTCACTGTTGCCTCATTCACGTGTGTGATGATTTTTTCCCCTCAAAATATCCATTACAGGTGTGCGAGCAGAGTTAACATTCCCATGCTAAGTTTATCATATTATGAATGTATGGGTTTGAAAACCTCATGCTAATTTTATCATATTATGAATGCACCATAAATACCTTGTGTGTTCGCGATTACATGGTTGTAATGATCTATGGCAGGCTTGTTCAGGCCGCGTTGGGGTGCGCATTAGCCCAGGATAAAGGACAGCCTTACGCACAGCGGCTATATTGATGCTCAGATTGAAATGTATTGGTGTAGAGAAGAAGCAAACTCCATTTTGTTCTATCGATAGGTGAAATTAATAGAAATGTACAAGCAAGGGCATGTGTGCGCGCCTTATTTAATCCAGTCACACATTGAGAGAGCTGCATTCGATATTTATTGACATGTCGACTGCCAGCCACAGTTGCAGCAGCGGACGGCATCAATCCATACAATACCAATACCATCAATGGGTGGCACGGGCTGCCCCGGATAAATCCGGTCTTTGCAATATCAAACCAGGATCCAACCGCCATTGTATCTCTGGTTTGAAGTGGGATCTATTCTGAGACGTCAAAGTTGCATCTAATGTTAGCTGTATGCTACAAATAAGAAGGCATTAGAATCTGAGGATTAATCTTAATCAACCCGTTACCCTAGCAACCGCATTAAAAGCTCTTCAACTCCCGAGTTTAATGCCGATGCACAATGAGAAAAAGAACGGTCAAGTGGATAACCTTTCAAAGGCTTCAGTCACTTTTTTCAAACCGTGTATCTGAGTCTCAACCATGTCCACTTAATATACACAACATCTTTATGCGCATCCTTTCAGATCATACGCGTAATTATAAACATCGTTTATCTGGAGAGAGAAGACAAGAACCATGCAGACATCCCTGTGAAATAAAGGAATTTGATTTAACTATCTAAAGAGATTCTATGCATCATGATTTTTGCTTATGTCATCCAAACCTAAGTGCTCTTGAAGCCCACATTAACCAGCGTAGATAAGCAAATCTATAAGTTAGACAAAGAAAAAGAAGATGTTTGCACATTGTGCACAACTTGCTGATTTCTGCCATCTGAACAAAAGAATTTAAAGATATTCATATATCGCGTTGAGCCCTTCTCGTCGGAGACCTCTTTTATACCAGGCAGGGATTTTTGGACAAAAAAAAACAAAACAAAACAGAGCCAGGTTATGGATGGACTTTGATCGTCAACGCATGGCTGGACACATGTGCTTCGTGTTGAAACCTATTAATGTCTTTACGCCACCTACTGGGCGTGACGTGTAAAATATTAATGCCGCATGTACATGCGTGCCAACATGAGTTTATATATATATATATATATATATATATATATATATATATATATATATATGTATATATATATATATATATATATATATATATATATATATATATATATATATATATATATATATATATATATATATATATATATATATATATATATATATATAGTTACTGCGTATAATATGTACGTTTGTGTGTCAACCCAAACACTTTTGTCTATTTTGCAAATAATTCCTGGTTACTTTCCTCGTTATTTTTATTCTCTTTTACGGTTAAATTTTTTTGCCTTAGTTTCTTCTCACATTGTTATACACAGAATCGCCAAATTAGGCATGTTGGTAGCGTTGTGGATGGAATGTACCTTTTTGTATGAGGGCGTGTAGATGTTTGTCCATTGCACAATTAACGAAGATTGAGCAAAAGTTGTACGATTTTAAAATTTCCTAATTGAGGACATTTGAAATTTTACATTTTAAATATTTTCAAAACGAGAATAAGAGATCCCATTTCAACTTATATACATGTGGTATTGGCTATTGTGCACCTAATGGATATTCGGCAAAAAGTGGTATAATATAAGAGTTGTGCTATATATATGAGGAATATGAATTATTTTATTGTCAATATCTTTGTAAGTATACAGACAGATATGTCATTTTAGCTTTTGTGTATGTGCTATTGGCTTTCACATCGAAATGTGTTTGACAAAAACTGTTGCGTGTCAACTGTTAAACAGATGAAAAACATCCCCATCCAATTTATGCCTGGTTCTCCTTTGTTGGCACAGAAATGGATTTGCTCCTACGCAAATCGCTTTTAGTTTGTCTCTATATTTACTTAAACTACTTTCCCATTTTAGCTCAACTGACTTGTCCGTCAGCTGAGCTTATAGCATGGTCCTTCGTCCGTCGTCCATAATTCACATTTTCGCCTTTTCTCCAAAACCGTCAATCAGATTTACTTCAAATTTGCTGGGGATGTACCCTGGGTGGGTGTCTATCAAGCTTGTTCAAATGGTCATGGTCCAGTGATTTTTTTGGATTTTTGTTATTTTTTGGGGGATTCGTTTGGGTGCAAATTAAAAAAAATATTCTCCGAAACCGCACAACCAACTGTATCATACAAGAACAATCCTAGGCACTCTTAGTTCATAATTTGTTCATCAGGTGGCAATGCGATTTTCTCTATTTTTCTTTGAATTTTTGTTTGTTTTTCCTATTTCGACATCTTCTTCAGAACCGTCTCTCAGATTAAGCTGAAACTTGGAGGATATGTTCCTTGTGGAAGGGTCAAACAAAGTTGTTCACTAGGTGACACTGCTGTGGATTCCTGATTTTTAACAATTTTTTCAATTCAGATACTTGTAGGTAAATGCACCTTTCCGATTGATTACTATGTAAGTCAATGGGCAAAATAATGCTAACTGACATTTTCCACTTATTCTCCAATACAATAAGCCAGATTGATTTCAAACTTGGTGGCAATGTTCATTGGGTGGGTCTCTAACAAGTTTGTTCAAATGGTCGTGCTCAAGTGATTTTTGGATTTTTCAAATGATTTTTTGTCCTTTTTTTGTGGCAAATCTTGAAAAATCTTCTTCTCCGAAACCGCTCACCCAATTGCTTTGATATCATTAGGAACAATCCTAGGGACTCTTAGTTCATAATTTGTTCACCAGGTAGAGCAAGGATTTTTTGCTAATATTTTATGACTTTTTGTGTGTTTTTGATATTTGCGACTTCTCCGGAACGGTCACTCGGATTAAGCTGAAACTTGGTGGATTAAGCTGAAACATGTTCCTTGTAACAAGGGTCAAACAAAGTTGCTCACTAGGTGGCAATGCTGTGGATTCCTGATTTTTAACGATTTTTTTTCAATTCGGGTACTTACGGTAAATGTACCTTTCCTATTGATTACTGTGTAATTCACTGGGCATTCTAATGCTAATTCACGTTTAGGACTTCTCTGAAGAAACTGTCAATGACGTTGTCTTTAAACTTGGTGGCAAAGTACCTTGGGTAGGTCTTTACCATGTGTGTTTGAATGGTCGTGCTCCAGTGATTTTTTGGATTTTTTAATGATTTTTTTTTTGGAAAATCTTTAAAAAAGCTTTTATATGAAAGTTTAACATGGGAATTTCTTGTAATGGTCATAACTTATATAATTTTGGCCAGATTTGTGTCAAACTTGGTAGGGGTGTACCTTTTATACGTGTCTACCTATTTTGTGTAAGCGATCATGCTGCAGTGATTTTTGGACCTTGACCTCATTCCCAAGGTCACAGGACAACTGACTTGAAATTTACTGTTTATTTGATAACTTGAGATATGTTTTGAGTTAGGACCTTGATGTTGCACATGTTAATGTTTCCCTATGAAGGTCATTTTTAGACTGTACATGAGTAACATTGACCTCATTTCTGGGATCACAGTGCAAGATACATGGATTTTACTCTTCACTATAGCTTGAGAACTACTTGAACTGGGACCTTGATGTTGCACATATTAGTGTTCTTTCATAAAGGCCAAACTTACTCAGTACATGGGTGACCTTGAACTTATCCCAAGTTCACAGAGCTACAAGTGTGCTGAATCTCTAGGTCAGCTGAGCATGGGCTGTTCACACAGCCCTTTTGCTTCTGTTTCAACCAATTGTCGGCCAATATTATCACTCACCAATGAGATATTGAAAATAGCTTTGTCATTGCACAACGTAGGCATAGAGCATTAAAAACATAAGCCAACGAGTTTTTCCTTTTAGCAATTATTATAGACCCATGCACCTTAAAAGGCAAGGACTGTAAAACACATGTTATTTCCCCGTATAATGTAATGCATAAATATATAGCAGTATGTGTACTGCAGAACATTTATATTTTGAAACACGGACATAAATGTCAAGTCCATTAAGATAGTTGGCCCAAAATGTAGAGTTCATAGTAGTTCATATGATCACTTAGGGTGCTGTTTTCCAAGAGTGCTCACCTCAAAATCACAATTATGGTTTTATCTGTTGTTTAACCTTAAAGAACTATAATTTCTAAATTCCAATGCGCTCCTTGCGTAACAAGCTTCCCATTGCGTGCACCAACGAAAAAGAAAGGGGTCGTTCAGTTCCAATCACCCCAATGGCGTTGTGGCCAAGGGAGGTCGTTTAAATGATACACTCCTTGGAGCTGTCCAGGTTCGAAATCCGCTGGATATCTTTTTCTTAATTTTATGGGAAATAGTGGGAACACCTGAAAAGTCAAAGGCCAGCCACTGCAAATGGTCTCAGAGATGACATAGCTTAACTGAAATTAGCGAAAACAAAAAACAAAAAACAAAACAAAAAAAAACAACCCCCCAAAAAACCCAACCCCGCCCCCCCCAAAAAACACACACAAAAAAAAAAAAAAAACAAAAACCAAAAAAAAAACAACAACAAAAAAACAGAAAAAAAAACAAACCCCAAAAACCCACCCCAAAAACCCGCCCCAAAAACCCCAAACAAACAACCTTTCTTTATAAGTTTCTTTAAAAAATGCTAGAGTGTTCACAAAAAAAAAAAAAAAAAAAAAAAAAAAAACACTCCCCCCCCCAAAAAAAAAACTGGTAGAAACTATGTAAGGATGCTTAAATCTGTAAATGTACTGAAATTGACTCCATACAACTAACTTCCTGCGCCTATCTTTTGGTCATAAACGTGTACGTGGAGTGTACTGCATCCTTGTGGTGTTAATAGTACAACAATCACGGTAGGTCGAGCTGAAACAGCTGGTGGGCCTGTGCTGTTGTGGGGCAGTAAGCGAGCCCACGTATTGTTATATCACAGAGGTATAATTATTATATTACTATTATACCTCCATTGTTATATTGACTGTATAAGCACGTTCATTCAGAACATAAACACTTGGTAATTGCCTGGCAGCTTGCATTCCCATCGCCCAGCTGCGCTAAGAAGTCCGGTTTCCACTGACACACTCTTGTCGATGTCCTGGCCTGTGGCTTTACAAAATCCCAGAAACCACATTTAAGTTGGCAAGGCGACTACATAATCTTTTATCCAGGTAACTGTGCTGCGGCCAGTTCTGGTCATATTGATGACTGACAGTGAGTACCATTTTCAATGGGATATCGATGCAGATAAAACGTAGTTCCACCTTGCAAATCCATAGCGCATGGTTAAAACTACTTCCGTTCCGCAGTGTTCGCCGCACAATTTGCTGACTGGTTGCCAGTTGTGTTGATTCATCTCGGCAGATCCTTCGTATGTGTCAGTAGCGTAACTTGCTACTTCAGCAACAGAATGAATGAGACGTTAATCACTGGAAAAATTGCCAAAGACAGCACACTTGCACGCATTTGCAAACTTATAATTACTAGGAGGTATATAGAGCTAATATTCTTTGAAGAAACTTATAAAGAAAGGTTGTTTGTTTTGGTATCCCACGATTAAAAGATCAAGTTTTCGTAAAAGCTATATGTTCCAGTTGAATAATATAAACGGTACAAGAACCATGTTCATAGCACGGACCTGATACTTTGGGCTGCAAGAGAGCTTGAACAGATGATGCTCATCTGACACTCTATGTGCCCTGTGTTAGCGTAGTGATGAAGATCTGCTCCACTTTTTATTCCTTTGTACAGAACTGCACCAGATTAGGTTAAAATTATTCAATCAAAAAGAGACTATATTAACGTTCTCTAGCTACGAAAATGTATGGCTCAGGTTTTGCATTGCATCGGTGATGGGGAAACTGAGCCTTTTTCTTGGAAGATCAGGCAGATCATTTCAGGACCTACCCAGATAGACTGCAAAATATTGTAATTTTTGGCACCATTTACAGTCCAAACATTACCTTTTTGTAAAAAAACAACTGTACTTAACATAATGAAATGATTTTTAATGTACATGCATATATGCAATCAACAGGCAGGCCTGGGGCAGTCACGTGATTTGCAAAAGTATTCCGTGCGAGTAACAAAGTACGTATTCACTACAGCATACCACCTTACTCTGTCATGCAATCACTGATGTCTTGTCTTGTCAACAATTCTCCTTGTGTGTCTTTGCCGATCTATCCGTCTTCGTGCAGTGATGTCCAGTCTGGATACCAGCGTGTTTTTGTTGTATATCGTCTTCTTCTCTCTTACTTTTTCACGTGCGAAAGGGATTAATATAGGGCTGTGCCCTTTTTCACAATCGCCTTTTTCAAATAAAAATATGTTTAAATCAAGACCAAGCTCATGCTTTTGGTGATGTACCACACAATCTGTTTGACCAGGTTGCAAAAACAATTTAATTTTTGACGTGGTATTTTAGGCATGAAGATGGTGACCCCCCCCCCCCCTCCGTTCAATGACCTCATGAAAACAGGTTTAGTTGCATTGTGGGTAAAAATTTAACAAATGGCCCACCATGTGTAAAGGTATCTGTTTGCATTTTTACATTTGGATTGTTTATTGTATTTTATGCATTTATTCGACGTATCACGGGTGTTACCCCGCCCGTTGGTTCTCCACTTTTAGGATATGTCCTCATCTAAAGTTTAGTTTGGGGTGAATGCTGCAGTTCATGCCTGTATGTGTTTATTTTTATCCGCCTTGTAGTTAACAATGCTTCACTCAGTATGATGGTACATATATGTAAATCATTGTGGGAGAAAGAAGACAAGAAAATACATTTTGCTGTGTCGTCGTACATTTTCATGTCTGCAAACAGTATCCAGGAACATATATTTTTCAAATATATCTACGTGGAAATAAAACAAAGACTTTCATTATGAAACATTGATTTTAGGCATCATGGCGAATCCTATAGAGTTGAAAATGTAAGCGGAATTGATTTGGCTTTTTACACGTCAGAAAATCTAAGGTTTTCAGTTAACAGAAGGAGTTGATAAAGACACTGCCCGCTCTGTTTACATGCCACACTTGAGGCTCACACTGCCCATCAGACTTGCTTTTGATGTGCCGTTCACAGGCTTCTGCTATTTTATTTTAGAGAACATACCTAACAAAGTATATACACTCTTGATGGGCATATATTGTGACGATTACCAAACAATTTCAAAACAGGTAACATCAGTCACAAGAAAGGACAGGGCTGTTATCACTTTTATTCATATCTGACTTCATTCAAAATTCAAAATTCATACCGATATCTATTATAATGCGCATATTTTGTTGGATGTTTCAACGCGTGACAGAACAGAATATATTAAAAACAAAACAGAAACCGTTCAAGCCTTATAGCTATCGTGAGGTCTTAAGGGCACGGCTTGGTTTATAAGCCTACTTCCAAAGTTTTCCATGATAAAAACGTTCTGTTCGGTTTCGAATTAAAAATAAACTGTGCCTCTAATAGGTTGTTTATGGTGTATACAAGAAGAGGAGCCATTTCTTTTATGTGTCAGTGTTTCACAGACGGGAGACCAAGTTGGATCAAGTGGTAGCCGAATGGTGGGACATATATTTAGGGAATACAAAATAAGAATACACCAAACCATTTGTGTTCACTCCAGCATACATTGTGCAGCTGTATCGACGAAGCTTTTTTTTTTTTTTTTTTTTTTGGGGGGGGGTGTTTCGGAAGGCAGCTTCATACTTTAATTAAAAATCAAACGACGGGACTGGATATAGACTGCAACTTTCATGAAGGACCATTTATGCTGTTGGTCGAATGGCAAACAAAGCAAAGCTTGTGTTTTATCTGTCTACCCCGACTGGGTTTACATATAAAAGGTTAGAAGCTTAGACGATATTTTTGGCTTCAGCTCAAGGTTACTCTGTGTGCGTGTCAATAGCTTTTTGAATTGTGATGCACTTGAAAGCGCGAGGTGAATATTTACATAAAGTATAGTTGCATATATCGTGCAGATCTGTCAAACACAATGTGTCCCTTGAGTGTGCTTGAGCTGCTGCTTCAAAAATTGCAAATGATTCAAGTTGTCAACACTGTCTTGCGTCAGCGCTGGAGAGCCGCCGCTATCGATGCTCTGGCACTTTTGTACATATGTACTTTAACGTCTCTGATTTCTTGTTGCTTCACTTCCCAAAAGGCAAAGTTTTAAGATACGTGTACTTAATTTACTGGTATTAATTCTTTCATTGCTTTTCACAGTATACATTGTGCTCATTTGAAGTACTATAAGGATTTAAGATTCAAATTTCTTGGAAAAAGACTTTTAATTCGATCACCAGGCCTAAATTTCCACAGCAAAAATGGTCCAGGTTAATATCTTAACATTCAATGAATAACACAACTTGTTATCGTAATTTTATCGGAGCAAGTCACCTGGTGCCAGTATTTTCTCTCCTGCTAGCCTTTCTATGTATTACTAATCTGCAAGGTATTGCTGAAACAAGAAAAAGAGTGCCACTATCTCATAAAGATAGGATGAAATAGTGATTCGTGATTTATTTATAAAAACGTTCAGGAAGCAGCACAGAAACGTATGTGAATCCCTCTCTATAGATCTATTTAAAAGATTTAAGAATTTGCTGATTTTACTCAAAATATAGTGGTATCATTAATGTCTCATCTTCATATATATAATATACATATAACATATATATACATAATATATATATACATATATATATATATATATACACATATATATGCATGAATGTGTGTGCAAACAAGTATGTATAAATATAATGGTACATCAGTATTTGTTTTAATCCATTTCATATGGTCGCTAATCATTCGGTGATATGCTTACACATTTAATCATATGAGTATTAAACGGCTTTTTACAGATCAATTCAATTGGCAAATCTGATACGAAGACTAAACGGATCTATATTTTAGTCATATATTCAAATATGTATAATGTCATTAAATCCATTTCAACATGTGATTTGGTGCACTTTACCTAATTTTATTGCATACGTTTGGTCGTATGTAGAAATAGACTTTGTATTCAATCACATCATTAAATGTTGAATTTTGTCACTGAATTTATTCCATTATGTGACTGAATACTGTGGAGTTAATCATATGTTCAGATGTAACAGCTAGTGCAAGCTCGCTTCTATGGTATAGGGCAGCCTTCAAATTTCGTACCATGATCTCATGAGCGTGAGAATACGAGATTCGTAACCATTGGCGCGGACATTACCGCTATATTTTGGACCATAATCTCGCTTTATCGATGATTAACGGTTTTGTTTTTTCAATTGCTCAGTCGTTCAACTAACCGCCCAATAGAATATTTCAAACATAAATCTGCATAGATTTAATAGCATTTTACCATTAAGATTTGTCAAAGTCCCATATTTATTGAATTGGGATCTCATCTAAAATATTGTGGAGTAAACATTCTTGTTTGCATAGCCAGTTCCGAGCACTCAAATAAATAATGAAATCCATCACCCAATGATTGTGTGGAACATGATGATGATGATCATGATAATAATAATAATAATAATAATAATAATAATAATAATAATAATAATAATAATAATAATAATAATAATAATAATAATAATAATAATAATAATAATAATAATAATAATAAAGATAATAATAAAAATGTGGCCCTCCGCTTTCCTGCTCCGGTCCTGTGTGACACAGGTGGCTAAGAAAGAAGACAAAGAAAAACTAAGAACTACGAATGAAGCCACGTTTCTCATTTTGGATCATAATCTTGCCTTCTCGATGATAAACGGTAATTTACTCTTTTTTGGTATTTTTTTTTCAGTTGTCCAGTCACTACCTTTCCTAATGAAAGTGTACTGTTTACATCTTCATATAACGCTTTCAGAGTTTATAGAAAGTTCCCACCAAATCCTAGCCCACTTAGTTTTTCCCATAGGGCATCTCTCCAAACCCTGTCATGAGCTTTCCTCACATCTAAGAAACCCATGAAGACTTTCTTTCGCTTCTGTCTTGCCAATTTTAACACCTGGGTCAATGTGAATGTGTGGTCACCAACCCCTCTACCTGGTCTGAATCCATATTTAATTTCCCCCAGAAGACCAAGCCTTTCAATCATTCTATTTGGTCTCCGGTACAATATATCTGCAAGTGTAAAGTGATGCTTTCAAATATCGTGTTAAAATTTTGCGAGCGAGAAAATAAGAGCTTCGAAACCACGGGTGAGTTCATAATCTTTCCTTCCCGTTGATAAACGGTAATTTGTTCTCTGTCGTAAAACTGAAGTATAAATTCACTTAAGGAAGATTAATTTTTATGTTTTGTTGCTTTACGCGTTTGAAATTCCTGGGTAGATAGATGTAATCCATGTACTTCAGAGGAATGCCTCGGAGTTCCGAGGGCAAAGTGTGAGGCACACGCCCCCCAAACGCCGAAGAATTAACGTGACAACAATGTACATTTTCAAAATGGTGGACCTTTGTCCAAAATTCCTCGCTTTTGTGATTCAAACGTTGGTTTAATGATTAATTAATGCATTTAATAAACCAAAAATTCTCTGCCTGGGAAGAAAAAGAGTTCAGATTTGCATTTACGCTTTTGATAAAATTACATTGTAAAGACAGATCTTATGGGAACACCGACCCGCCGACCCGCCTGGTGCTTCCGCGCGAATGTCGTGCAGAGTATACACGGCAAACAAGGAAAGAAGAAACTAACTTACGGGAATTTACCAGCGTTACTGGCCGTTTTTTTTGCTTACATCCATTGCTAAATATTTATACCCGAGCAATAGTGAAGTCATTCCGCAGAGAAAAGAACAATTGTTTTACTGGGATTTGCCGGTGCTGCACGATGGGCCTTAGCTTGCATTTATTGCTACAGATGAATGTGGTGATACTTAGTATTTGCTTAATATTATTAATTTTTAAAGACAATTTTCATAGGAGCGTACGTCTGGCCAATGTCGTCACTTCAACCGCACAGAATACACGGGAGGGGGGGGGGGAGGGGGTTGATTTATGGGGATTTGCCGGTGCTATTTTTCGGTCTTTCGTTTATATCCATAGCAAAATGGAGTTATACTTTCTATTTTTTTGTGTGTGTCCGTTGAAAACAGTTCCTTTCTGGAGACAAAGTTCATATGTCCGGTCTGTTGCTTCCCGGCTAACGTCGTCACATCGACCGATGGACAAAAGAAAAAGCAATAATAGCAGTTTACGGATGCCACTCCAGCCAGTTTTTTCTTAATATTTGGCACCACGCCATCGCTCGCTGCCAAAATGATTTTGTGTTTAGTGAAAGCCTTGTGTATGTTGAGGAGGGGAGTCTTGATTGAGATTTTAAAGAACCCCTCCTCCTACCTCTCCAAACCCCCAACATATTTTGACCTTTACCACATATCAAATATTAGAAATTTCAAGAAAAGAGGAGAGGAAAGGTGTATATGGAATTTCTGGATATTAAGAAAGCATATGACAGGACGTGGAGAGATGCACTGTGGGCAAAATAGAAGGGTTAGGGTCTGGGGGCTGGTTTTGGGAAGTGATGAAAGCTTTGTGTGCAGATGTAATGTGCATAGTGAGTCTGGGGGAGGTCGAGCAGAGAGAGTCTAGCTGTGTTTTCGGTTAAAGCAAGGTTGTGTTTTATCCTCTTTGTGCTCCCTTTGTATATACGTGAGATGGGTGAACAGTTACTAGAGAGTGGAAGAGACGTTATGATGGGAAACAAGAAGATACCAGGTTGGTTTTGCGCAGATGACATTGTTCATGTTGGTACCAAGGATGAGGAATTACCTAATTTATTCAAAACGGCAGAAGACAATGTAGAGAAAAGTAGGCTGGAGTACAGTGAGAAAAAGAGGAAGTCAAGATTCTTGGTCAGAAGTAGAGGTAGAGAGAGGTAGAGGTGGAGAGAGAGAGAGAGAGAGAGAGAGAGAGAGAGAGAGAGAGAGAGAGAGGGAGAGAGAGAGAGAGAGAGAGAGAGAGAGAGAGAGAGAGAAATAGTTGAAGATTACATAATATTGAAAGGAAATATGCCCAGTGAGTTCAGATATATATATATATGTATATATATATGTATTAACATTCATCTTGGATACAAGATATGGTCAGCATTACAATAGAAATATACATGGAATACAAAATACAGCAAAATACAACCAAACTAACTGCAGATGCACCCAGTCAAACACTTATACACACATGGCCAGTTAGTTACCCAGATTTAGTACCCGAGTCGTTGTTATCGAATTTCAAAGATTTTATTTACATAAAAAAGTACCTCTGGACTATCTCCAGATTGCATTGTCATAAAATTTTCCATCTCAGTTGGCAAATGAAACCCGCTGTCGTAGTTGTTTCAATTTACGAATAAATCTTCCCTGATGTTATTGTACAAGTTATTGTACAAAACAAAGATCAGGTTATGAGGGCCAGGAAAAAACTGAAAAGTATAAAATTTATGATTGTGGATGACCTGTGCCAAGATATACAGATGCTATTTAACAGAGTTAAGACTGATCAAAGAGTGACAGACTGTTGGACATGGGACGGAAAAGTAAAAGTGAAGACCAAAGACAACAAAGCGCTGCAGGTCAAATACGGTCAACAACTGGATGAACTGCTGAGATCATCATAACGGTTGTGTATCAATGATCTATCCCCTTTACGGGGGGGGGGACTTCTAAATGGGGGGGGGGGGCAGAAGAGCTCTTTTGCAAGACCAAATATTCACATATTTGAACATTAGATTTATAGGCTTCGTATCTATGGAGCCACTTAATACCCATTCAATTTGTTCTCACTAATTTTCTACAATAGCTTCATTCAATTCACCAAGGCTGATCAATGACCAAATTCCACTTGCTTTTATCATGTGTATAAAAGTAGTTTGTCCCTATCTCAACATTATTAGACCCATACAGAGTGTAGCTGTTACTATGGTGACAAAGGTAAATACTATTAGATATAATGGATTGCAACTTTTCATTAAAGCTTTCTGCCCTTAATGTAAGAGGTATCGCAGATACAGTTAAAAGGCGATGCATGTTCCACTGGATACGAAAATTTCACAAAGGTATATGTTTTTTTTACAAGAAACACAGAGCACAAAGAAAACAGAAAGTATATGGAGAAATGAGTGAGGAGCAAAGATAATATTCTCACATGGGACCCATACTTGTTGTGGTGTCGCTATTCTAATCCCTAACGATATTGATTATAAGATACATAGGATAATTACAGATAATGAGGGTAGAAACATTATTTTAGATGTTGATTTTGACGATACAAGATTCATTTTAGTAAATATATATGCACCCATCAAAAATTACGAAAGGGAACAGTGTGAGTTTGTAAATGAAATGTATGAAAAACTTGTAGATTTTACAGGCGAAAATATTATTATAGGGGGCGATTTTAATAGAATTTTGTCTCTAAAGCTAGATAAAAGAAGGGGAAATTCAGGCTTAATTACAAAATATATGCAACGTATACAAGAGCTGCTGCTCAATGAATTGGACTTAATTGACATATGGCGTCAAAGGAACCCGGACACATCTATGTACACTTGGCAAGCCAGAAACCCACCCATTCAATGTAGACTGGATTTCTGGCTCATTGTATCCTTTTTATTTCCATGGGTTAACGATGAAAAGATCAAACCATCGATTGAAACTGACCACAACATGATATCTCTAGAACTCCAAGGTAAGTTATATAGTGGTAGGGGGGGAGGGTTTTGGAAATCTATCTCTGATCTATGAATAGATACTGAGTACTTGCAATTAATCAGAGGGATTTTAAATGATTGCAAACCAAAATTTGCAAATGAAGAAGATAAAGGCCCAGTGTGGGACGTGATAAAAGCTGAAATCAGAGGAGAAACCATACAATATTCAAAATAGAAAGCAAAGAATAAGCAAGAAGAAGAAAAGGTCATGGTAGCAGAGCTAGAGGAAAACATGACGATTGAAAATCCTTCAACAGAATGCAAAGAGAGAATAGATGAAATTAAAACAAAATAAATAGAAATCAACGATAGACAAACCCGTGGAATAATGATACAATCCAAGGCCAGATGGACAGGGCTGGGCGAAAAAAGTGCTAAATACTTCTTGAGCATAGAGAAGAGGAATTTCAAAAATAAACGTATAAGCAAATAAATAAATTACAGAGATCAAGACATAACAATCCCAGACGCATGTTAAAAATAAGGATACTTCCACCACCGGCAATTTCCTGAACCTACATAGAACACCTAAATGGAATGCTGTGCAAAAAGCTAAGTGTGAACAGAAGATAACTGAAGATGAATGTTTGGAGGCTATTAAGGACTTAAAAAATGGAAAAAGTCCTGGTACTGATGGATTTACCATTGAATTTTACAAAGGTTTGTAGCCCGAAATAAGATATTTTTAATACAAAGTTTAAATTATGCTTATGAAACAAATTCATTATTAGTCGATCAAAGAAGAGGCATAATATCATTGATATATAAAAAAAGAAAAAAAAATAAGAACCGAACAAATCTGAAAAATTGGAGACCCATGTCCCTCTTAAACATCGATTTTAAAATAATTGCGAAAGTTCTAGCAAAGCGAATACAAAAGCTGTTGCCAGATGCATGAAGATCAAACTGCTTGTGTAAAATGTCGTTATATTGGAGAGAATGTAAAAACTGTGTCAGATATTTTACATTTTTCTACAATTAAGAATATGCCAGGACTACTTCTTTTGATTGACTTTGTGAAAGCATGTGATACCATTGAGTGAGAATACATAAACCAAGTCCTAGACATTTTTAACTTTGGAACGAAATTTCAAAAATCTGTCAAAATTTTGTACCATGATATTTCAAGCTGTGTGATCAATAATGGATACACCTGCGAGTTCTTTCCATAATCTGTAGGTGTCAGACAAGGTTGCCCCTTGTCCCCCTTTCTCTTCATTTTAGCACTGGAATTGTTATCTATTGAAGTGATGAGGAATGATGATATTAAAGGTATCAAGATTGGTGATACGGAATTCAAAATTTCGCAATTTGCCGATGATACATCATTCTTTATAAAAGACATACAATCAGCAAAATTGGTACTTCAAGCGTGAAAAGACTTTGAAAATGTAGTGGTTTAAAAGCAAACCTCGGGGAAAGTGTAATAAGATGAAGTGGAGGTAACGAAAACAATGTGGATGGATATTTATCGGGTAAGTGGTGTAATTAGGAAATTATGGGTTTAGGTATTTATTTGCATGAAGATGAAACCTGGATGAATGATAGAAACTTTACAACCAGGTTGCAGTCTTTTGAAGAAATATTAAAAATATGGAAAACCAGAAATCTATCCATTATTGGTAGAAAAATTGTAATCAAGACTCTAGCTGCATTAAAATTATTGTACCCTGTTTCAATGCTGAATATACAGGCAGAATTAATGCAGAATGTACAGTCAAGTATTTACAAATTTATTTGGAAGAGTGGTATTGCAAAGATTAAAAATAACATTATGCATAGAAAGATAAATGATGGAGGTTTGAAGGTACTTCATTTTGAATCCAAAGTAAAAGCACTACAGATAAATTCGATAAAACGGATGTATAGTCGACTAGAGGCTAACTGGAAGGCTATCTTCTAAGCGTACTTTCCGTACATTAAATTAGAAGAGTTACTCTTGAGTAGATGCTGCTTGGACTTCAAACAAAAACAGATACTATCATTTTATAAGCAGCTTTTACAAGTGTGGAAAGATTTCAATTCTTGCTTTATACCAACAGAAGCCAAAGAGGTTAGAAAAGCAGTTATATGGTTTAATGATTATATTACCAGGGACCAAAAAAATCTGTATTTTACCAAAATGGTATGTAAAAGGCATTATGTTCATACAAGACATTGCACATGCAGATGGAACATTGTACACAGAAGAAGAACTGGAAGATAGATACTTTTTCCAACAATAACAGAAGACATATGGTAAAAAATATTCTTTATTCCATATCAATGTACAACAGAGACCAAATTACAGGAATTCCAATTTTCAATATTATATCGCTTTGTTGTAATCAAAGACAGACTCCATAAAATGAATTTAGTCCAATTGAATATGCGTGACTTTTGTGAAATACCAGATTCAATTGCTCATAGATACTGGGAATGCAACTATGTCCAGCTGTTTTGGAAACGATAAGAAGAATGGTGGAATCAACAAGTGATTAATGGCAAAATAAGCTTGTGGTCACTTTTGGTTGTTACCAAAATGTTGATAAAAACACTACTATGTTTTGAATAGAGTTATATTGCAAGGCAAATACTCTATTCAGAGAACTGTGTAACACCTAGGAGGTAACTTTGATGGTTTTATGCATTTCATGAATTTTAAAATACAAATAGAAAAGCACATAATGTATTCACAAGGGAAAAAAGATATCTTTAATTACCGTTGGGGTAATCTACCTTACCTACTGGCAATGTTGAAAATTTGTAAAAGAAATTGAAAAGCCAATATATATATATATATATATATATATATATATATATATATATATATATAAGTTACAATGTAATATCACATTTTCTTCATTTTCAATAGTATCAATGTCACACATGGAACACTGTCTTTGCTCCAATGGTAATTTTTGGCCCGGTACAGCCCATTTCTATCGCCAAAGTTTGGGCGCTGATCCTCAATTTAGTGAAAGCTTGTCTTTTCATGACTGGAATGGAGCCGGTTAGATAGGATAGGACTCTGACTCAAATTTAGTTTTAAATTTACATCATATATACAACGTGGGTTGCGGGTTGAGTGTGTTAGAATACATTAAAATAAGTAGAAAATAATGTAATTTTTAAATGCGTTAAAGATTTATGATATACACGTACGGGCCAAAAATTTCATGTCACAATATGCTATCGATTTGTTTCCAGATACCTTCCATGACTTATTTGCAACATGTTTATCCTATCCGGCACCGTTAGTGCTGATGGCCATCTTGATGTTTCAGTTTGCGTTCGATAAACTAGTACGTGATTTTTTTGACATCTTGAAATGAAAGGAGTTTAATTGGTATCTGCAAACAGAACTACGTCCGCTGCACTGGTACACTATAACACCAGATGCTGTGAAAAAGCAGATAGGTTTCGGGGACAAATGGCTTCTGCTTGACCATTGAACATCATAACGGCAAGGCCCTGGACTTGCACAGAGTACATGCAATTCGACACATTTGATGGACTCTGAGCGACGCGTGATCAAATACACATATATGATGACCAGCCTGGATACTTCTAAAGGCCTTTATAATAGGGCTTCATCAGATTGGAGGATATTTTTGCCGGGGTTTCCCCTGGAATTTTTTTCTGACAATTCAAGAAAGCTTGATGCATAAAAAGATGCAATCCTGTGCTTTTATCCCGGAAATCGTTAAAGAGAGTCGATATCGTAAAGTGTGCGTTTTTGTGCAAATAGAAAGACTCGAATTAGTCAAACTATCACCAAAAAACGGGCAGTTGTTATATTATCACGCTTATGACAGGAAAAAAAATCATTTCCTTTCTTCTTTTAACTGCATAACCGAAATGGTCCTCTGCAAATATTGAAGTTTGTCTGCGATAAAATGTAATTACACATGCACGTAAATAAAGGATAAACTGAAGAATCTTGTGCGTTCCAGCTTTATCTGACCGACAACTGTGGCAAACGATGTTCAAGGTACTACTAATGGGCCCTATTCTTAAGTTTTGCAATAAATAAAGGTATTATGCCTGTTTTACACATGCAGTGCTCACAATCAGTGGCAGATGTTGGCTATAAGTAAACAGAAAGACTTACACGTGAGTATGCATCAGTCATCACTCGAGCTGTTGACCCGTACTTATACAAATTGGCAACTTTGTCTCTAAAACTAAAATAGGAGTATCATTTTTTGGTATAATCATGAAGTAAAAACAAATCTTCACACTTTTTAAAGATTGTCAGATTTGATTAGCAATTTTATCATGATGTGACAAGATACAAATATCGATCATACTGGACTATTTAGCAGTCTTCAATTTAGCACAGAAAAGGCTGCATCCCAAAATCGTGTAAAAGTATGATTGTTAATGATTTGATGTCATATGAAAGTAGCATAGTTTCAGATATTGGTATCCTGATATACTTAATTGACATATACAACTTTCAAGAGAAAACTACAATGAAGACAACTTGGGTTTTGGTGTGACTCTCAACCCCACTCGAAAGTTCTAATGATTTTGAACAGCTTGGTCTGAGGCATGCAAAAATACACATTAATAACACTGTCATTTGTATTTAGGTATGGTAACACATTATTATAAACTTTAAACAGAGCAAGGTTAAGAATGGCTGACTGACTATAATTCTATAGGTGCCTCCGCGCGTGATACACCACATCACTGGACGTCAATTATACACCAGCGGAAATTAGCCTCAACACAGCAGCAAGTTTGTGTGTCATAACGTGAGGGAATCATTATGCCATTGGGAAATTTGGGTCAATAAGTACATGTAATATCAAGCACATACACACTGAGAGGCCCATGTTTGTATTGATGTAATATTGCTGGTGATAAATGCATATCACATACAACCCACTATAGAAATCTACGCTCTCTTTAAGCCTTAGTACAAATACAAGATGGTGGAGGCCATTCGTTATCATGAATGTGATATTAAAGGTTATACTTGCAGAACACATACAAAGCACTTCACCAATTGTCAGCTAAATCTCATGCTCAAATAAAATAACGCCATATATGCACTTTTAACTATTGTGAATTCTCACACACTCGATACCTCATACCAATGCTGTTGGTTGACTAATTATAACAATTGTGTGCAGAACATGTCTTACTTCACTGACCCAGCCATGCCTGAAACTGAATCAAATTGAATCAAATCTCACATATTTCTATTTACCAAAGTTACGATAAGTATGAATGAAAATTAACGTCTCCAGCAATGACCATATAAGTCGTTTGTTACATTAACTTGGATTGAATTGTATCACTGACAGATACCCCCAAATTGCGCCATTGCTAACCCTTAAAGTGCTAATCACTGGTATAGCTGCTTTCTCATTATCATTAAACATATAATGGGACAAAGTCAAATTCCTCATGAGGATACCTTTCATTCAAATACCAGCAAGCCTTGTCTAAAGTACAAAGTAGTCCTAGTCGATCTCAAGGCAGCAACCAATAGAGCGGAATGTGTTCGACCAATTCTGTCAGTTGTATCCTCAACTGCCCTCCTCCCATGTATATGTTTGTAAAATACTCAAAGAGTTGTGCACCGACTCACCCACCTGCTAGGCAATGGAGGTGGATATGCAGGAGAGGTACTCAGACGTGATATCGAAGGTATCTCGATCAATAATGCAGCAGTGTACTGTCACTTTGAGCTGTCTCTCCATGGCCAAACGGCATTGAGCAGTAAATACATACTTCTGTCTGATGCCGAAAGTAGTAGTCAAGCCCATCTACCCGACACATCTAACTTTGGGATTATTTAACAGATCATCTGCTCACCAAGGAGCAAAAGTCTGCAAGTTGTAATTCGAAACTGACAAGCTCCTGCAGGATCCTGCAGAATTCCAGGTCAGACGGTGCTACTGGTAGTCACGGAATTTGGCCACGCTACTTCCAAAATTGCCGTGGCAGAGACAGGTCTGACATTGAGGTGCCATACCTATCCTGCAAGATATTACGATGAAAATAAGAATCATACAAACAAACATTATGAACCCTGTGCTCAAGGTGACAATGCCGCACATGACCTCTTCTAAACGCACTCTGAGAATCGTTGTTTTGAATCTGACTTCACATGTCTGATATTCTGGGTGGCTTGTATAGGCGATAGCATTCTTCTAACCATATGTAGCTGAAACTCCACACCAAGGAGGTCAGGCAAAAATATGTTCTATACATAGCATTTTATGATGGTTTTCTTTCTCGAATACCTATCCAATGAGAGTTTTATGGGTGGCTTCACATGAAAGCATTTTGTATGCATCGTCTTCCTTAATAATCAGGTCTCCTTTTTTCAATCCTACTGGCAATCCAAAATCTGACTTTTCATTTTCACTATAATCCCGACCAGAATTTTACTTTGAGGGGATTATCAGATCAGGTTTCTTTTGCGATGCCCATGACCTACATACCATATTCTAAGCAGTTATGCATGTCTGTCTGTAGGTTGGGATCTGATGAGAACTAGGGGACTACTTTTTTTCTGAAAATTGTTAAGTGTCCTTGTAATTTTGACTTCTTTAAGCTTTCTTTTCTGCCCTTGTTGCTTTTGTATTCTCGTTTCGTGCGGAGAGAAGTCGTCAAAGAACCTTTGTCATTTCCGCTGCGGATTTTGTTTTGAGTTATGAGTCACTTGTTTTGTTATCTGTTCAAAGTCAATAGTTCGTAAAAAACAGAACAGACACACAGCTTTTTCTTCGTATCAAAATAATTTAATAAATGACCGTAGAACCAAGCCAAGGACTTGACCTACAAGAATCTGCATCGTGCGTTCACAAAAAGTGAACTATGCAATTCATCGCGATGGGTATCTATATATTTTCATCAGAGATGTTCACCAACCAAGAGGGAAGACGCGTCTTTACACCACACATGTAACCCAAATGCCATTTTATTTGATGCAAATATGGATTGACATCTAAACTAGACCTTGCCTCTTTAATCATCCACCGAAATGGGCCTGTTAAAAAATCTTGTTTCTGATTCTTAAGTATAAATTCTCTGCAATGATGACTTTCGTTCGTATTTCATCATCCCTCGCAACTTGGAAACATTTGATGAAGGCTATTTGTCGAGAAAATCAGTGACATTATTTTATGTCAGCAAACGGCAATAGAATCATAAAAAAGTATACCATTATATTTGGTCGATTCAGTGTCATATTTGGAGGTTTTTCCATTCGTAGAAAATCGACAGCGCGTTGCAAACGTTTGACGACGCGTTGTCGAGTTTGACAACGGGTCAAAGAAATCCGCTTCACGTTTAGCAGTTTGGATAGCCTAACACGAGCATAGACAGATGTGTCTTATTTCTTACCTGGTGACAGAGAAAGGGGTCATAAAGATTTTCGACTTTTAGTTTCGACAATGCGTTCTCAAAGTTTAACGACGCGTTGTGAAGTGTGTTCCCGTTGGTCTTTCAGCGACACGTTGTTGAAGTTCGGCAACGCGTGGTCGAAATTCACCTACTCGTTATATCCATACTGGCTTTCGAGAGACGCGCGTAATACACACCTGTGGTTCGGGTAATACGATCGTAACCCTGATTCATCTCGTGACCAGGACTGACAAGTCGGGTAGTTTTAATGTATTTTATTATTTAACCCACAATTTCTATGTTAATTCAGAGGACGCTTTTCACACATCAAGCAAATATTCCGACAGACCATGTGTAGATGTTCCCATTAGCGTCAAATATTGGAGTAAGCAGGGCTATGTATACAGTCCTATATTGTTAAATTTATATACTTCGGATTTGAAAAACATTGTTGATGATTTCCGTGATCATGTGAAATGATATTATGTGAACTTTAATCGTCTGATGTATGCTGCTTATCTTGTTCTTATCTCAGTGATGGCGAAAGATCCGCAGCATTCCTTTGACAGGCTACTGAACAATGTGTCAAGAGCAAACTTTCATCTAACTTAGACAAAACGAAAATTATGATTTTAACATAAGTGGCAAAAAGATTAAACCTTCCTTCACAATTTGCCTTTAATGAAAGTAAGCTTCAGATCCCCCGATGCTACTATTGTCTGCAGTGAGTATTGAATTTTGTTCTTCGGGTATTGCATGCTATAAAGAAACTGGAGGACCAGGTCAAACTTTGCTACCACAAGTCACAGGTAGTAATCCAAGGAATCTAAGGGGTTTCATAGCAAGTTAATGTTGTTGTTGTTGTTAAGTGGGGATTGTCACACAGTTTGAAAAGGGCTTTGTTTGAAGCTTTAAAGAAAATTTTGCATGAAAAAATTAAACAGTGATTTTAGAATAAAAGTGTTACTGCAGTAGAACGTGTTAGTGGAACAAAGACAAATTAGCAAAGTGAGAAGTGCACGTTTCTTGACAGAACAAAAACAGTAGGTACATGCGACATGGAGCATATGTGGAGCGATGTCGGTGTACAATGTGCCCCTCACATGATATTCAGGGTTAATATCATAGTCCCTGCCGAAAGCAGAATTTTAACGCCCCTAAGTACTTGTTCAATCAGTTACTCTTTGTGGGTTATGTTTCTTGATTCTGTGAGGTATTCTGTAATGTAAACAACTAGAACAACAACAATTCATTAACAAATCTACGCCTTTACAATGGGGGCACCGAACAAACGGTTAATTCCATGGTCAGTTAGGGGTATTTTCTATATTGACCGACATACTAATTGGAAATTGCTTTTTATGTCAATTTGAGGTTAAAAATATTGAAAATGTTAAAGTTTCATATCACCTGCACAAACACCAGAGATCAATCACTGATTGGGACAAAACCCCAGATAGCTTAATTACATGAACGTTAAATGTTTCATGTATAATGTGACAAAATAACATCCATCTATATGAATCCCTTTTTTGGTTCTGTGAGTTATTCTATGTGGTACATCCTTGTCAAGGTTTTGTGATTCATCCTATACAAGTGATCTTATTTTTGCTTTTGCGACTGCCAGTGCTAATCCGAGGAAAAGTAAATAAATTAAATTTTGATGTTCTCATCAAGTTATGGTTATTACTTTGTGTCAATGTGTCATCAACTTATGCTTGTAATTTCGTGCCATAGTGTTATCAACTTATTGAAATTATAAATGCCACTAATATGACAATTTTATGCTAGATGATCTCCATTTATACTGTGCTCATACAAATTTTATGTCAATTTGTTTGGCTGCTTACTAATGATTTGCACTCGTTATCAGAGCACTGTCAGATTATACTGTGGAGGATGCAGCTTGAAAGTTGATGATGAAATGACCACTGCTTGACGGACCCGGCACCTGCATGATTACTGTTCAGATGTGGATATAGAACAAAGGCTCTAATATGAGGGCAATCTGGTTCCCTATGAATTTAGCTGAACTCAGACGGGAGAGAAAATTTTATATTATGCATTGCATATAGCTAAAATAGATGTTTACATGTGTCAATTGATTTCACCTTGACAGACCTGGTATTTTGCTTTCTGGCATTGGGATTGGACTTTTTAAATTTGTCATATGTATCACTGCTAATGATTTATGTGATTACTGCATAGGAATAATAAATGTATACAACCCTTGCCACAAACTGTCTCTCTTCACCTTATCAGTCTGCCACAACGGTCCATGCTTGGCTTCTTGCAATCTATCCATGGGATGCCTTGCCAAGCGGTGCTGCATTGTAACCAGTTTTTGTATTCTCATGCTTTAAATGAGCGAGAGAGAGAGAGAGAGAGAGAGAGAGAGAGAGAGAGAGAGAGAGAGAGAGAGAGAGAGAGATTTCACAAATTCCTGGTTCTATTTACATATTCATCCACTGCACGATCCCGAAATTGTAAATCTAAATGGCATTGGTGGGGAAGATACCTATGGTTTGTCTTAATATGACATAGCACTTTTTATTGTTATGCCCAATTGAGTAAATGGCAAATAAATGGACTACCCATGATTATGGAGGTGCCAGAAACTACAGTTAAATATAGAATTTGTAAACATAGACTCCAAAAGTATGAAAAAAACACAGTAACCGCATTTCAATAATAAATTATAACCAACAGCTGCATCAGTTCCAAACAAAACACATACACACACACACACACACACACACACACACACACACACACATCAATGTATTGAGATGTCCCTGGGCCTAAAATGAGTCGGGATCCAAAGACGCAATCCATCAAATTTGAAAGTGTTTCAGACATGTTGTTGCAGCATGATAAGATTTTTAATTGAAATATTTTGAAAAAGCGCTCGACTCATAAACAATGGCACAGAAGCCACAGACTGCAAGTATATTTCAACTCAAAATATGTTTTCATAGAAATGCAGCAATTAGAATGACAAAAAATATGAAAGAATGAATGAGCAAGTAAACAAACAGCAGAAATAAATGAACCAACCAACAAACGAACGGGCAAAGAAATAATCAAATAAACAAACATACAAAGAAACAAATAGACATTGATGATCCCCTTCATAAGGTGTAACTTATGTGTGACTGTATGGCAAGTTTCCAATGGAAAGTAGTTACCAGTAATATGAGGGTTATTGACACATTTTACACATCTCTGTCATGTGTGATGACTTGTGAGATAGTCCCATTTTTAAGGAATCGGAGAAGTGACAAAAACATCTTCAACATAATTTTGAATAAGTCGTCTAAGGACTGGTTTTACATAGGAGGAATGACATATGTGTCTCCAGTTTCGCCTTTTCATAACGTTTAACTACTGTGATTAGTTTAAACATATTTATTTGAAAAAGCGATTGGGAAAGAAGGCGGAGCCCTACATGAATCCCTTTCGCAAAGCAAATAGAAAGAGAAGTGGAGACAAGATACAACAATAAAACGCCACTATTTGAATGAACACCACTGCGCGCAGACAGATAGAAAGACAGTGACACATAATAAGAACTGTTGACAGGACAAGGCGCTGCATACAAGGAAAGATAATGGGGCATGCTATCACAAACAAGCACTACTTCACCACCGATAATTACGAATCTTTGTAAAAAATCATGTAACCGCTGAAAAATTACTGACATTATTTTGTCATATTAATTCCAATGATTTTATTTTCATATCCGACCAAGCTGAGATAGAGACGAATCAATAATTTAGCATGTAAGTAAAGACAAGTTTATATTAATCATATCATTAGGCATACCCACATGTTGACTGGTGTGCCACTGGGATGGTTTAACCAGCTCTTACAGTAGAGGATGGTAACTTTCCATGTCCTTCCAGAAATGAGCACTTATTCTGTCCAGTACTTCTAACCAATCATGTTGCTTCATTATTTCTTTTATCATAAACCAGTGTTTTGCCTAGACCACCTATCAGAGGATGACCCTCATCGTATGGCACAACGTGATTGCCTGATCAGTGTTTCCTGGGACCATTAGCAATATATAGTATTCATTTCAGCACATTATTCATAATCAAAGGTCATACAATGTCTCCACTGATGTGAATGTTACGACATCAACTTGCTCGAAAACGTCACGTTATACAGTGGTAATTGTAGGTCCTCTCTTCTTTTCCAATTTAATACGATGAAATTTTTCATTAATAAATTTAAATTTATGCTTAACATTTTCATAATATATATTTCAATTTTAATTTGCAGTTTTGCTGGGAAACAAATACAATACACTCAAGAATCAGTTATTACAGGCAATACACATATTTACAAAATACAACAGTATAGCTATATTATACAAAAGTATATATAAATGCAGCATATTAGTAACATATATATCCTCTAAATGACACGTGCTTGCTTCACAAGAATAAATTGGGAACAACTGGATGATTTCGTGGCTAAGTTGATTCTATGACGACTAAAGTAAAATTGAAAGGGTTTCCTTTCGTGACGTAGGCTTAGCTGTGATGCAAAACGCGTCCAGAGCTCATGGCAGCGAAGGCGGATCTCGCTTCAGGTAGCCCGAGTGTCTCTCATATTCAGCGAAGGAAACTTCTCTGTTAAGGCCCATATGTATCTTTCACGGGATATCGGTCATTCATATTCAGATATCAGTACTTTGGCCCGACATATTATATGAGGCCTGATGAAATTAAAGCGATTACCATCGCCACCAATTTCAAATGGAAATGAGTTTTTTTAATGCTGCTAAAATTATGTTGAGTCATCAAAATACTCAGAGCATGTGGTTGTCATCATAGTTGTAAAGACAGAAGGTGTGATTTTACGTACTTATGCCGAGCTCTGTCTTTACTAGTTCGCTAAAGGTGTCAAAGAGTTTACACCGAATGGTGACTCGACAGCTGCACAGCTGCACAATTGTGCTTTTTACACCCACCCCCACACCCACCCACCCCCACTCCCCATATATATATATATATCAATTAGTAAAATCAAATAATATAACTTTTTTGTCCCCAGTATATAATTCACGAAATTTTACATGTTTCCTAGTAGTACGTTTGATGTATGTCTACAAGCAATGGACGGTATTACCAGCAAAATGTATTCAAACTATGAAGGAGCTTCCTTTCTATGTGACTCAGATCTGCATTAAGTCTAAAACCTGGCATATCGGTACATTTTGTGGATTTAGAGGCAACATTTCTTACCCAAGGCGGCCCACACTGTGTATCATGTTCGCGGCAAATATTGTTCTGAAATGTAACTGACACTAAGCTAACTTTGGCACTGTTTATGTATACCCCATCATGTACAGTAAACAAAGACACCATACGTGGGAATGGTATTATTCCATCGGACCGTTAGAACGTTGCTTAAAGCCACCGATATTTCCATCCCTTGGCGTATGGTATTGTGTCCATGTTTGAGGTGTTATTGTTTTTTTAATTTCTTTGCCAGCACGTCTCATAGCAAGTTATAAATAGTTCCGTGAAGCCAATAATTGAAGGTTGCGGCCATGAGTACCAAAGGAACATGCGCTCAAAGAACATTCTCTGTTCAAATATAGCGGTTGCATGCAATGATTTACAATGTCTTGTGGGTAGCAGTGCCGCCTGCTGATCAAAAGCATCAAAAATTGTTTCGACTGTGACTGGTTAATGTATTACGTGTAATTTTATCAAATAAAATTGTGTTTAAACCAAGTATCCAAAAGTTTCGTACGTAAAACAGACGTAAGTGTCTGGTTGCTCCATTCTCTTTTAAATTCAACCGACAGCGAAATTTGCACAATCATATTGTAAATATAAAGAAATCCCAGCACGTTTACAGAAGAAACGCAATATGCAAGCCATGATTACCACAGAGAAGGGTATTCAAAAATAATTTTTCTTGCAACACTTGAAACACACAATGCATGTGATTATCCCCATAAAGGGAGAACGTGTGTCATTAAATGGGTGCCATAAAACATAATTTACCCTGTAGAATTATTCTTTCGATATCTTGATTCACAATAGTTGTGTAATGAGAAGTACAAACTGAAGTGTGTATATTGCACAAAAATAGATGCAGACCGCGAAATTAACGCTCTATAAAGAAAAAACAAATGGTGCTTGTAACTGCTTTGTACCATTTTGCAACCGCACAACATATCGATCACGTTGCGATATATATGATGACTAAAATATATTGCTTTGTTTTTCACCTTTGTCACATATGTGAAAAATTGGCATTTAAAGTGGCAAGTAATAATAATAATAATAATAATAATAATAATAATAATAATAATAATAATAATAATAATAATAATAATAATAATAATAATTTATTTCGGAAAACTACCCCTTTGACACGGGGGCACCGTAGATCGGGGTATGTCCACGATGCGTCCATGGTAGCATAAAATGATAGCTATGTACAAACCAACATACATCTAAGACATCCATGACAATATACAATAAGAAATATATAAAATCTAAAATACATCTAAGATAAATGTTCCAAACAGATACCAGCCTGATGTGTGAGCAGTCCGGAGACGATGCGCAAGAACACACACCCGTGTGTTAAAAGTGATGAAAATATTTACATTGTGAGGTACCATTATGTAGAGTGTCCACCGGTAACCATATTGTCTAGATACTCTTTTCGGCGGGACCCCGCATCAAGCAGGAATTTTTTACATACGTTGTCAAATTCAGAAATGGCGGTTTCATTTATGTGTGAACTATTGTGTCCCAAAAGCATGCATAGTTTGGTGAATAATGAGCCGTTCACGAATCCTTGCCAAATATATGTATTGCCACTCGTGGTTAGTCTGGACTCCAGCAATTTAAAATACTTAATTCTCAGGTCAGTAAAGTTAGGGCACAGAAAAAGAAAATGTTCCAAGTCTTCTGTTCCCGAACCACATAAAGTACAACTATCATGTTCCGATGTGCACCATCTATGCAAGTCCGCCTGTAGACCGAGACACTTAGTTCTTGCTTTGAATTTTAACCTGGCGCCATCAAAACCATTGTAATGAAACAGATAATTTTCTCTGGTAGAACGGACTTTAAGATATTTATACAAAGACAGGGTACTTTTCGCTTCAATTTCATCGACAAATTCCTTATTGAATAACTGCATTCTTAACTTATGATACACATCTGGCAAAAATTCATTTTGTCTGTAAACTGCATGGTCTAGACCGACATTGACGAGTGTTTTGTTAATCTCATTTACGTAAGACCAACAGGATGGCGTTTTTTCTTTAAATTTACATATTAATTAGAGAAAATCTGTTTACAAAGGCGTGTTTTGTCAAGTTGACATTGTAAGCGGTAAAAATATTTAACTCTTTGTCTGTCCAAATACATGCTAATAGGTAGTCAGCCTAAATCGCCGAGTGTAGCTGGGATGGCCGGGGTCGCCTTTATGCGTAGAATTGCCCGAGCAGCAGAGTATTGCATTGATTAAAAGGTTCGTGCATTCTTTTGTGTTGTCCAGCCAAACTGCGCACCCATGGGAAAGTGACGGTAGCAGGGCGCTTTGCCATAAACTGTCACCAAAACTGATTCTATTGATGTTCTCGTGTGACGCCAATATACCGCACATGTAACCGTTGAGCCTTACGGCCTTTGGTTTTAAGTGTGTCTTAATGTACAGTCTGCGATAAGTGGTAGACCCCTAAGGGTTGGTCATTCCGTACATACTGTGAAATGTGTGCCAGCAGTAGGATTTTCACGACTTTGCTATCGTCACGTGCGTGCAAAACATTCTGACCAGAAGAAATTTTATGACAAGGCGATATAATAAGCCAGCAGGAATTTGTTTGAAAATCAAAATAAAAGTCATATGTGAACAATACCGGACACCCGATATTCATTTTAACTCCAATCCAGCCATACAGGGAAAGATGAATAAAAATAAGACATTAATTTAAGATATAATCACTTACAGGTGCAATTTTGTTTGTTTCTATGCTCCAGGTAAGTTACCTCATTACTCATCACAATATATATATTGCGAAATGGATAAAAATAATAATTGGTTTATCATTTATTACAAATATGGCAGTTTGGCTCTGAACCAACATAAGAGTACATATTGATAAAATATATTTTTTGTAAGAAGAAAAACAAGATTTACTATGGGTTGGTACGTTACCCTTCATCATATTAGCAGCGTTATTTAAAGTGTTCACTAGTTCGTACCTTATGCAATTCCTTGTACCAACAAGTTTTGATCCTGTCACAAAGATCTTATTTTATTATTGTTTCGTGTGAGATGTTGTTGAGCAAATGCAGCTGGTCCAATACATAAATTGTGAATGAAATATACTAGTAATTGTCGTGAAGTAATTTGTAATAAAATTTTAGTTGCTGGTGAGTAAAAAGATCCTTTTATTTTTACATTTTCATTTTTTAAAAAGTGGTTCTGTATGTGCAAGATAGTTACTCTGACATATTATTTTTATCACTTTCTTTTGCAGGGAGGCAAGTAGAGTTTTTATGTCCCCATGCCAAGATACCATAATTTAAGTAAGGCAGTATAAGAGAATTGTATACGGCCGCTAAAATAGTTTGTGGAAGGTATTTTCTAAGCTTGTACAGTGCCAATAGTCTGGAATAACAATTTTGTTTGTATCAGCGTTCCACCGGAGGTATTTGTCTAAAGTTACACCTGGAAAATTAAATTTATTAACACTTTCAATTTGTACGTTGTCTTTTACAATTTCTAAAATGGTTAGATTATTAAGGATTAAAATTATTTTGTTTTCTCGACATTTAAAGATAGTTAATTGGGGTTTATAGAGTTCCTTATTTTCAGCAGCTCTCTGTAAAAGCTTGAGGAAACATTTTGAGTACGATCACAGTTTTGGAATATTTCTAATGTACAGTGAAAAGTTGTGTCATCTGCATATATTATGGGACGAAATAGGTTTGATGCATTGGATATATCCTTACTATAGACTATGAATAACATAGGCATATATATATATATATATATATATATATATATATATATATATCACAAAGTGCCAAACCGATACGTTTGTGTCGTGCATTATCATTGTGTGTGTAAAAGTGCCTATTGTATTATGCCTGTTATATAAGGACAGGTTGAACAGACCTAACGGATTATAGTTAGTGTCTATTGACATTTTTTACACAAATATAGTTCAACAGCAACACAGATGACGTGCACACAAAAACAAGTGAGTTAAGCTTAGAAAAGGCAAAGTTACAGATACTCAGGTGCACTACATCTGGTTATACTGGTAACAGTAATAGCTTTTTAAACTCAAAAATCCCATGTGCCTTCTCCTTCATTAAAAAAAAAAATTATTACATGCTGAAAACAGGCTGCTTTAAACCAAGAGCAAGAACTGCATCCACTTTAGTGTCCACTTTCTTATGTGCAGAATGTATGTACATAGTAATTACACCCAAGATGTACTCTCAGGTGGCCTTCCAGACAATGACATGCCAGCGACTGTGGTTTTTTTTATTTTTACATATGCGCAAAGTAAATAGCAGCTACCCCTGGAGTTTTATCTTATCATTTAGCAGATAAAAACACAAAGGACTAAACCAAACAATAATCATGAACCCGGGTTTGCCTTAAAATCCCGGGTAAGAAGCCAATGCAAAGTGAAATATGTCTTTTTGGTTATTACACAGTCTTGTACATTACAGTTAATGATCCAACAGAAGCAGCTGAGATACTTAATCATGCATTTGATTCAATAACTGGATGGTCCAACCAGTGGCTTGTCTCTTTCAACCCGCAAAAAACCTAAAACACTGATAGTCAGCAATAAAAATTCTCCACTCCATCCTTGTTTAAAATTTAAAAACCAACAGCAATCTTGAAAATATAAACTTAGATAAACATTTAGGTCTTTGGTGTTCCTCACATCTTTCCTGGTCAAACCACATAAACCAAATTGTTGCACAATTCAAAAGGTTAGTTGGTATGCTAAAATGTTTACAGTACAGGTATAACAGACGACCCTTAGAATCCTTATACTTATGCACAAGTATACAAATTTGTTGTGAGCATTTTATCTTCGAATATCTTTCGGTCCGTTTAATCTTTCGAACAAATCTTGTCTCATGTTTTTGTGTTTATTACAACAAAAACCATGTTTCGCACGGGGGGGGGACTTCCATGTAGGATTGTGCTGGGTATGCGCAGGAGGAAAGGCCCTGTTTTCATTTCTCCCATGATTACAAAAGGCCCCTAAAATGTACACACCAGGATTAGGATAGGGGTAACAATTAGGATGCACCAATGCAGCACTCCTTTCAATACATTACAGGATTAAGAAAAGGTACCTTTTTACATTTGGTGTAGGATTAAGAGAGGGTATCGTATGAAAATGTCCCAGGCACACACCCACCTTGATGTTGAGTATGTGCCCCCCTCCCGGGGGTTTCACATCTTCAGTTTTCTGCTGTTATACAGAGAAAGCAGTTTGTGTTTTCGGTCGAGTGCACCTGTTTCTATAACAAGCGTTTCTGCACTTGTTCACAATTTGCTGAAATTATCTCGCTTTGCTACAGCGTAACGTTTATCATCTTTCAAGTATGGTTCAGTCCCAAATGTTTTCTCAAATGAAGAGTACGGCCTGAGTTATTACCGTTTGGTAACAACAGTTCTTGTGATACCCGAAATACCGGGAAAACACGGAGTTTCATACATGCGAGGCCGTCGTCTCAACGGTAAAACCAGTGCTTTTACCACCAAGGTCACTACAGGCCTATTACATCAGGCCAGCTTAAACACATAAAGCTTGCAATATTAGGGGTGGTTGTTGGTGGAGGTGTTGGCGGTCAAAACAATTGAACACACACAGATATCTCTCGTACAAAATAGTCAGAAACCAATGAATTGATATTTGTAAATCCGAAGCTGTTCTGTGCCGGGTACATGGCATGCTTAAGTGCAAAATAAATGGAACAGTCTGCATGCAACTGGTGCTGCGGCAGTGTCATTTGACAGCTTAGTTCATGGAATTAACGTGTGAAAAGAGTGAAACGTGAACTTTTCGCCGTTTATCTTCAAGGTCACCACGGGTCCATAGTATATGGAAATTTCAATGTGGCAGTCACACGGGGGAGCACTTAAAGAGCACCCGTTTCAAGCATTAACAATACCAATTGGTATTGACAAACGGAAATATTTTATCTGCATGCATTATGTAGGATGTCGCATGCCGGCATAAAATGGAAAATGATAATTCTGTCTGAAGAGGATACATCCCAAGTTCAAGGTATTTATCTGGAATCCTGCTTTTTTAAATCCCGGAGCGAAGCGTAGGGATTTAAAAATGCAGGATTCCAGATAAATCACGAGAACAAGGGATGTATCCTTTTTATACCATGCCTTCTTTGTTTTAATGAATATAAATGCATTTTAAAATGTATTCACCAAAGCAAATCAGTCCTGTGTTGAAATTTAGCAACGGAAATTAAAGCAGGGATATATGTGTAAGCAGGTGACATATATATCCCTTCAGAAAACAAAGGAGGCATGGTATAAGGAATAGATAGTATCATTGAGAACAAGTCATGGACTGTAGCTTCCAGAATAAACAGAATCGCTGACAGCGGTTTAAAGGGAATTGACGGGGACCATATAAGAATTCCTTTTCAATCCACTGCACCTGATATAATTTAAGAATAGACCAGTTACTCTGGGCATGTCTCACGGCAGTTGTGACAATCCATCCGGGGGATGATATTGAAGGAGCTACAGTTATATTCAGTCCATGAATACCTGACGAACAAACCACATGCGACCACGTTGAAGACCTACGGCAACAATATCTGGCCGTTTTCCCTGCGGGTGGGGAGACAAGGTCAGTTGCTGGAGCTTCTTTGCAGAAAGAGGTAACAGATGTGACAGATAATGACGAGGATGATAAACATCTAAGGCCCGCGGAGACATTATAGGCATACCATGATGGACTTTAGCTGAGGTGTCTCTCCAGTGCTATGGACCTGGAAAAGTAATATCGAAATATCGACCGAGGTCGAAGGTTACGGTCGATATTATTCTTGCAAGTTCATAGTACTAGGGAGAAAGAAGCAAACGCCCATATCTGCAGCGTTTCGTGACGAATGATTACGTGAAAATAAACGACCTATAGCTATTAATTAAAGTGTGGTTTTAGTCACAGGCAGTGATTGGATTGAAGATGGAGCTAAGAGAGTTTGGATTGTTGTATGTGGATGCTTTTGTTTTAGTTTTGGGTTAGAACTGCATAGAGGATGTGGCACTGTCGCAGGGGTTTGTATAAATGTTGCAGTGTAAACAATACGCAAATGTGTTATATAGTGTTTGTGTAATTGGCGCTAAAATTGTGGTGATGTGTGTTGCTAGTTTTTCAGTGATATAGCACTGTAAAGTTGCTCTCAAGAACTTGTAAAAAGTATTAGCTCAGGCCTAAGATATTTGTACAGATGTCAATCAAAGGACATTTGACCTGTATTTATAAGAATGCAATCCAAATTACAGTCAGGTATAAAATCTAAGCCTTAAAAGTTACTAGAAAACAGTTAAAATGCAATGCAGATTTATTTATGAAATTAATCCCAGTGATAGCTTATTTCAGATGCAGGTTACATCATTATTTATCCTGTGTTTTGATTAGCAGCTAATTTTGCTCATGTTGGTTTGGTTTAAACATATTTTATTTCACCAAGTGGAAAAGGATTGAAGAAAAAGTGCAGAGCACTTGTATGAACTCCTCTCCGTGTACATCAAATGATTTTCACAATGTCATCGAGATGGTGGATAATGTATACACCACATACATTGTCATATACAATAATGCTAACTTATGGTATTGATGCAATGGTTTCACAGAAGAATACATTTATGCATCAGGTGTGATGAAACTTTTCACAAACACACCGACAAGTTAGAAACGCTTAGTCTGAATAAGGAAATCATGGACTGCTCTAAATAAGTGAATGTTTATACTCTCTGGTTGGCTGGGGTCGTCATATAGTAGATTATTGATGTTTAAGTTGATGTGCTTAGGTAACTGACAAACTAGTGTTGCTCGATCACGAGAATAACGGTTGCATTCGAGAAGATAACACCTTGTGGTTCCTCTGACGTAACCACAGGAACACCACGGAGAGTCTAGTAAATTATGTCTGAAGTGGTGGTCGTTCAATGAACTGGAGGACGTGCGGAGTCGAGCGTGAAGTACCTGACTCATGGTGGGTATCATCAGAAGAACGTGTCTCAATTACGTCATTCTGGACACACATGGTGAATGGAACAACCTGACAACCAACATTGTTGCGCGTGTATTTAAGTGACGACATGGCATGTCTTTGCACAATAGCAGTGTCACAGCACACAGCTAACGGCTGGAGACGGGATTGGAGCTGAGGGAGGTCACTGTCAGAATCTGTGTTTTTGTTGCAAACTTGACGAGCAAATTATGCCCCTTTAAAACCTTGAATTTTATTAATGAAATCTGAGGCGACAATCTCCAAGATTCTTGCAGCTTTTTTCCACAAGCAGTAACTGATTGATGATTTTGTGGTTGATTCCCGTGGCCCAGACTGCCAACCTTCAACTCCCCTTAGCTTCAATGTGGCGGCCAGGCCTATCATCTTCCCCTTCCACGTTTGATAACAGTAGTATCATTTTCTTGACAAACAATTTTTCCTATTCGATGCTGTCCGATTCCCTATTTTTAATATGGTTTTTATGCTATTTACAGTGCTGGAGCCAACTGAAGTATACCCGCTTTAAGAGTTGTTTCTGCCTTTTTTTGTGTATGCTTGTGTGAATTACACACGCACAAAGGATAGGAGTAATTTTGTACTTTGCTCCGTTTTGATGAGTGTCAATGAATGGTCCTTTGTGCTCCTGCTATCTCAAAAGAGTAGAAGCCCTTACAAGGTATTGAATATTAAAATCACCTTGCAAGGTATTGGGTAATCCAAACAACACATGTAGGAGGCCTGATTATATTCAAATGCTGTTTGATTGAAGCAACTGTGATGTGCATACTGATAACGTTGCATATTGTATGATGACCTGTGGACTTGCTGATACGGATGGGGTGGGCATGACTTTGCAGAAAGCAATACATGAATACATGTAAGAGCGATATGCTCCCTTGACGGTTTCTGCAAAGTCCCAGGATAAGTGAACGAGACAAGGAAATGCTGATTTCACAGGCTTATTCCTCTCTTAGTGTCAGTTGTAGGTCTCCCATAAGCAGAGATACAATAGGCTATGTATATACTGTACCGTGGTCATGGCCAAGACAAACAGCACGGCCAGACGCTCACAAACTTTAGGTTCACGATGCCTCATATCAGCTATTTCATTAGAAGTGGGTGGATAATATATGTTTGTGCTCTAATCAAATACAGCTGATCTCCAAATTGCCTGCCTCAAGGCAGTCATCCCTACTGATTATTTACGTGTTCTTTTATTGATTAAGGCAACTGTGGTCTAGTTATTGGAATATACCATCATTATATGTTTTTTTTTATAAGTGTTTCCATCTTGCAACAGCCAGTCCGAGGGCAACCATCTGTTTGAAATTAATACAGAATATCCCACTTTTACCTGCAAATTCGCTATAGCACCAGCCACATAGATATAAAGAAACACTTGCTACATGGCAAGCACCGATTGCAACTGGAGTCAAATGACATTCTTGAAGTATCTGTACAGTGTGATTTAAAGTATACATATGGGAAATCCACCATTGTACATTGGCCTTCATTGCTGAATGAACCTGGTTTGTTGCTGGAGCTTGTATAGACCCTTGATTTGACGCAATGTCTGGCACAACTGGGAGTAACCACCATAAATACCATGCAGCAGTTTAGTTTCACTGCAAGAGGCTGGAGTTGCTGTGCAGTAACTTTAAGCTCAGGGCGAAAGGCCTGTAAGTGTAGACACCGTTCATCCAGGTTATCCTGAGGTACTTCCATTGTCATAATGTCAAGGCAAGTAAGGCTTTATCCAGCCCCGATCATCTTTCAGCTATTGCTGGAGAAGCCATGCTCTTACAGCAGTATGACAAGTTGTCTTACATCCTGCATGTGCTTAGCTTGCAAGTGTGAAACAATACGATAGTCATCACTGTATGCCACAATTTTAATGCCCTGAAGCTCGGAAATATGTTGCAGAATATATGCTACAATTTTTATTGCCCCGAAGCTCAGAAATATGTTGCACACTAAGCGCTGAACATGAGCGTGGAGTCTATGAAGTAAGGCTGTGTCACTCAAACAAAGCCATTTCAAAGCAATGAAGGACTGATCTGACGGATGAATACCAACTGACCTATATGCAGAACTCAGATCAACTCTAGCAAGGAATGTCTGGTTCAAAGATATCAATGGCATCCTGTTACGTCTCATACTTAAATGGGGTTTGAAACCTTTAATGGTGGTTAATTACAATCATGGGTGGGGCTTTCTCATGCCCTTTGGGGGGGGGGGGGCATAGTCCAAAGTACTTTTCCACTGTAAGATACGAACCAGTTCAAACATCATTTTATTTTGGTCTTCCGTGCCTTCCCTAAGCTTGTAGCTAGCAGATAGGTGATTGTGATCTCAGTTACTGTTGGGTCTTCTATATAATGTGGATCAACTACATGCAAGCCCTCTCGTCTCCTGCAAAGTTTAATCTCTGCTCGAGGAATTTTCATGTAAATTGTGTTCCTAAGGTTCCAATATGATAGTTGTTCTGAAACTATTGTGGCTCACACCAATTACTACCTTCCTGCAATGTTTGATGGTCCATGCATTTGTAACGATGGGTAGGCCCAGTTGTGCCTTGGTTGTTTAGTTGGGGCGTTGATGCACTGCCAATAATGGGCACACAATGTAACTGTATTTACACTCTTTCCCGAAGGGGCCTGTGTACCTTAGCTTGCTTTCAACTATTGCACTCTTTTCCTTGCTCCTTCTTCTCAATTCGCAAGTGTGAAGTCTTGTTTTGGTCAGGTGTGTACTTCCGTGGTATAAGTCTTTGCCCCACATGATGCGTAAATGTGTCCCAAGGAAAACTGTGCTGTGCTTGAAGGTGTCTCTGGCAACACTCAAAGTTTTGCCAGGCCATGAGGCAATAGCTGTATGGCAATTCTCAATTGCGAATGCTTTCCATCTATCTTCAATGCCAATCTATCTGATTCACTGCTGGTACCTTGTCGTGAAAAGAGTCTCCTTCCTTCTGCCTTGTCTCTTCTTTAGCCTATATAACAACTGTGTACTACGCATGGCTTTTCTTGTGGTAGCTTTAGTATCAAGCATCGAGCTGGTATCTGTTTGTCTGTAAACATTATGGTACTCATGCTCATTTACTTGGGGAGTAGGAGAAGCGGTGCTAGTGAGAGTGATTTCCGAGCCCATTGCATAATTTATTACGTCTTTAGCATTAATAATCTACATAAACAACAACAGGATACATTGATGCTTACATGCATTGGCCATTGCCTGTAACACCGATGACAGAGATAGCCATGCTTGATAATCCAGTTGTGGGCTCGTCATCTTGCAAAGTCTGCACAAAATATCAGAATCCTGCACCTTCTTTTTTGTTTGGTAGAACTAGCTGACTGAGTCATTGGAAGCATGAGTGACTGCTCGTGAAGATTACTTGTTCATTCCTGTCACATAGTGGGCAGGAATTGTTAGCAATTACTTTCGGCAGCTGGGCTCTGCTGGTGTACCCAGAGCACTACTGCAATGGGGGGGGGGGGACTAAATGGGGGAACTTTCCCCTATTTCTACAAAGTAGAGGACACTCGGCTGTGGTCCCCTAAATATGTTTTGAGGTTGGTTCCCCCAGTACTCTCATTAATTGTTATCTACAAGTACCTGATTGTCTTTCATTTCAAAAAGAATGTTCCCATGTACCTGATGAAACTTGCCTTGTTTGTATTTTCGTTTTACCTTAGAGTGCCTCTCTGAGCGCTCTTCGTATAGCAATTGGTTTGCAACTGATGAACGAGGCTAACTGTCAAAAGTCGGTTTGCACAAGGTCTCTCAACCTAAATGCTTTTTCTCAAGAAAACCATGCGCAATGTATTCCGAGTACAGGGTAGATGTGCATCATTATCATGATTTCTTTTCGTTGCCCCTTATTGCGAATTTCGAATTTGAGCGAGCTTTTTCAAAGTAAAACAAACTGCGAGTGTACATAGCTTTTCGGATACTATTAATATTCATGTCAACTCATTACGTGACACCACAACCTGCATCCCTTTGTTCATACACACCACGCTTGTGTACAAGCCATAGCAAGCAGCACGTTTGGTCGCCTCGGTCTTTACATTGTATCGACAGTGTTACGATAATTAGAGTGTAACTTTGTTTTTCTTTTATTTTGGAAGGGGGAGGGGGGTCATTGAATCGTTGATGTAGTGAACAGGTTTTATTCCTGAGACTGGACTGCATTGATCTCCGAGCATGAACTCTCAATATTATAACCAACACTGGCTGCTGGCCTCCCCCAACACAAACAGCCTTATTTTGGTGGTGCCATCATTCTGGTGCCCCCCCAAAACAGTCTACTAGCTGTATCGCATAACATGCTTTTAGTACCGCATCAGCATGTCTGGTTCGCTAGGATGGACTGTTGTTTCTGGACCACTTACCTACATAATGGAATTAATAATTAGGATTTCTGCAGAAAAAATAAAAACATATCACACGCTGTTTCAAAGTCCTGCTACTGGAGATCAAACGGCGAAGTGGATTTTAAGCAGTATACTTTCATTTTCTTGAAGGTAATATCAAGAGGGGAAACAAGGCCAGTGACAGGAATGATCTTGCAGTGCTTTGCACTGACGGCCTTCTTGTTGATATTTGCCATAAAAATTAGCCCAGTTTGGATACTACTTACACTAGTAGAAGCTTTCGGCGGCAGATAGTACATTTTCGGTAGCAAGCTGCGGCAGTCGGCGGCTCGAGCAGCATTCAGCGGCAGTCCGCCGCAAAAGATAAGTAGGGCCCTTTTGGGATCTGAGGCAGCGGCACTCAGCGGCAGACCCTTCTTGATTACATTTCTGCCACTCTGTGCCGCCTTCTGCTGCTCTCTACGGCAAGTCTTTGAATGCTGCGTACTATTGCATATAAAATAATAACAAAAAAAATGGTGTAACCTAAGTAAAACCGGGCAAGTAACTAAAGAGTGCTGAATCAAATGTTTCCACGTATATACCAGCTCTCCCCCCAAAAAGTAATATGCATGCATGCTGTATCTTAGCCCAGAATTAGCCGATGCATGATATTCTCACAAGCTAAAATGGTTTCAATTATTCTGTGGTTAGTGCATATACAGACACATACATGTATATTCAGAGGAATTATTTGCAATTGTAGCACAGTTGGTCTATCTTTCCAGTCCTATTTACATGTACATCAATTTAACTTCCACACGCACATGCACGCAAATATGCATGCACAAACACACACACAATCTTACACACATGTGTAACACATGTATAAGTTCTTTGTAATAGATGCCATCATAGGATAACCTTGAAACACCTGCCCCTCCCACCAATCAAAAATTAAATAAATGAAAACATGGATGACTAAATAAATAAATAAAGGAATTTTCTTTCTTTTTTTCAATATCTGTACATGCACATCAAAAAAATAGTTGCGAATTGCTTAAAAATGTAAAAACAAATGCTTCTATTAGTAAGAATAATTTTGATCGGTGTGCAAATTCAGATATTCTGTTTTCCTGGAGCCCTTTCTTTTGCTGCTGAATGCTGCTGGCTGCCCCTGGCTGGGCTACAGCTGGCTGCCGTCGATTGCCGCCGGCCGCCGCTGGATGCTGCAGCCTGCTGCCAAAAATGTACCATGTGCCGCCGAAAGGTTTTCCTTTTGTTTTGTAGACAGCCAGACTTAACATGTAGATGATGAAAAATGCAACTGAGTAAGGCGGCTACATCGTAGCTACATACTAGCTACATATATAATTGTTAATGGTCATTTTTTTTCGATATTTGGAGATCATGTGTGTTGCGTATTAAATTTTTTTTTACAATATCCGTAAATCTATTTACTTGGCAATGTTTCCCTTTGTTGACGTTTTCTAAAGTATGAATCCTGAGGAAACTAACAATGAGGTATTGCCATATATTTATGCCATTAAAATTTGTCAGAAAACTAATGGTCAAGTATATACTTCAGCTATACTTTGTGCCTTGTGTACTTGATGGAAAAAGCTTTGGTTTGAAGATGTCTATTAAAGCATGCAGAAAAAGGGAAAACTCCTCTTGGACTATTTTTGTTAGTTTCTTTGTTGTACTGAAGCTCAGGATTTAACTCATTGATGAACACATGCAAACCTCTTTCAGTCTGTGAAAAATCATTCTCAAAAAGAATTTGAAATATCTACCTCAACAAACATTGATAGTTGATAATAATTGAAACATGCTTGTGTTCCATCTTTTCAATATCATCTCATGTCTGTGGATATTAGTGATTATCCCGTGTACATTGAGACAGCATGTAGATTCAACAAATCGACCGTTTGATTGGCATTGCTTTTTGATGTGTGATGTTAAAACCTCGGGTACAAAATGTAGAAGAAGATGTCGGCGAGTAAGGGACTAAATGTACATCGAAACAGCAAGGCTCTTGGCATCCATTCTCGTCTGCTGTGCACACGTTTAGCAACACACAGTTTTCTTTGGACAAAGTACTAAAAGAGTCAAATTAGTCATTTTCAACTGACTCAAAGGTGCATTCTCTCGTGGCTCAGTGTCTGCCTGGTTAGGGCCATCTTATTTAGGATACATGGTTAATTTGTGGGGGTAAGGGCATTTCAATCTGGTTTCCTATCTACATCTATTGTCAAATGTTTCTTCCAAAATAAGTTGGAAGAAATAAGGGCTGGGTTTATGATACATTTCCATGACAAAAATCATGGCTTATAATTTAGCTGTAGTTCTCAAATATTTCAATGAAATTGGCAGGAGAAACAGAAGAGAAATTGAACTAATCAAAAGGCTCATGCACCTTGCTCAGGCATTATGCATCAAATTCAATATTGTTGCTAAACAAAGTACATAGCCTTGGTTGCCTATGAGACTACCTTTGGAATTAGTAGACTGTACATTGAGACAGCAGTAGCTTCAGAGACATTTTATCCGAGTAAATCTACTGTAGAATCTATTATAAAAGAAACTATGCAATTGGAAAATGACATTTACCATAGACTTAACATTTTCCTAGTTTGGATATTTCTTTCATAGTCGGACTTAACATGTGGATATTAATGAAAACCCAACAGCGCAATGTATTCACAGCTCGGCTATATATATATATATATATATATATATATATATATATATATATATATATATATATATATATATATATATATATATATCTCCTTTTAATTGTCTTTTGTATTTTGTTTTCTTTCATAATATTTGCGTACTATGTGTATTGATTACCATGTTGGTTTTTGAAAATATACGTGCATCTATTTCCTTACCATTGTTTCCTTATGTTAAAGTTTTTTAAAGTATAAATCATGAAGAAACTAACAATGATATATTGGCAGGCAATTTTGTCATTTAAAACTGGCAGAAAATCGAGGAGCAAGTGCCATAGGTGTTGTTTGTTTTGCATTAAATATAAGCTGGTGTTTAGTGTCTATTTTCCTTGGTGTACCCTGGGCGCAACGGATTCAGCTTATGTCGATTAAAGTTTTTGACTCAGGTGCAGGGGGTTAAGCAACAATGTGACTAAAACAATAAAGACAAAAATCCCTGAATATGGCTTCACAGTCTGGGCATAATGCACAATATGAATAAAAAAAAGGCAAAAAATAAATCACTGAATAAAGCTTCACAGTCTCAGCCTAATGCACTCATTTCATACTTTAAATATACATTGAGCCTTGGGTACTTGATTGAGAGACAAAGCTTAGGTTTGAAGATAAGATATGTATTAAAGTATGCAGAAAAGGGAAAACCCCTTGGCTGTTGAACCCTTTGTCTTAGTTTCTTTGCCACTCTGAAGCTTATGATTTAACTATTTCATGAAGGCACGCAAACCTGTTTCAATCTGTGATGAATAATATATCCTCACAAAGAGGCTCAAATATCTCTCTCAGCAAACATTGCCAGTTTAAATGAAACATGCTTGCGTTGCATCTTTTTAATGTCCTTTCATGATTGTGGATATTAGTGAACACCCTGTGCAAACTGAGACAGCATGTAAATTAAAGGAATCGACCATTTGATACACAATGGAATATATCTGATGTACGGTTGTTAAACCTGGAGCACTAAATGTGGGGACGATGTACGCGAATAAAAGGCTAAATGTACATCAAACAGCAAGGCTGTTGGCATCCATTCTTGTCTGCTGTACACACGTCTAGTCACACACAATCGTCGTTGGACAAAGTACTAAAGAGCCAAATTCATCATTTACAACTGTTCCAAAGTGCAGTCGCTCATGGCTCAGGGCCTGTTTTGGATGTTTGGCTGATTTCGAGTGAGGGATTCCATCAGGTCTGATGTCTGCGTGTATGATCTAAGGTTTCTGTCAAAATACCTTGGGGGAAAGGAGGGTGAGGTTTGCAATAGCTTTCCCTCACAAAAATCTTGCCATATAAATTTAAGCTAGTTCTCAAATAAATCCGGTCTTCTTTGATTATATATTATAGTTGCCCATTCAGTTGCAGTTTTAAGTCCTGAATGCGTTGATGAAGTATCGTCGATCTACCTTGGCTACTGAACAGAATGTTATTAAAAGAACTTTTGTGTCTAAAACATCAGCATCTGCTGAAAAGCTTCCTTATTGTGACAAAAGCGAGAAACATGATTGCTTTCTATCACAAACCTCTCGCTGATGAGTGTGTATGTGGGTGGGTGTAAAGGATGGAGGGATTTTATGGAATTTGTCAGTTTTTCCGTGAATGCATGCCCCAATTTCTCGTATGATTTCCATTGCCCGATGTGTGCGGATTTATAAAAACCATCTATTAAGCAGAGCTTTGCCCTTCGAAGAAAAAAACGCTTGCCCAAACAGTGATTCCATACTAAAGTTAAGCACCTTGTATGTCGGTAGTGATCTTCGTCTGAGTTTTTTCTGTGACTTGCTTGTCAAAAGACGCTTTTTTGCTATTTGAACGCCAGTACTCATCAAACAATTGTATGATTTTGTGTTTTAAGGGTAGCCTGTCACATGGGGCAACTTGTCTATAATACCTGGTTTCTAAATATTGAGAGTCAATGTCATATGTCAGTCCACAAACTTCACTGTGGACCACCTGACTTAAAATACACTTGTCTCGCTGAATTCCTCAATCTTGAGCACTTGACTGATACTTCTATGATCCCTCCTGCTTGGTATGTAAAGTATGCTGGGTCGTGAGAAAATAGGTATTTCAAGTAGTATACAGGTGTCGTGGTAGTCCTGGCTGGTGCCCCCAGCAAAGCAAATGAACTGTAAATGTGGCACAAACATATCAGCGGCACATGCTTGTAGATGATATTGAATGTGTTGTTGAAATAACAGGCAGCATCTTGTGATGTAGTGCTACCTCTAGCCTTGATATAATCTCCTGGCATATCAAAGAAGGTTGCATAGAAAGTGGTGCTATCTCATCTATGTGTGTTACAAGGTGTCCATGATTTGAAGAAATGCTAAGGGGGAAACTCTGAACTGCCCAGTCATATGAACTGTGCTTGGTACATGGGAGATCTTGGCTGCTTGGAATACGACCAGATAATCTGTTGGGGATGTTAGTGTAGGGGAACCCTTTTAAATTTTGCTCTGTCTGTCCATCCAAAGAACATCCAAAGGATCACTTTAATCTTCATCATACGAACATACTTACATGAGAGAAGATATTCTAAAATCCCAGGAGCAATTTGTTCGAATCACACCATTTGGCGATAGAATTTGCTTGCGTTTTTATCCTTGTTTTACCTCATTCACCCATATCACCAGCAGTAAAAAAGAAGAAGACAAGAAGACACGCACAATGAATGACAACAAACAGGTTGAAAACTCATTTATACATGCAAGTAACAAAATGGGTACGGATATGGACACTTCCGAGACTCGTATTACTCACACGGCCTTATGGGTTGAATTGTTTTCAGAAGAAACAATAACGTGTCAAGTGTGTCAGTATATTATTTTATCTACAGTAAACATCGACTGCTAAGTATCTTTTGAGTATATTTTTATTGATAATAATACTGTACAAATTGGCTAAACGTTTCAATGCAACCCGATTGTCATAGGGAAGCTAAACATTGATAAAGCTTTCAGATATGCACCGTACATTTACTGTATCACCAATACCCAGCATTGCAATTTGGTGGCTCGACGTTTACATGTAAGTACAAAAAGTCCGTCCCTTTTTGATCCAGATCAAGTGCTAATATTCAAAAGTCAAAATTAGGAAATTAAAATTTGAAAGTTTGAAACACCACTCTAATTATATGAAAACTTCTCAAAAAAAGAGAAAAAAAGGAAAGAAGTGACCATTAATTTAAACTAGAAATTAAGACTTTTAAAACTCGTAATTACAAGAAAAGGTGACAGTTTACGAAGAATTACGAAACACGTCGACATTTCGAATATTCAAACTGTACGTGCGTGAAACTTCTCAAAGTGCGACTTTGAAACTTCCTAAATATAGTGTAAGAGAACAAAGTTCTAATTAGGCCACAAATTCCCCAAATCACGAATTCTGAGGTTTTTTGCGGTCTCATTGGAAATCCCCACATGATATGCTCATTAAGACAAATGTATCTAGAAAGATATTCTGTGGAAATGTGTCCTTGTTTGTAAATCGATTATGTCCATGTTTTTACTAAAAATACTTTTTATGTGCTATTATTCAACGCGAACGGTATTGAACATCAACATAGCAGGCAAATGCAATACACGCTGTCGACTGTAGTGCTGTTCAGTCATGCGTTAATACCTGTGCTGGCTGCTGCGCATACAGTCGAAAGATCCAGCAGCACAATTGTCAACACCAGAACAAGCATTTTCTTTTTTATAATTTAATCAATTCGATTGCTTGGACCACTATGCCTTTCCTTGTTGATGTAAAACTGCTACTATATCTCTCTTCTGTGTTTTGTGGACGCTGAAAGGTATCGTATTGACTCAGGGCATCATCTCTTTCCGTGACTTATCTGATATACATGTTTTGGGTTCTTGTTTGTTTGTTTTGGTGGTGGTAGTTTGGTGATATTTTGTTTTGTGTTTAAAAGTGGTTAAATTAAAGAAAACGTGAGGATGATGTCAATTAATTTCTGTTCTTTATGGCAAGGTGTGAGAAGAAAAGCCTTAACGCTCCTTTTATGCAGTTATGTCTGCGTGCTAACACAGGCATTCTGTTTTTCCACGAATTTGTCTTTCTTTCAAAGTTATGGCACTTTTATTTTTGTAAGTTACAACACACACACAACATAAATCGTAAATATCTTCGAAATATTACAGATAGAAGTGCCATTCCAAGTTCAATTTGTAGGTTTTTGACTTAGCCGCATCAGATGAACCATGGACAAATGTTGTAACACTTCAGTAACTTAGGTGAATACACATTTTTGTGCAGCAGTCAATGCACCACAAACAACAGTTGTAGAAATTTAATTTCTACTTATCAGACACACTTGAATTTAAATGAGGAAAGGGGTATCAGCCCATCCTCAAATACTTAGGTTTGCCTTGGTGTGTTGCAGGGGGAATACACGAGCTTGACGAAGCAATGCAAGGACTATGGGGTGGCTCTGTTCAGCCTATGTCGCACCAGTGAGGAGGTGCAGGCGGCCCTGCATGGGGACGCTGAAGTCACAGATCTGTCCAGGATCAAGCTGGCCATCCGCTACGAGCAGAAAAAGGTCCGTTAAACATTGACGTTCAAATTGGTTCAAACTGCTCTTGTTTACAGTTGGGTCAAATTTGAGTAGTATAGGAAGGGCTTATATGTTATGATGGTATTTAGAAAGTTCCCGTAACTCTACGGTATATAATTGAAGAAACTGTAGGTACCTTTATACACGGAAGATTTTTATCATTTTATTCTGACTGTACTTGAACGTCCGTCAAGTTGGCTCCATGAATTTAAATGGGTGTGATTTATAACATCATGCCACTCTGTATCTCAAACTTGTTAATTGAGACTCACTAGTCACTTGACACTTCGATAAACTCATAAGCAACTTCAACATTAAAACTAAAAAAAATCCCGATTAATATTTGAAGGGGGCCTCAAAATGGCCAAGTTTGTACTATTTCATGTCCTAAAATTCAATATTTTCCCTTTGGTCTCCATGCGGGATGAAAGCGACAAGCTATCCGTGCTGTTTCAATGGATATGCACAATACAGTACTGAAAAGATACTGTCCAATCAAAATCAATTTCACGAATAAAATATATAAAAGTGCTCTTTGACATTCTGCAGACAGAAAATACAAAAGTTCGAAAAGATGAATACTCCCTTACAAACGTCACAGTTGTTAGTGGTATGGCTTTTTGAATATGATATGGATTCTTATTTCCAACTGTTTGGATCAATGTGACTGAATGTCACAGCAAAGAAACAACTAGATGGTGTGGTAGCCATCATACATAAGCAGTGTTGCTGCTGATTGTGCCAATGTAGCTGCCTTTTTAGCAGTGAATACTGGCCGTATGGTGGCATGTTTTATTAACTAACATTGGTGTCATTTATCAGCGGATTCACAGGTCGACTCCATCCACTTAAACTGAGGACAACATAACAAAAGAGTTCTCCGAACTTTGTCATTCGCAAGCTTACGGTTTCAATTTTTTATTGCACCATAAAATGAAAGCTGGATAAATAATCAACGTTTTGCAACCAGTTATGACATGAAGTACTTATCAACATTACAATTATGTTGCGATTCATTCCCTGGTATTATGCAATAGCTTAAAACAAAATAATTACACATTCGAAACAAGGTTTCCAAGGTCTGCATGACACTTACGTAACTGTATGTATGTATGTATGTATGTATGTGTGTGTGTGTGTCTGTGTGTGTGTGTGTCTGTGTGTCTGTGTGTGTGTACATGTACGCATTGGTTCAGATGAAATTCTATTTCGGAAGTCCGTTTTAATTTTTAAAAAATGTGTTATTTTTGGTATATGTTCTTTCATAATATATATCATTTCAATATTCAAAATTTTCTAATGCTTCAACGACATGTAAAGTCAACCATATTAGTAATTTAAGAGATTCTGTCTTGTCAAATTTTTATGCAGTTTGTAGCTCACGCGAATTGCCAGGAGCACCTGATGACGATGTGGTACGGGGACTTGTCGCTGGTCAGGCACCTTAGCACCCTAAAGAAGACAATGCTCATACCTTTGGCTGTCATAGCAATGCCCTTTATTGCCACAGGGTATTACTTGGCTCCTAGATCAGAGGTAGGTTTAGATTTATAGCAATACTCTTCACTGCCAAGCGGGTGTACGGTAAGAATCATGCCACCCGCTTGTAGGGAAAATATGGCTCATATGTGAGAGGTTCAATGTAAGTCATAGGGATAATTTTCGTTGCAACAGAATACTTCGTGGCTCCCATTTCCGGACAAGGGGTCCACTTCTTCCATTAACTGTCGTCATGTTGAATACCATCTGCTTAAGTGAGATTGATTTTTGTCAGGCCTTTTTAACTCAGATATTTCATGTCTTGCTATGTTTGGCAATGAAACATCAATTTCTAATGTGAAATTCAAAACAGTTTTGTACGGTAGGTCATATTTCCTCTAGAATTTGTAACAGACAATGTTATCGGCTGATTTGATGGTTCCACAGATATAATTTGTTAATTGATGGATCTGCAGATTCTATATCAAGCAGGCTCTCTGAGGCAAATTCAACTGCAGTCACATATTCCCTGCTTTACCAGCCACTGCTCAATCGCAACATGTTATTTTGGCAATTTGCAATTTCTTTTCACGTATAGAAAGGCTTTCGTACCTTACTGAAATTGTTGTTGTGAAATTGTGTTGCATAGTCAAAGAAACAGACAGTGAGAGCTGCTCACATTTATTTTTTAAAGTGAATATTTAGGTTTTAGGTCTGTTTCGATAGAAATTTCAGCCTTGCAGTTGCTGTGGAGATAAGCTTAAATCCGATGTATATTTTAACTTTTGGTACAACGGTTACAATATGATTTTCTAACCAAGGCATTTCTGGACTCCTTCGATTTTGCAGTTTGATCTACAAAGTTCAAGTTAGCTTTTTGCATTTGTAATGACACTCGTTATTTTCTCCTAGCCACTGCCCAGTATCAAATTGTGCAATGAGTGTTCTGAATGTTCAAGAAAGTGATTTTGTTTTAGTGGTCTCCACATAACTCTTTTTTAATTCGGTTCAGTTCTTGGGGAGAGGGCTGTGAATCCGTATTGCCGCTAGATGGCGCTTTTAATATAACACACTATCCTGACATTAATTTCGCCGTCCGTGAAAGTATTATCGAACACGGCTCGGTAGCTGTGAACATTGGTACTTCAAAAGGGATTGCTAAAAGTAGATGTCTCGATTCTGAAACTTTTGGTGGCTTATATGGATAAAATGTAAGCATTTTTGCAATAAAAAGAAAAAAAAAGCAGTGTTCTTTGAATTTAAGCTTGAGTTTAAAGAAAACAGTTGTGAATTAGAAGTTTGGTTGAGATAAGTTGGTGGGTCGTTTACCAGGATATTTTGGAATTCTGCCTTGTACTGGGTTTCCATGAATGTTCCTGCTGTCAATCACAGTGTGTCGGATACAGACGATTGTTGGTTGTGCCTGGAGCTCGTTTCTAGTGTACAGAGTGGTCTTGGTCTTGGTGGGGAGATCACGGCACATGTATGAAACAACCCGACATCGGTTCTGTCCATTTAGAATTTAAATGTTTATATTTAGCAGAAATACGGAGTACTTACCCGGAGTATCTCCATGTGCACTTTTATTACGCTCTGTGTGAATTAACCTTTAAAGATAAGCTTAATTTTAATTTCATAAAAATGAAAAGCGTAGGTGAGTTTACATGACACTTTTCTGAACGTTATGTACAGGTGAAACACTCGCAACATTTTGTATAACAGGAGAGTTACAAAATCGCGGGGGGAAAGGGGTCAGTTTTTTTTTACCTGAAATGCCATGCCACCTTCAAACCTGTAATTGGAGACCCGTATTGTTTTCAAATAGATGTATGTGAATTTTATTACCTCACAACACATTGTTTTGCAATAACACAATGATCCAGACACAAATGTTCAATATATATATATATATATATATATATATATATATATATATATATATATATATATATATATATATATATATATAGCATGTAGACAAATTGATGAAAGTGTGTATGTGGTATCAGAGGTTTAAACAGGCAGTTTCCACTGGTTTTTATATTATACCATACGTGAAACAAAATTATTTTTTATTCACTAAATAACGAACTAGATGTTCTTTGGTTTATCTAATATTAGGAGGGCTTGCAGATTAAAGACCCCAGAGAAGGACTGTATCGCGAATGGTTCGCTGCATCCAATTTCTTGCATTGACTCGAACAAACCGACAAGTTTTTCTCACTTTTGAAGATTGCAATCTACAAGAAACCTGCAGCAATGTGTACTATGACCAAAATGAAGCTTTTCCCAAAACTGCTTAGTTAGATGTTCTGCACAGGTCGTCATCGTGCAGTATTGAAAAACGTGCACTGCACAGGTTGTCATTGAACTATAAATAGACGTACTCCATACGTCTTCGTCATACAATATAAATAGATGGACTGCACAGGTCGTGAGTATACAGTATAAGTACACGCACTACACAGGTTATCCATCATACAGTATAAATAGACTTACTGCACAGGTCGTCAGCATATCGTATAAATAGACGTACTGCACAGGTCGTCAGTATACATTATAAAAAGACGTAATAATAATAATAATAATAATAATAATAATAATAATAATAATAATAATAATCATGATAATGATGATGATGATGATAATAATAATAAGAAGAATAATATTATACGTGCTGCACATGTCGTCAGCATACAGTGTAAATAGTCGTACTGCATAGGTCGTTAGGATACAGTGTAAATATACGTATTGCACGGCTCGTCAGCATACACTATGAAAAGATGTACTACACAGGTCGTAAGCATGCAGTATGAATAGACGTACTGCACGGGTCGTCAGCATACACTATGAATAGACGTACTGCACAGGTCGTCAGCATACAGTATGAAGAGACGTCCCGCACAGGTCGTCAGCATACAGTATGAATAGACGTACTACACAGGTCGTCAGCATACAGTATGAATAGACGTCCCGCACAGGTCGTCAGCATACAGTGTGAATAGACGTACTACACGGGTCGTCAGCATACACTATGAATAGACGTACTGCACAGGTCGTCAGCATACAGTATGAAGAGACGTCCCGCACAGGTCGTCAGCATACAGTATGAATAGACGTACTACACAGGTCGTCAGCATACAGTATGAATAGACGTCCCGCACAGGTCGTCAGCATACAGTGTGAATAGACGTACTACACGGGTCGTCAGCATACACTATGAATAGACGTACTGCACAGGTCGTCAGCACACTGTATGAATAGACGTACTACACAGGTCGTCAGCATACAGTATGAATAGACGTCCCGCACAGGTCGTCAGCATACAGTATGAGTAGACGTACTACACAGGTCGTCAGCATACAGTATGAATAGACGTGCTGCACAGGTCGTCAGTATACAGAATGAATTGACGTCCTGCACAGGTTATCAGCACACAGTGTGAATTGACGTACTGCAAAGGTCGTCAGCATGCAGTTTTAATTGACGTACTGCACAGGTTATCAGCATAGAGTTTTGTAAAAAGACGTAAACACATGAAGTCATCATAAATTTATTACAAATCTACTGTACAGGTCATCATCGAAAGAAATGGCTGTGTTTAACACCAACCTGTAAAGAAGCCAGTTGAGTTTAAAAACCTTAAAGGATGTAGGATGGATGGATGGAACTATCTTTACAAAAATAGGAGATGCGGACTAAAACTGAAAATTTGCCCATAGTTTCTTGCTAAGCGTGCACTTAAAGTTGATAATATGGCTTCACACTGTGAATTTAAGTCAATCATCGGTGTTTTTCAGTTTGGGCGCATATTGAGAGTTCCTTTCATTAAGTTCGTCAATCACAGCGTGTCGCACTGTATCTTCCTGTTGCTTCTCTTCATCACCACAGAGCGAGAGTATCTCATAGCACAGGGACACAAGCACAAATATTATTTCGTGGGTCGTTATGGCATTGTCAATATCGTGATTATGGTTTATGTTGCAGGTAAGTCCAAACTTTCTGCTTGTGCAGATACTATACTATATTGACCTATCAGGATATACGACAAGTACAACCTTATCTTTCTGAAGCTTTATATGGTAGTCCATTAAAATGCCACAATGATTGGCGTGGTAATAATCGTAAACTTTGTATCTGGCCCGTAAGACCGTTTTTCTTATAAAATGAGCCATCTGAGTTTCTTTAGCGGCACATATACCCTGAAGACGTCTTGTGCTCTACGCATGCTAACTACCTAAAAGATTTCAGGCACAACAGAACAAAGATGACATTGTAAATGCTCTGATTGCAAATTTATGAGAAAACACTCAAGCGTATGTTTCAGGCATGTTTAAGCACATCTCCTTGTTTCTTCTGCAAAATTGAAAATAAGCGACGAGTCCAAAGCTGAATCCGCATATTACATGAAAATTGCATTGACCGGGCATTGACCTGTATGGCTAATTAATAATAAGAATAATTTATGAAGAAAACTTCCCCTTTACAGCAGGGGCACCAACGGAACGGGGGGAAATTCCATGATGCGTCCAAAATATATACAAATAATCAGGCATCCTAATTATCAATCAAATAATCTTCGTTTGTTAAAATAAGTGTAGTAACTATACGTTATAATTTATGTCCTGCGCACCAAAACTAGAGATAAACCACTCATTGGGACAAAACTCTAGAAAGCGTAAGGACATGTACATTATACATGTTTCATATACAATGCAGAACATATAGCTTCCAGCGTCATTATTAAGAAAAAAATCAGGTATATATACATTGGAGCAGGTCTATTTACAAGAGGTAGGCCTATATGTAGAACGATCATACAATTTTTCATTCCGAGAAGTCATTAAGTGACTGTCTCCTGCAATGCCAAACCTCAACCAAATATGTTTTACATGTTTGATCAAATAATTCACCAATGTCCTGTCCAAGATCAAATGCTGCTCGCCAAGGAACCAACATACCTTACTTTTCAATTATCTTGGGCGATAACTTATGTTTAATAGCTTATTGTGTGGACTACACAGGTACGATTTATGCATGTGTATCAGACGCCATGGACAGTACTTTGAGCTGACATACATGTTTGGCTACTCTTGTTCGTACTGTACTCTTATCAAGTTAACCACAATGTGATGTGTAAACTCGTACTACATTTGGGCACAATGCGTGATTTCCATATGCCGGCATGGTTACTGTATATATAGGTATGTTTTGGGGAGAGTGCAAGCAGCTGTGGGATGAGGGACTGTACGGCTACTTAAACGACTTGTGGAATTTTGTGGACATCATGATGATTGCTCTCTACGCCGCGTCTTACTCCACTCAGCTTGTCATCTTCATCAAGTTCAGAGATTTTGAATTAGGTGAGAAAACCTTCAGAGAAAAAAAATCTTTAAAGTTTCTTTTGTCTTGCAAAATTTGAGTACGGGCATTGTATACATTTTCCGTCATTTAACATTTCATTATTTGTTTTGTTTAACTACGACCAGTGTGCTTTGCATCGTTCTAATTATGTATAAGGGAACGTCACACTTTTTGAATTATATCTCTACCCTGATTGAATCACTGTTACTGTTTCGAAATGTTGATAACAGGGTAGTGTTCTTCCGCAGGATTGTCAAGATATACAAAAATGCTGGGGTATTTTCATATATATATATATATATATATATATATATATATATATATATATATATATATATATATATATATATATATATATATATATATATATATATATATATATATATATTATAGCATGCTTTGTTGACGTATATCAACGAGCACTGGATGCCATATAGCAGAACGAGTTATATATGGTATCCAGTTCGACTTGATTACTTCATATCGTCTACAAAGCATGCTATATAATTTTTATCTCATGTTTGGGTCGATTTGTACATTTCAATACACAAAGCAAAAATAAGAACGGCATTTGCAGAAAGATTTACTCCTCATCAACACAATTACCAATGAAACCGGAAGAGTGCTGATACCACGGGAAGAGTACCGATACATCATATCGCGGCATTGTAGCTTTTAGGGCTATGATACGGTATTTATACAAGCCTGTTATAGTATTATAGTACTAAAATCGATCCAAACATTATATATATATATATATAGTTTTCCGAGCGCACTATTGCTGTGATGTATATATTTAACACGTTGAACTGGAGTCCTAATTTAGGATATTACTCTAACCTAGGAGGTTAGAAAGCAGAAGTCGGCTCAAGACAAACCGATTCCTTTTCAACAAAGCTCACACCACAGTGTTGTTGTTCATTTCAGTCAGTTAGATTAGGTGACCTTCGACTGTTCGACCCGACATCATACGTTAAGTCGGTAAACCTGTGCACCAAAGTGTCCTGGTGCTGTGCAAACCTACACCCAAGGCCTGTAAATATCCAGGAGTCAGCAAAACACCAACATTCGAGACATACATATGTCCAGAGTAATGTCACAGCAATTATACTCAAGATCTATGTATATCCGTAGGAGCAATGCAAAACACTGACACTCAATGTACTCAAGGCACATGTATTCAACGAAAACAAATGATAAAAACACATTCGGTCGAGGTATAGGCATATCAATCGGATAACTGCCAACAACCTTCATTCAAGATATATGCACAGTTATAGGAGAAATAGCACAAACATGCATTCAATGCACATGTATATCCATGGAAGAGATGCCAAGACACTACTAAGTACCGCCGCCCTTCATTTTGTGGCAGATAAGGCCGGAAAATTCCATTTCCATTATTCACAAATTTCCATTTCAATTATTCTCACATTACAGTTTCAGAAATGATATTAAATTGCATTTCATCCTTTGCTTCCCGTCAGCCCAAAGCAGCAATGTCATTACTTCCGATATTAAATGTTGATATGTCCTTTCAAAATTGGTCTCCGTGCACAAAATTAGATATATTTTTTTGGCATTAGGTGATATTTCAAGTGGGCTTTATTTTTTTGTTTGCACGATTTATCTCAGAATTTGTATTCAGAAAACACAGTATTGAGTTTCCAGAAGCAATACTATCCATAACATAAAGAGTTTTTGGGGAGGTTATTACTTACGTTCACATCATATGAATATAAATTTGTGAATTGTATAACATAATATAATATACAAATATGCACAAAAAGTCGTGATAAGGTTTCCAGTGGGTTTTTGTTTTGTTTGTTTTTCATCCAACCAAATACAATTTTTCCAAAAAGATCCAAATTATGCAAACATGAACAACAGTGTTACACCTTCCGCGTAGTTCAAAACCCCCGAAAATGACACAATGCATTCTCTCTACACGTTATAATAACCTTCACACTTTGAAATACCTGATGGTAAACAAACACACACATGTACACCAGTAGAATATTGAAAATATGAATGTACTTAGTAGTAACATGAATGTACTTAGTAGTACCTTAGTATACATTGAACACCATCACTTACCGCCAAATCAAGCAATCCAAAATAAATGGACAAATTTTGGTATGTAGTTCCAGACATAAACATCCATTGAAAACAACCAATAGTTCATGTTCTGGAAAGCTGGAAGAGGGGTCGAGGGACCCCAAGGTCCGATATTGGGTCGGTAGGTGGGGCAGTGTGGTTAAGAGTCCTGGTAAGGAGACCTCATAGTGGGGAAGTGGCCCCAGGAGGTTTGTTTTAATGCAAAGGTGTGTGTGTATATATGTAAAATGGGGGTCGAGGGACCCTGAGATTCAGCGTGTGTGTGTGTGTGTGTGGGGGGGGGGGGGGTTCTGGGAAGAGGGAGCCGTGGCGTCGGATTGAGGGGATCCTAAAAGTGGCGGTGGCGGTAAAAGGGGAAGGGGACGGGCGGGGGGGGGAGAGGTCCCCAGGCTGAGGGGTCGTGGCGTCAGGGTCAACGGACTCTAAGGGGGAGGTTGGTGGCGGTGGGCGCTGGCATTAGGGTTGACGACTTGCAGCATGCAGCATGGCTTGAAACAATCAAAAGATACCCAAGCTGCAATGAATCACCATAGTTTGAGATCTGATAGTAGCTGCGTCTAGTTCAACATGCAAACGACTTCCTCTAAGAACAAAAATACGCAGACTGGAAACTAACCACATGTCCCACGGTTGAAGATTTGATCCACGAAGAAAAGAGAGGCAGCAACGAGTCTCCGACACATTGATTTGACAAAACCGTTGCAATGTTTGAGGAATTCGTAAAAGGCTCGTCTGCATTGTTTGCAACATTTTCGTAAACTTTTGACAGTTAAGCTCTCATTAGAGTTCAGGTGTGCTTTAACCGGGCTTTCAAATCATGGGTAACCGCCTGATTCCTCAATCAAATGCTTTGAATTGCTTTTTCGATCGAAACGATATATGCAAAATTTCTTCCTGTTTGTGTCATGTTCTATAGCTGACCGTTATTTCACGGTACACTGGCAGCCTCAGTTTCTGTACAGGTGGAAAGCAAGAGGCATACATACCTATGGTACATAAATGTAATAAAAATCCACTTTCTGCACATTTAGTTTAAAAACAAGCTTAACTGGTAGCCATTTTGTCTCAGCAATCATACAACGCCAATTAAAATAGGAGAATAACAACACCATAATAATTGTGTGCCTGTTTGTTGCTTTTTGGGTATATATTTAATTGAATATGTACAATTGTTTTCTTTGATTCATGTTCCATGATCTTCATTGTGATTGGTTGCAGATCACACAGCAAATCCCATCATAGTGGCCAACGTTCTGTTTGCCATGGCTAATGTGCTCAGTTTTTGTCGAATTGCATTCTTATTGCCCGCCAGCGAGACATTTGGACAACTGCAAATATCTTATGGTCGTATGCTGCAGGACGTGTTTAAATTCATAGTCATTTATATGATGGTTATATTTGCGTTTGTGTGTGGTTTGACGACGCTGTATGACGTCTATGACAACCAAAATGAACATTTTAACAAGTAAGATTTGCTGAAAGCGGCACCATATTTTACTTTACTACTTACTTTTCATGTCAAAGACGGCACATTCAGGTGTCAACCCTTAAAGCACTGATTTAATATTGAGTCAACAGCTTTCCTCGAGACATTTTGCGCGCATTACGTTGCGTACAAAGTGTCCCGAGGACAGCTGTTGACTAAGAATACTTTTTGCTTCAGACTAGGCTTTCTGGTATTTGAATGAAAGGTATCTTCATGAGGAATTTGAATCTTTTAACCATTATATGTTTAACAGTAATGAGAAAGTAACTGCAGCAGTGATTAGCACTTTAAGGAAAAATCTCTCCAATAAGTAAGAATTTCTTGTATTAGCAACCTACAAATAGTTTACCATTTATCCCTCCTGTGAACAAAAATTCACATGTAGTTATAAATGTAACACGTTTGACGCTCTATTTGAGTGCACCATGCACATAGTTCTGCAGATGATAAAGTGTCGTTGTAAACTTTTGGCGACATAGACAGGCATCACATTAATTTTTTAAAAAGTTAGGGTGGATTGTCATGGTGATATGTGATGAATGTAGTGTCCTCACGCTGGTATTTACATGATATAGTTCAACATGTCTTAAAAACAGATAATAACCATACTGTTACATAAATAACATGTCTCTCATATGCTAGAACAGCATTCCAGAACTGTGAAGCATCATAAGTGAGCACAACGTAAGCTGTGTATCATTATGCTGCTTTTGAAACAGCATGCCTCATGTTTTGCACATTAAAACTGGTTAAACATCTCTTCGAAATGTATTTTTACCATGTACCTGATATCAATTTTCAGCCCCGTGAACAGTTTCCTAAGTTTGTATTGGTCAACATTTGGAATGGGGAATAGCAAAGCTCCTAAGCTGACTAGCTCGGAACCCAATGATAATCAGAAAAGTCTTACGGTGATCACGGGATCCATTCTGTACATCGTGTATATTCTGGGAGCAGTGGTGGTGCTGATTAACATGCTTATTGCCATGATGAGCCACACCTTCCAGGAAATCCAGGTATGCCGAATACTAGTTCGCAACGCTCAATTATATAATGAACAATGACCTTGTATTTTCCAGGCGCGTAAGAGTTCTGTAAAGCACAAATATGCTGTATGCATAATGAAGGCTGTCCAAAAAGTATCAGCAACTACCGCGCCATTTAAATAATTTGCCATCAACTTTTCAACGCAAGTCTAGCCAACTTGGGATTCTCAAAAGTCTCTGTAATGCCCTGCCTCTGCATCCATATTGCATGATGCTGCACGGAAACATATACAAATGTGTCTGTCTGTCCGTTTATCTCTTGTATTATAAATTAATGACATGTCAAATGACCTTGTGTCCCTTCTGCGTGCTCCTTCATAATCCGCTCTCAATGCCAGAAACCAGATAAACGAAATATAATATATATATATATATATATATATATATATATATATATATATATATATATATATATATATATATATATATATATATATATATATATATATATAACACATTGTTGTAAAGATGAACATCTGGTGTCTCGTGTATTTATGATGTCAGGTGTAATATCAGCAAATACCCTATTGCATGGGCAAAACATAGATATGAACGGTAAGAAGTTTTCTGTTGGGTTTTCAAATCAAGAAAACTAACGCAAAAATGATTAAATCTGAACAAGCGCCTCCGGCTGTGCTCAGGTAACAAATTAAACTGACGTCAAAGGAAGTAATGTATAAAAGGGGAGAGAATATCCGTTGTAAACATGTTTCAACAAATATCCATGTAACCCAAGGCCTAACAAAAATACATGTGTGGTTTTGCTAACCCGACCGCATCCAACAGAAAAGGCGCGACCCTTAAAAAAAAAAGAAAAGAAAAAAAAAAAAAAAAAAACGATTTACAAAACACGAAAAAAAAAAAGTTTCAAGCCGCCCCTCCCTGATAAAAATTGATTGACCCTGGCTGAAATATTTTAACGGGGAAGTGGCCGTCGTGTGCCGTTATTTTGCAGTAAAGTCAAATCAAACACATCATTTTATATCAGCTTGTCTGGAGGGTTAACTTGAGCTGGGGAAAAACACAGCTGCATAGCCATGGTTGTTCGGTGAAACAGCGTAGCCCCGGTTGAAAGATCTTATCGAGAAAGTGGCCGTTGTGTGCGGTTATTTTGCAGTAAAGTCTACTCAAACAAATTTTATTACAGTTTGTCGGGAGGGCTAATTTGGGCCGGGAAACCGCATAGCTGCAAAGGCACGGTTGCTCGTTGAAATAGGCTACAGCCTCGGTTGTTCGGTGATTCATAGGCCTCTCGTGAATAGGTCCATGGGTTATCGTAATATTTCGCTAGGTTCCAGGTGTACCCGTTCTCCAGGTTACCAGGGCAAACGGTCGTGAAAGTACTTTTGAAACATGATTTACTATCATAACTTTAATCTGCCCACTTGGTTGTGTCTGAAGCAGTTATCATGGTCAGTTACAAATCCAAATGCGACTCTATACTTTGAGCCGGCAAATCAGTTGGTGACCACCATTTTGAACATGGCGCAATACATTGCGGGACAGTCGCACAAAGATACAAACGATTTGGATATCAAAGTGAATCGCGGCCACAGCATATATCATATCTTTTTTGAAGCTCTGAAATATTTGCAAAATATATTCTTTTGGTGTAATATATTATACCCTCCCCCCCCCCCCCGATCGTCCCAATACTATCCTCATTGACAAACCATAGAGTGCGGAATCCACAATTTTAAAAATGAAAGCCAAGTGCCAGCGGGTTAGCCGATTGAAAATTTTGAAGAGGTAGTATCCAAATCATTTTTGTACACGACATACACTATCCCGTCGCATCCCTATATCTAGTGTTCTACTATATTTCATTAATGGCGTGTGCATATAGTAATGTATGTATGTATGCCATACATACATACACTCTATGTATGTATGTATGTATGTATGTATGTATGTATGTATGTATGCATGCATGCATGCATGTATTTAAGTATGTATGTATGTGTGTGTGTGTGTGCGTATGTATGTATTATTTCATTTTTTTTTCAGGATGAGGAAGACGTAGAGTGGAAGTTCGCCAGAGCCAAGCTATGGATGTTTTATATCCAGGAAGGCAACACACTTCCCGTCCCATTCAACGTACTACCATCGCCAAAAACACTTTGGAAATTTGCGCTCTTATTTAAGAAGTGGCTAATGGCAAGTTCTGGGAGTGCCACCGATACAGTCATAAGAACCATCAATGTCAATGTTATTAACAAACCGTTTTGTGAACTTGTATATAAGCCGAGGCGACGCAATCGGTTGTAATATAATATATTGTCTATGCCTCCCTTGAAAGTATTCAAATCAGAAACTGCGAGTCATCAACTTCTAGAATTTCAGGAGCAATGTTGAACTGTTGCAGTTAAAGCATTCTGAATGGATGTTGTTGTTTGAATAGATATTAGAGGAAATGCATTCACCGAGGCTACGTAACCAATCAAACTGAAGGGTAGCTGATAATATCCACAACTCCTATCTACTCTTACCTGGTATCCATAGCAACAGGAACGTCCCTGATATGAACAAAAGTTATACAACTTGCTGCGTATACATTTCACTATAGTACTCACAAGATACAAATAAAAACATTCTGATAATACAAATAATGTAATTTTTGTTAATGTGTTTGCCCCCAGATTGTGATTTAGCGACATACAGATAAAGCTTAATCATTTGGGTTGCAAATGACAACTGTGAGTCATGTTAAACCTAAAGTATAACGGACCTCTTTGTACATCAAAAGAACATAAAGGCGTAGGAAGCTAATGATTCATTTCTCAATGGATTATAAACATATACACATATTAAACCACATTCGTATATACTCTTATTTTATAGGGAACTGCAGATGAAATTAGCGAGAAACCGAAGATATTTGTAAGAGATCACAAGGTAAAAGTTAGAAATAGTCCCACAATTACACTTGATGAGTCCAAACAAGTTCTCCATGCTGTGATGTGGTGTGAAGTGAATACAACTGTGTAATTTTATTTCATATCTCAAGCTAAAACATTACCTAAGTCGCTTTGTGTGTACACCAAATGTAAACCCGTTAATTGCATAGTTTCTTGGCTTCGGCAAATGACATATCTGACAATATGTTTTACACAGGGATAGATACACTTATTTTTTTTGTAGAGGTGGTGTTAATCTACATGTTTTCATGAAGATTGCGACTTTATTGTCACCAAGTGTAATGTTATTTACTTTTTTATTTTTCTGTTCGAAAAATTAAACATAATCTATCTAATTGTAATCCTGATATTTAAGGTAGCTGTTCAGTGGATTATACATCATTTTCTGCTTGTTCTTTTGCAAGTCAATCGTGCATAGGGTGGTGCTGCGATATATTCACCAAATGAAATTCGGACGAAAGCGAGAGGGTCTTGCTGATGGTAAGTGATTGGACTCAGTTTTCCTACTGTGACTCCCATCACCGCTTGCTTTCATATCAAGCAAGTTCTCAAGTTGCCTCGTTAATCTACAACATATAGTCCTATGCCCGGGTGTATCATAGCTAACATCTGATACGGCAGCGACAAGAAGGTAGTTTTAACAGTGTGGATTGTACGAAAAATTTGCTATTTTTGCCAGGATTGTAGGCAAACCAAAGGGTTTGCTTAGTAACATTAATATTTTGAAGTATGCTTTAAACAGTGCGTATTGCTTATCGAATCCAAAGCACATTACCGCAAAATGATAGTGGCGTATGCAGCGCAGCGACAACCAAAAATGGATCACCTTGAAACAGCCGAAGTTATAATCAATGGCCATGAAGCCGTTTCTGTATGTATATCTCCGGACAATACTTAGCGTGAAATAATTTTTCAGGTTAATGAATTTTGGATCGTCTTCGCCCTATACAATTATTTCAAACATCATACCAACACCTGTTTGCCTCATGTGTGTGCATCGTTGTTTTCAGATATAACAGAGGCTAAGGAAGAGACGCTGAACATGGTACACAAACTCTATCAGAGTACACATCGCCGTCTGAACACTATTGCGGAAGATGTCCGCAATTTACAAGCTGATGTATCACACCTGCATTACCGCGTTCGCGACAGACAGCCATTACCGTACAGTGGCGTCACCTACCGACCATGACAAATATGGTGGATAGCCCTCTTCACTGTGAATCCGTTTAAATGCAGGTATACTCACGGTGGGCTGCCCTCCTCCGATACTGGTTTACATAATCAGCAGAGTCAGCCTGTGGCGTCACTGTGTGTGGATGATGGGGCTGGGAATCAGAACAAACCCAGCAAAACAACATGCAAATGTATTTGTGTTATGCAATAATTGAATCACTGCCCATGTTGGCAACCTCATGATACTCTCATTGTTGGGAAATTTGAATAACAAAACTAAACAAAACAAATGGCAGTTGGATGTTTGTTGTACTTTTTTAACGTCACTTTTTTACAAGCAAAATAGAAAAACACAGAAAGTACTGGTAAGTCCATCAGTGCAACAAATCAGAGTCTAACAATCAAATATACAATAAGACCCAACAAAAAAAAAGCCACTGATTTAGAAATTTGACGGGTTACTTATTATCTATACGGGAAGGTTGAATGTTGAACTCAGCCCGCACCTAAAAGATTGGGACAATAAGTAAATGTCCGAAAAAGCACAGTATGGATGCATGCCAATATGTCAAGAGTGAGATCTAAGTTGAACCCCACTCCATCCCCTGAAGTAGTTAAACCGTATAACAAAATACATTCCAGTGTTAGATACTTTTAAGGACTGTTAAGAAACACCTGGGCCCAATACTTGCAGCCTTTGGTCTAAGATGCAAAGAGAGAGCAACATACCTTTACCCTTTTCGAAAACATACTGATCTCCAACCAGGTCCTGCAATCCACGTGGAAGTGCTATCTCAACAACAGGTATACATTCACAGGGTATAATGTCAGCATTTTGATAATTTGAGAAAAGCAAGCGCGTTGGAAGTGACATGGCTGCTGATGACATTGCGAAAGAAAATGACCAAGAGATTGAAATCTCAGATTGTCAAATTCACGTCCTCACGTCCCAAGAACTAATTGCCGTTGCATGAACATCTAAACGAGATGAAATCCCACGAGAAAAAGAAAATTAGGGATAGTAGAGCTGTGGTATGGTAATCTATAACTGCTCTAATGAAGCAACCTATTTTACATTTCTTCAGATTTTAGAGGTTTCTGCTATGTACCCGCTCTCTCTCAGACCTCTACATGCTACTGCTGGGTTGCAACTCAGGACTTGCTACTCCCAAAGAGAGTGGTGACAGTGCCACTGACTCAGTGGTCTATATACATGTATTCTTAAATCGTGGAGTCGCTGCATAGATGCTATACAGTCGCTAAAGGAACAATACATACAATTCAAACCTAGGCCTTTCTTCATCTTGAAGAGGGATGAACCACACGGCCACAGAGGAAGGCATTAATATTCACAAGTTTGCTGGCAACAACCTCTTCAAAATGCCCTAAATTCTTCAAATGGATACGCGAGGTGTCCTGCAACAGATAGTTCAAAAATGTACGGTCGCTCCTGAAACTACAAGTCATAAACTAGTTCACATGCATGGCACTGCAATAGTAGTAAGATGGTCTCTCCAAGCTCAAGTGACAGTTAATCCCATAAGGATCATAATTGATGGACAGTCCTACCATAATATAAAATAAATAAGCTCAAACGTGCTTGAAAATGAAAAGTTACTCCATGAACCATTGTGTATTTATAAAGGTGTGTGCTGTTCATGTGTATAAATGCTTGCTGTCTCTGCAACATAACAGCACATAAACATGCATACATTGTTCCATTAAAAAGTTTTATGTTGGTCTTTTTATATGTATTGTCCAGTCCACCTCTTCCATATTTATGCTGTCCAACATTTCATACTTTACTTTTTTGGCCTTCCATACTTTGCCCACCGGTACCATGTTTATTTTATTTTATTTTTTTTTGGGGGGGGGGGGAGGGGGGGAGGGGGGGGGGAGGCAGCTGTACTAGAAGGCTACATGGGATCTACTCACTAAAACTGATTGCGTGTTAACACCTAATACTTCGGGAAAACATTACCCATATTGACAAACTTCAACCAAACAAAGACAGCACAAAGATACAAGAGTTACCGAAACATGAACATTCATATTCCAATAACGACGCGAAGAAAGCAATTTCACTCCTGACATGAGACAGGCAGCCACCCACAAAAGGCAACTGGTGGTTTTTAAACCGGTCGTTTCAACCGTCCAAATATTTTTTATCAACTAAATACTTGAATGTTTCCAAAACATACAGGCCTAACCACCCAACTTGTATCACTTGTGCCCAAGATAAAAGAGGCATGGGAGGCCTGTCACTATTTGGTTATCTTGACTTGTCAGCCAGCTGAGTTTACAACCAAAACAGAAACTAGGCCTATAAAGTTTTTGTGATATTTATGAATCTGGAACATTATAACACACTCTACCTCCATTATAACTATGAGTCGGAGAACGCAGCCCACATTCATACACACATAGATGAGCCAATGCTTAAGTATTCAGAATTAGTGATCAATGTCGCTACGGTAGGCAATGCCATTGATGTAAAAAAAAAAGAAAAAAAGGTGGGGGGGGGGGGGAGTCCCCTGACTTTCTTATCTTGAGGAGGTTGCAGCTATTTCATATACAACAAAGTGACATAATTTGTTTTGCTAATAATTTTGAAGTAGCCGGTTCAAATATCTGCGTGTCTTTTTAACTTGACATGATTTTAGTTGTTTCGGGTGATCGCTAAGCAAATTAAACGAGACCAGATACAAAACATTATTACTTATTGCAACTTTGTGTGACTCAGAGAAATCTACAAGAGCACAACGATGCTGAAATTGCGATGATGGCTTCTTTTTGTGAATAAATCTGACGCTTTTATCTTTACTAATATCGTTCATTAAGTCATCAAACTCATTCATCTTTCTGATTGTCACATCTGGAAAACTGTCATGCTCCAGGTTTGGCTGTAAACCTTAAACTTACTTTATTTTTGGAATAGCTTTCTGCATCAGATTATACAGGGCTTGCCATTAACTGTTACGCCAGGCAGGTTGCCGAGGTAAAGCTTCAGTCATGTTGCATTCAATAACTTCTTTGGCAAACACTGTCTTTCCACAACATGTACATGACACTACAGTCTTGCTGAAAGAACGTTTAAAGACAAAATTTGCATTGCCTTGCACCCCCTCCCCCCCAAAAAAAGTTGCTGTTGTTATCTAAACGAGTGGACTTTGGCTCACAATAAGTGCCAGTTTTCTCCCAGAGAGCGTCTCTCGGCCTCCAGGTCCCCTGGCAAAATGTGACTCCTTTCTTGAGATCCTGGAGGTAACTCTATCTCAGCTTTGTTTGCAATCACACTGTGAACTGTCCGCTAGAGCCATTTTTATCTTTGTACATTTTTCATACCATGTAAATCTGACAGGTGGATAAATGCAGTAAATAACATTACACGCAACCTGGTACCAGCCTTTTTTTCAGCTTTCCCATGATTAATTCATTTTGTTGTTTGGACACTACTGGGACAACTTTTTACTGAATCCCACATCACTTTTCTTATACATTTTACTCAAATAAACCTCATTCTAGTCAATTAAATTACCTTACACAAGATCCACATAGGACTCACACCTACCAACATGATACACACAAAGACACCCACCACAGACAAGATCCACACAGACTCACACCTACCCACAAGACACATACAAAGACACCCACCACAGACAAGATCCGCATAGGACTCACCCCTACCCACAAGACACATACAAAGACACCCACCACAGACAAGATCCACATAGGACTCACACCTACCCACAAGACACATACAAAGACACCCACCACAGACAAGATCCGCATAGGACTCACACCTACACACAAGACACACACAAAGACACCCACCACAGACAAGATCCACATAGGACTCACATAAAGACACCCACACCCACAAGAGCCACACAGACCCACACAGACCCACACAATGCCGAAAGACCCACAGACACATACATGACCTACATAGGCCTGCAAGGTTTTGCTGTTAATAAAAAAACCCACTCCAATGTGACATCAAAATTTTATTTCTCTGTCTACGGTGAAAATATCTTTTACCAAATTGAATAGTATGTTAAAATTGTTTTTCGTGTTTCTCCCAAAATTATGTTGATCTTTCCTATTGAATTATATGAGAGAGCCATATAGTATAGTGGAAACAAACGGTCCATATGACACTATTTCGGGGTTGCAGTGGCTTCTTGTATGTAACCTCTGTCCGTCCGATCTCCTGACAAAGTATTGTAGTATGGGGTGTGTCCAAATGAATCAAAGACTTCCAAAAGTCCTTGTTTTGGAACCTATATGCCTATTTCATGTTACCAAAATAGTAATATGGGCCAGCATCAACAATAAACAAACCCAGAATTTGGTCAAGTTTATTTGGAATCTGTCTGCCGGTTAAATGCCGCGAAAAAGGCATCTCATGAAACAGTTTTGCATCAATGCTTACCTTGTTTGGCGACCATTGCATTATTGATTGACATTACAAGTGTAGTTTACTTTAATGACATTAGAAAAAATTGATAGATCAGGATCTTTACCGTTATTGGCAAAGGCTGAGCAAATCTGACTTATTCTTTGATGTTGCCTGTTCTACCTACAGGCAGTATATCCTGATTTGTTGGGTCAATGTTGAAGAGATAGAAACAACAGCCATTGGGATAAACATATCATGGGATTTGTTGCCATTACTCTGGGTATCATGCCCTTCTTGGATAGAGAACACCACCCTTGCACGTAATTCAGATTATAGTATTGAAAATTGAAGGGTTGTGAAATGTAATTTCCTCGGACAGCATCAGAGCCAAGGAGGCCAATCAGGATTTGAGAAGCTAGCTAACCCTGGAATACGGTATGCAGCTACGCAAGTGGGGTGTTTTGTGCCAAAGTATGTGTCATGAAAGTTGACTTCCGAGATCATACTTCAATGTGGTATTTTGCAGATGTCGGCCAATCTCCACTCTGCTTATCAAAATTGACACGGGTCGTGTTTAAATCAATGATATACTGAAGTTTCAGATCGTATCTGCAGTCTTTACCCCAGATATATCGTTTATGAGTACTACGTATTTTGGCAAAAAAAAAAAAAAAAAAAAAAAAAAAAAAAGAAAAGCGACACCAATCTTAATCCTTCATTGTATTTGTGTCTTTTTGCCCAGAACCACTTCCTAGTAGTCATTACCCTATTCCGCAGTCCGAACTCTTTACTCTCCATAAGCTAACCTGTCCCTGTCTAACCTATATACATATGGAATTACCTTTGTCCATATTGCACACCTTCTTCTATAAAAGTTTGACATAGGCTGTATTAATCCAAATAAATTAAAGGGTCTTCAGCGGGTAACTACTCAACATGTTTCGGAGCGTTTTACCCGTACATGTCTATCTGAGTAGTGGCTCCTTGTCGAAGCTAAATATTCAGCAAAGACAACCCACATAATAATGAATAAATATGAACGTGGCAAATGATGAATTAGCTAAATACGCGACGTTTTGCTTATAAATGCAGAGCTTCATTATGAAAGAAGAGAACCTGTCAAACAAACCATAATTACTAAATTTGTATAGTGCAGGTTCAGATAAGAACAATTTGACTTACCCCTGAACCAATATGTACCCTTTCTAGCTGGACAGCTTATCCTAGTTAAACCACCCGCCAGTGTTTTAACTGAAGTAGAAACAAGCTGGGGGCATTATATTCAGTCACAACAATTGTAAAATAAACAGTTGCAGCCAGACCACCTGTACAAACCAAGGGAAATCCTCATATCAATAATCTGCTATGATAGTGTCATTTTAACACGTTGCCCTTGCAATAGAGATCACACAGCTTCCCTTATAGCGACAGTTATTGTGACGACAATTAAGACCACATTGTTTACCGTTCCACGCACCTGTTCGTTTCAAATGTTACTCTCCACGATCACCCTGGCATTGGGTTGTAATCATGAACAACACAAACATGATTTTTTATTATAAAATTTTACCGTTAGAATCAGTGTTGAGCTTGTCTATTATTAGACACCCCCAGGGCTATATGTTTGGTTAAAGGTGTCATTTGGCATTGGACAGCCAATCTCAGTACTTCCAAGTGTATGGATATGGCAGTATAGAATCATGCAGTCAGTAGGTGTTATGGTCAAACATCTGATAATTTACCAGAATTTACCATGTACTTGAATCAAAAACATTCTTTGCATTCACAAAGCCACTTTCTATTGAACTCCCTGTGCGTTGTTTCTCTCATGGGATTACGTCATTAAGATAGCGTATGGTGCGTTTACATCAAGTAAAGCGCTACGAGGGTGGCATTGCAGCGAACACAGCAGAGGTTGTCGATTGTCCCCAATCAATATGCCATAACGGTTTGCCACCCAAATCAAGTTCTTTTACTGCCTTCAAATATTGTTATAGTGTTTATTTCATAAGACTTACCAGTTGGGTCATTTCCCCTTGCAATTTTTCATCCTGATGTTTACATTAAAATAGAATAAGCAAACCATTTGTTGGTTTCAAACAGCAAATAACAGACACTGCATATATGTAACATTACAGAGAGAAAAGTGCAATTAGAATACCTGCAAAAAATTGAACAGTTACAATAAGATTTCGCCAGGAAATATGGTCGGGTAAACAGCACAACATGAACTAATTTGACAATAGAATTATACTAATGAAGCCCTGAGATAGACTGTAATACGTGTAAATTAAGATCTCAGAACAGAACAGCAGTACTGTATCGCGCGAAACGACGACAATTGAAGGAGACGCGCTGCCGATCAAGTCGCATCATTTGAGTCGTTCTTTATTTTCTGATATAACCTTCTGTCGTTATGGATGCGTATTCATGGAATCACATATATCAAAATATATTGATTAAATCAAGCTCTCCGATATCTGAAATGTTTGTACGACTGCCCCCAAAACCTGTTGTACAAAGGAAGATCTAAGAGCTTTCTGACTGTAAATTGTAAAAGCTGAGGGGTAGCGTTTCACAATGTACCAGTAATGAACCGTGGCACCCGGTCACTCCCAAGTTCAATATACATTCGTACACACACACACACACACACACACACACACACACACACACACACACACACACACACACACACACACACACACACACCAATCGCTAAACTGGGCATATATCTAGCCTTAAATAAAACATAGACACAAAGTAAACTTATGAGCATTGGCAGGAGGTAAACTGATGACTCTGTATAAGGTAAAAAGGTAAAAATACAAAGTAAAGATCAACTGCAGGGACCCTTAGCTCCTGTGGATGTTCTTGGTTGATATCGATATTGTAACGGTTGAAGGTCATCTTTATTGAACATGTTTCAATTGGATACACGGGTTGTTCTAACCATACGGTACACTTTAGAAACATAGATGTAAAAATGATACTTTTATTAACATTTTTATTAAAAAAAAAAATCGTTACGCCTTCAATCGTCACTTTCCGTTCATTAACGCAACCTTCAAGGCCCGAAAGGTCAGTGACGTCACAAACGCAACAACGCTGGCTGACATCGAACACTCCGATCATGCTGGCGAGCTATGGCTGTCAAGTGTCACTCATTTGGTTTAAACATATGTTATTCACAATTCATCACCGGGATTAAAAATGCATACGGAAATATTCATTTTGGTCCCTGTACCCACCGAGGATGGGTCGGTGTGCTGCCGCTAACTGTAGCAATAAAGGTTCTACAGCTTGTTTACATTTCCTCAAAGAGCTGAAATCACGGAGAGCGTGAACCCGTGTAGTCAAGATTTACAGGGATAAGTAGCAAGGCCCTGGGAACCGCTCTCACGTATGTAGCGAACCCTTTGTGAAAAATGACTTTGACTCGTTACATATGACTATGTTTATGTCAGGTTTGGCCAAACAAAAAAAAAAACAAAAAAAAAAAAAAACAAAAAACAAAAAAACCTGCTGTTGCCACCACCACCCTCAAAATAGCTTCTGCTGTTGGCAAATGCAGTCCCATCGGTGCACAAGAGAAGGATTCATGGAACTCGCTTGAATTAAAATATCAAAAGTGATTTTCACTGGAAAAGTCACAAAACCAACAAAGGCACAATGTCCCTGAGAAACAAGCTGTTTGCAGAGGGAAATAGGGTCCCTTGGTGCGTTTGTTTGCTCCAACAAAGGTGAGTGCAGAGAGCCAACTTTCCAATGCTTATTTGAATCTATAATTGTTGTATACATTATATCAAGAAGAACACATTGATTTCAGTATCATTCAGATTAACACTCGAATTGCATATGGCTACAATCGAAATATAAAGGAAATGCTTATCGAAATGAGTTCTTTAAAAGAGTTTGACTCGCGTCGTTCCTTAGTGGTGACAGAGCCAATCGTCAGGTACAATATCAGAAAGGTCAGATGTAGTATCACAAAGATCTGAATACAGTTTCACCTATGGCATAGGCAATCATCAAGTATTATATCACCAAAGCATGGGTAACGTTTGCCACATAAGGCCTCAACAGAACGTATTTCTGAATATGGACTCCTAAATAAACCTGTAGACTTGTCTGAATGTTTTTGGAAACTATGACGTTACAAATCCGATGGTGCATACAAAAAATGCACACCTTAAGACCAGAAGGGTGGTGTGATCGTAAAATTCCTGAAAATTTCACATGTCCTCCAAAGATAACGAGATGGGTTATATTCGGATGTAGTTTATTGATTAGATGGCAAGCTAGCATGGGTAATGCATCGTTATCTTCGTAATGAACTCGCATATGATTAACAATTCCAAGCAGGATCATTCCGGTAAGTGTAGGCTAAAAGCCAGTTGAAATATGAGCCACCTCAAAGTATTGATCTGTTGCTTTCCCGTAAATGTAATGACTATATTCCTCAAAATCTATCACCAAGCATGTTGAATGCTTATATTGAAAACGTTGCCCGGAACTTAATCCCTCCCTCGACAAAAGGGTCTTGGTCTCTTGGCTTGAACTTGGCATGTTCTTTGATCCATGAAAATAATAATTTCAGAAAGCAATTCAAATAGATTTAATGAAAGTAGTGATCTACTTTTGAATTACAGATTGACTGCAAGCTTTTTAGTTTAGTAGTGTATATAATTTAGACTTTTTTAAACCCAGCTGACCTGTCAGCTGAGCTTACAGGATGGGTCTGTGAGTGGTATGTCCATGATTACAATTCAGACTTCCGGTAGCCAGATATACTTGAAACGGTAATGGGGCTCTAGCTTCGGTTATTCTCTACCAGCTATGTTCAAATGGTTACCCTCCAGGGATTTAGGAATTTTAAATGATTTTTGCTCTTTTTTTCGTCGTAACCTTCAAACAATCTTCCCCAAAACCACTCAACCAATTGCTTTAAAATTGCAAAGAGATATTTCTGACAAATCCCAGACCTTTATTTGGTCAATATGTGGCGAAAAATTAGAAAATTAGTATTCATGTATGACTTTTAGTTGAAATGTAGCTCGTGGAAGGGTCAAAAGAAAGCTGTTCCGTAGGTGGTGATAATTTGGATCTCTGATTTTTAACGAGTTTTTTCAATTAGGCTACTTGTCAGTTAATGCATACATTCCCATCGATTGCTATGTGAGTCAAAGAAGATGAGATTGTAATTCCCATGTTGGACATCTTTTGCAAAACCGTTAGCCACATTAACTTGAACCTTGGTGGGGATATATCTTGTGTGGTTTCTACCAAGTTTGTTCCAATGGTCAGGCTCCATTGATTTTTCCATTTTTACTGGTTGTTTTTTTGCTTTTGATATTGCATAAATTGCATAAAAAACCGTCAGAGGAACCTTAAACTTTAATTTGTTCAATGGGTGGCGCCGCAATTGTTTTCGATTTTTACAAATTTTGTGCAATTTCGTTTTTTTTTCAACTTCTCCCAAACTGTATTTTGGTTTCTTCACAAACGGAGAGGGAATGTGCCTGGATTCGGTCTCCGCGAAATTGATTCATTACATGGTGGTTCTGTTTTCTCTCTACTAATTTTTTCACGAATGATCAAATTTATGCAAAACTCGTGAAGGGTATATGTACATCTTAGCATCGTTACGGCTAGGATAGTAGAAAATCTGAGATATTGACGTATTTTTTCTGTAATGCTGGATGCTCCAACAGTTCCTGCGCCTCAAGGAAGACAAGACCAAAATTATAATTTTATCTATCCCGTATCAGCTTTCTAAACTGGAAAATATGGAGCTCAGATTGGGGACACACCAGTCAAACCAAATGATAATGCAAGAAATCTTAAGAAACATGTCAACGCCATTTTTACGCCAGGATATTATCAGCTGCGAAACTTTCTTCGTATCAGAAATTGCCTTGACGACAAAGCTGACGGGACACTTATGCATGCATTTAGTAAACTGGACCAGTGCAACTCTGTGCTGTACGGCGTTTCAAAACAGCTTCGTCTGCAAAAGCTCCAAAGGGTCGAGAACACTGCGTTTGGAGCTTGACTGACCCTGAAAAATCACAACTGACATATTGCCTTTTATGCTACTGACAGTGGGTCATGTCAATTTTCATTTCAAATTATTACGTCTGAACTGAATGAGCGAAGCTTGGTATTGCAAACAATGATGATGGTCTTAAACAAAGGTGATTTTGATAATATTCCAAAGGTAACAGAACCACTCAGGGTTGTGCTTTCAAAGTCAGTTGGACACAGAACTGTCACAAACTCTTGTTTAACATTTGAAATAGTGTGTGACGCAATTTTATTACTATTGATTTATAGGTATATTGGCAAATTGTAACGTTGGAACTTTTTTATTGTATCTTTCAAAACCCCTTGGAATGTTTGTCCGAAATACCATGTACATATAATTGCCAGTGATATGAATACTAGCGATGGGCAACAAAATGAGTCTTTTGTGTATCTCCTGAAGCTCCCGACATTATATCCATGAAGTACCGTTTATTATCGGTATAAGTGTGATCTGCTCATAACAACACATATACGCAACCGCACACAGCTACATGTATGTATGTATGTATGTATGTATGTATGTATGTATGTATGTATGTATGTATGCATGTATGTACCAACATATTTTACAGTAAATCGTATATGCACGTTTACCCGATGAGTACTGCACATTGACAGGTTAAGGACAGCCAAGACACCATACGGAAATCCCGCATGATAAATTCCTAAGTAAAGGCCGTTTACCGGATTAAATTTCGCCCAGTTGTTTTCCTGGAATTGCTATTCCTGCGTGGGGTTCTCATCCTATTATATTTGCTGAGAAACCACATGAGTAATAGACCATTTGAAGCACGGAAAACACTCTTCAGCGATTTGTAAAACGGCGACAGCAGAAATCTGGTTTCAAAGCGTGGGGTCATGAAGCGGTCCTGCGGAGCCGGGTGACCTCAAGCCTGGCAGCGAAAGTTGACAGCTCGGTTTGCGAACAGATCAAAGATGCCTCACTTGATTAATTTTGTTCCTGTCCTGTTTTTTCTTCAAGAGCTTCAGCATTGCCAATGGCATGTAGACTTTGTACAGGATAAGTCGATCTCTCTGGTTGAAATTCAATTGTTAAGCTGAATCATTGTCGCTTTACAAAGACACAGATTTGCCTCGGTGTCCATGGATTAATTGGCAGTTTGTTCCAATTTTAGTGTCCAAAGACCAAATGTTTGTCATGCGGAGCGCACATGTATGTTAACCGGCCTGCGTTTTACCTGGGTGACGCCAGTGATGAAAATTGTAAATTTAACAATTTAACATTAATTTTCTTGGAATATATATATATATATATATATATATATATATATATATATATATATATATATATATATATATATATATATGCATATACATATATATATATATTCCACGATCTTTCAGCTAAATCCTACGAAGAAATTCGTATTGATAATTGCAAGTGGTCTTTTTGTAATTTATCAAAAGTTGGTTTAAAATTTCATAGGTTTGTCCCCATGAGTAGATCATATTTACGAAAAAGTGTCGGTGTTCCTATATTGGTTTACGGTTGTGACGTACTGCCAGTTGAGGGCACCCAGCTTGAGCAACTACAATCTGTTCAAGGTCGTCGCAATGCTTAAGTTTGGGTAAAAAATCCCGCCAATGTAGTTTACTCCAGGCAATGAATATCCGGCCAATTTCACATACTTTACGACTTCGGAAGATTTTGTTGTTTTCACGCTTTTTTTTTTTTTTTTTTTTTTACGGTCCTGGTCCCGGCCTTTTATAGCTGAATACTTGAATGGTGATTTTATTCATGCGTACATTGTGCGAGGAAGTTGCGTCTTCTGGCTTTTCCCGTTTAGATGTCAATATTTTACTATACCAAACCATTTTATGCTGAAGAAGAACAGTGGAATCTATTCTGGCCTTAATTTGTCATGAAAATCGTTTTTTTTTTAGCGACGAACACTTGCATGTGTTACTGCTAATTTGTGCTTTTTAAGCAGCCAATTTACAAGATTCTTAGCAGACACGTATCTGTTAGGTTTGGGTGCGTAGAGCTGGCTACGTTGCCTGCTTTGGTGGGGCAGCGTACAGCCGCTCGTGGCCTGTGGACATTCCTATGAGTATAAAAAATAAAAGTATATTCATGATTAGTACAAGTAAAAGACACAAATTTCCATGGATCCTTCTAATCCCAGTTCAACTGAATTCAAATTTTACATGTATCCCATTAAGTTTGCTAGTTGAGAGGACTACAGAGCGTTTGCCAGCGGTAGCCGGCGTTAGTCGGCGTTTCACAGCGTTTGCCGGCGTTTGCTGGCGTTGAAAGGGTGTCAAACGCTGGCAAACGCCGACTAACGCTGGCAAACGCCCACTAACGCCGGCAAACGCCGACTAATGCCGGCAAACGCCGAGCCCCAAAAGGCTTAATTGGATTTTGGCGTTTGCCAGCGTTAGTCGGCGTTTGCCGGCGTTTGTAACGCCGGCAAACGCCGTCTCACACTGGCAAACGCTGTGTAACGCCGGGAACCGCCCTGAAACGCCGTAACGCACCCACTAACGCCGAAACAAGTTACTAGTGATTTATATATTGCTAATTGTCCATATTGAGCTGGGAGAGTTCCTTTTTACCGCATGTCAGACATGATTTCCGTCATTGTTGACCCTCGATTTCTATTCTGCTTCTTGCTGATTATGTCTGCTTATATAATTTGTTGTATCAGCTACACTTTTATAGCAAGGACGCTCCCATTAGCAACACTCATATATCAGCAGCACATCCATAAGTGACATGAATCAATGAACAGCAGTCCCATCAGCAGCACTACTATCTTAACAGCACTTCTATTAGCCATATAAATATATCAGTAGCACTCCAATCAGCTGCATGAATATTACAGCAGTACTCCCGTCAACATCACATATTTATCAACAGGTCATCGGATTTAATCTACTTTAGCTGATTCATTGGATTCTGCTTTTATTCATTGTCTTGGACTAGTTATTCAAGCAAAAAGTATCTTCTTCAAGGTCCTTTTCATGGCTTCCTGCCAGCCCATGCTCGGTTTTCATGGCTCTAGCAACTCTTGGAGGCAAGTCTTCAAAGGCCTTGCCCTTGGTTTCACTTGGTGCCATGCCTCCAGACTGATGTGATTATACTTTTGCGTCATAGTAATCTTGCATGTCGTTAATTCCCTTCAGGATGAGTGAATTGAATACTTAGAGTTAGAGTTGTCTTCATCATCATAGTTTCCTCTTCAATGCTTTGATTTTATCATCTTGATAACCTCCATTAAGTCAGTCTATTTTGGTTTGTTTACATTCATCATAATCTGTGACTATCTATGGTTTCATGACCCTCTCTACACGAGTTAGCTAAATAATGTTGTTTCCTGTACGCATTATTAAACACAATACTTCAATAATCACTGGATGCAATCTCTGTATTGGCTTCTTCCTCTGTTTGATATATTCCAGGTTGACCGAATGGTATACTTTCAACAGTGCTTGTTTTCAATGACCGGTGACCTGGTATGTTGACCTCTCATTTATAAGTTATGGTCTGTTCATGAGTGTGTGGCCTGACCTGCTTGATCTTTATTCTCTTGATATGTTTTTTCTTTTTTGTCTAGGAAATATTTGTTTTGATTCAGTCATGTCCTGGTGTCTCAGGCTTGAGGTCCACCAGTAAATAGCCATAAGGCTTTGCGGTGGCTGGCTTCATATTGTGAGACCTACTGAATGTCGTTGCACAACATGTGCACAAAAATGCCCTTTCATTTGGTTGTTACCATTGTATTACTAGAGGTTGGTAGGTAGCTCTATGAAGAGAAGGGTGCGGAAGAGGGAATAAGAAGAGAATGAGTCATGAGGAGAAGGAGGACGCAGACAGCAGGAGAGAAGGTATGAGGAGAATTGCCATAGTGGCCCTGAACTCTCTAACAGTGGCTCTGGTCCCTCATTCAGCTGCCTATGAACGTGGCCTGATGGCCTCCAGTTGTAACATCCGATCTTTTTGTCTCTAGATAAGGAAGTTGCGTTTTTTTTGTTTAGTTTTATATATCATTTTTTTTATTTTTTTAATTTTTTTTTTGGGGGGGGCGTGGGGGTCAAAAGGCACATCTATTGAGATGGAAGCAAAGTGTTTAAAATTAATGTTACCCGGATTGGAGTCATACAGGAAACATTTGTCACTTTACGATATTCCTTCTTCACTGTCTCACCAAGAAGTTACTCACATCTCACATGCAATCTCACCTTAATACAGACATCAAAGGCAAATGATTTCATTTACTTATTTTAATGAGCTCATTTGAATATAAGTTAAATAATATATTTCCTAATGGTTTACATTATGAACGTGTCACAAACTTGACCATGATTATGGACTGGATCTAGGTAAACAGTTCATTCTGTCACATTTGGGCATGCATCGTCAAAGAGTTTATAGAAGTGGTCATGGATGTCATATACTTTTTCATTTAATGCATTATTTCATCTTTTTGTGCACTGTCAGACTTATCTACTGACCTCGGGCTAACAGACCCAGGTGGTTCTGTCTCTCTCTTCATTTGAGAAAAAAATCACACTTGTTTCTACACGATAACAATTCACGATGTCTTCCTATTCAGAGAGACAGCCACCGTTCATGAGAGCACGTTGTCCACACAAGTCCAACTTACACCCCTCACATTTATCTCTCAGACTGATAATGTTCTTTTTTGAGATGATAAGGTACAACTACTGAATCTAGTTAGCCTGTGATGGCACTGAGATGTCAAGATTCTGTATTGTATCCACCAGAGGTCCATTGATACACCCTGAAGCTTCAGCATTCATATGATCAATTAGTTCTTGACACGCTTCCCTTGAGAAAAACCATTGTCTGTCCACAGTTTTTGTTGATTCATATCTATCCCCATGAATCCATAATGGGTCTTTTTGTACAGGGTCATTAAAGGTTCACTTTCTTACTTGGCTATCGGTCCTTATCACCTGTCAGTTGCTGCGTATCTCTCAAAGAGGGGCGTACTTCAAGGAGTTTGTAAAAGTCTTAATAAAGGCCTCTGAATTCTGTTTTGAGCTCTCATAACAGTTCATCCTCAAACATACTGGGTACGCGCCAGAACCACTGACAATAGGTCAGTGTCAGGACAGTCATAAGCTTTTGTTTATGCCTTTACTGTTTGAGTGCCGGACATAATAGATTTAGCCTTTGTAGAATATTTGTCTACAGTATGAGTCCATTCAAACATGAATATGTGTTCAAAACTTTGATTGCTCAATGCCATTTCAATGGTCGGGAAAGTTGTATCTCTCAAATTAGCAATGGTCTGCTTGAGGAAATACGAATACAGCCCTTTAATCAACATCTTGTATTGGAGCATCTTGAGTAATTATTCTTGCAGTGATCCTTCCACGTTCACGGTATACTTCAGTTCAAATCAATTCTGACAGGCTTCAATGCACAACAATAACTGTTTGTCTTTGGATTGAGTAATCTCTGTGCCATCTACATAAACTTTCACTGCGGTCTATTTGTAAAGAGTCAATAGAGAGTCAGGATCTTGCATCAGACTGGGGATCTTCCCTGGGTCTCATGGGGGCATCTTTCTTGGATGATTGGTCAACAGGTTTGAGAAAGTTGTCTTTGTACAAGAATTTGGGTTTGATTACTCAGGTCAAATATCTTCAGCATCTTCCGGTTTTGTATTTGATCTAATTCGAAGATCTTGTTGGAGCAGCTCAGTGGTGCTGATAATCAATTAACTTTTCAAAAGATTTCGCATGTGGACTTGTGTACTTCACAACTAGCCCTCATTCTGATTTGAAAAAAAGAGTAAAATATACGAGAAAAGTAATTTGCAGAGAATGATCAGATCATTTAAACATATTTTGGTAATGATATAAAGGATGACCAGCTTGCATTTGAATATGATCAGTGTGTTTGGTTGTTGAACATTTTGATTGATAACATATGTCAATTCCATTTGAAGACAGACAGTTGGTGTTCCATTAAATCCCATTGTGCACCTCTTTTTTGCCCATTTATATATATTTGACTTTGAGTATAAGGTTCTTGTAAAGCTGTCAAGAGAGAAAAAAAACATGATAAATGTTACAAGTTGACATTTATGCATATTGATGCGCTATTTAGCACCAAAAATAAACACTTTCGAGAATATTTTGCAGGAATATCCCCAGATTATTTGGAATTAAAAGAAAGGACAGAAAATGACATGGGATGTTTATTTCCGGACTTAATGATGTATAATGATAATAATGAATTCAGGTTTAAATCATAGGCCAAGCATTATGATCTTGAATTTAACAAGGTAAATTACACTAATGTCGATAGTGATATTCCACTCGGGCCAGTTTATGCTGTCTATGTGTCAAAGTTATGGGCCTTTGATAGAGTATGTAATGATTTTGACAACTTTGGCTCTTTGAGTCTATATTGCTAATTCGAAGACTAGTGAAACAGGGATATGCGGAAACAAAATTAAAATGATCGCATTTTACGTTTCTAGGTAAAAAGGAAAATTTATTTTATAGACATCAGATGGAATCGCCATGTTATATGAATTATTTAGTATATATGGAAACCGAACAACAGACATTTCGTTCAACCTGTGTAGCGGGCAAGATATTTCTGAAAGTTCAGAGTTGCTAGCATCATATCAAATGAAACTACTACTAACTTTTGTTGATACCTGTCTCGAGTCGGAAGAGATTTTCCCCTTTCATACTGTATTTCATAATCGTTTAAAGCTGTTGGTATGCCTGCCTGAAAACTCTTGATGTTGCCTGTTTTGACGAGTTAAGGGTTTTGATCATGGATCGTTATTGTTTTCTCCAATTTTCGGTGCAACCTCTCTTGCATTGTTGTCCACTTCTATTTTTCATGGCAGTCATTATTTTTGTATAGTCAATATGGCACCTTATAATCTCTAGATGTATTACTTGAATGATATTCAAGCATTGGTGTAATATCTAGTGATATTTTGATGGAATTGTCAAGATTACGACGATTTTGCACTGGGACTGATTTTAATCTATGAAATTGACACGTTATGGCCTCATACCACTACTGCTGATAGCACAGATCCATTTAACTTGAAAGGTATCTCTCTGTCTGCCCTTTGTTTCACAATGGCTGTCACTTGAAGCATCGAAGTATCCAGGGTAGCCACAACAGGAAGGCAAAGCAAACTTTGTTATTAATTACTTTTCTTGACACTTTCCCGCTCAAACCGGTCAGACACTGCTCACACTTACAAAAGACGTCTGCGTTTCGTTTGAGAAACTATTTATTCTGCGGTCTCTTTGTATTTTTCAGTTTGGAATTTCAGGCTATATGTATTCTCATTATATCTCACAACTGAGGCATGTGATGCAATACTTATCTAGAGGATGAGGTCGCACTCCTGAAGCTGCATGTTTTTTTCCCCAACAAGCAGTCTGGTTCTCACAATAGATTTAAATCTCTCCTACAAGAATGTTAAGGAAAACCTATATATAATTTATTTTTATGCAGAAAATGTGTCCGGCTCCTTTTGTCACGCCGCCAACAGGGGGCACATTGTTGCATTTCTGGAACAAATGCATAACGACAATGCAAGGTTTTTACGCTTGCACCCAACAGGTGACGCCATCGGGTTTACTTTCGATTTTAAACAATAATTCCGCGTATTTGTTTTTACCACCACGCCCTCTATTGGCTAATTGTACATTTCAGCATTTAAACAGCTAGCTGAGGCTCAACCTTGGCTTTTGCATAAATGATATCGTTCCTGAAATGTACAATGGTAAAATATTTGTATATACCTTTTTATTTTCTTGTCAATGTTTTTTTCACTGGTCTTAGTTTCTTTGTTGAGATTGTGACAAAAGACCCTTGACCGAAGATTTCAGGCACTTATGAAATACCTAAAGACTGCACCAATTTCCACCATTAATTATGCACCTAAACATGTCCACCATTCTTACATCAATTGAAACACCTGCAATTCAGAGAAAGCTTTGTGGGTCTTATAACAAACATTACCTCTGCTTCTGCGGCATGCACCCAACATTATATACATACCTGTTTTATTTTTATTTTTATTTTTTTCTGTTTTGTATTTTTGTATAGTGGCACTGATGTGTATGGGTTTACGCGTTCTCTCTGCCCGTACTCATAATCACATTGTTTTCTATACCATGGGACAGTATCCACAAAATAATGGAGAAGTATCCTTCATACTTTAATTACTTTTACATTGTTACTTTTCGCGTATAATCCTAGACGCAGGTAGGTTTATTATATGTTACATGGCACATATAGACCCCAGCAAATCCTGCATGAGTTGACAGTAATACATGAATCCCCTTGTGGGATATTTGAACAATCAAAGTTTTTGTATACGTCATCATCTGTCCATGATTGAAATATGTCTGGTACCGCTATAAAACTTAGGTCATAAATACGGTTGGCTTTTCTTTATGTTGCAAGTAATGTATACTGTATCACAGACTAGTCATATACCGCTGCATGATTATTGTTATATGTGATAAGTTCATAGACTCGCTGAGTATATTATACAATGTAGTTCTGAGGATTCTTATCTAATGCCATGAAAATGCTGGGGCCTGTTTCTTGGGGGCTTCGCTGCGGGCTGCGGCCGATACACCTATCGCTGTTTCTCAGTGGTGGGTGTGTTGGTCGCGGGCGGCGGGGGCGCGTCGGAGAGGCAGGCCCCGGGTCTCCATATAGTTGACAGTGTTTTGTTTAATGATGGTGGCTGGTCACTGTTTTCTGCGTCAATGGGCGTGGAGTGCAGCGAGTGGTTTTGTTATGGATGAGGCACGTTTGTTTGGTTTTTTTTTTGTTTTTGTTTGTTTTGTTTTTTCCAGAGCTACATTATAAATCTAGTATGCTTTGATTACCATCCTCTCCTATTGGGGTAACCCGCTGTTACCACATATTACATGTATTTTTTCTTTTGTTTCCATTTTTGTATGGTGGCGCAGATGTGTATAAGTCTACACTTTCTCTCTGCCATAACTTTATTCCCTGTTGCACTGTTTTCTATTCAAGTGCAAATTTCAGGTTCTAACAAATATCAGCTCAGTGAATTGGTTACATCTTTAGACTTCCGACTTTGCTATATATGGTGCTTCTTGGAAATCTTGTTGATATTTAAATCCTATGGGTTGCGAGGTCTTGGTCCATAATGTACTTAAACATTTTGGTGGCATCTCTAAAAATAACCTAAATGAATTATTACATAATGTTGATGATTTGGACAATGCATTATCTATTGCATCCGACAGCCCCTATGTTGACACCAGTAACCTAATAAACTTCATTACACCCTTTTCTCAAAATTTTTCTGTTTTAGGCCTAAATGTTCAATGTTTAAACAGTAAATTTGACCAACTTAAAATTTTACTGGATGAATTATCCAAAAGCGTTTTGAATTCAGTGCCATTTGCCTCCAGGAAACTTGGGTTGATGGCGAGAATTGTGACATGTCGCAATTTGATCTGAGTAATTATACATCTATTCATTTACCCGCGACCTGCAGCTCTCATGGAGGCTGCTTAATATATCTACATAAACAATTTCAGTTTGTTGTTCGAGACTTGTATTCCCCTAATTAACAAAATATCAAGTAAACTCTCTCGTATAATAGGTACGCTAAAAAGACTTCACAATTATTTACCCACTTCAGGTCTCTTGCTCATTTATAACTCTTTGTTCCTGCCACACCTTAACTATTCTATTCTTGCTTAGGGCCATTCATGTGATCGAGTTGTAACATTACAAAAGAAAGAAGTCCGCCTTGTAAGTTCTTCAACCTACTATGCACGTACGGAACCCATTTTTAAACAATTTAACTTGCTAAAGGTCCAGGATCTATTATATCTAAAAGCACTGAAATTCTACCATAGATATAACCAAAATCAGTTGCCTAGATACTTTGATCATATGTTTGCTCCCTTACCGATTACCCATACGCATAACACCCGACATCGACACATTCCTCGTCATCCCCTCCCTTCAAAAGCCTCCACCAAGAACTGTATTCGTTATTACATCCCTGAAATTCTAAAAGAGTTGCCACCAAATATTAAAGAAAAAGTCACAACCCATTCATACTATGGTTTCTCCAATTATATAAAAAAAATTTCCTTATCAATAAGTACTCTGAAATCTGCACCATAGCAAATTGTTTTGTCTGTAATTATAATTGATTGACTTACATTTTGCACTTCAGTTTCTTTGTGAAATATTATGTTTAATATTTGATTGACTTTCATTTGTACTTCAGTTTTTGTACAATGTTAACGACTATATAAATATATTCACACTTCATGTAACCATACCCAAAGGTGGTCCCCGCGATAGCGGATTGAATATCCTTAGCGGGGTTCATCCTGACTTTTTGTGTTGAAATACCTTCTTCCGTTTCCTATATGTAAGTCATATATTTGTTTACAATTTTGTATTGGTATTATCTGCCTATATGATTTTGTAATCAGTCAAATAAAACTATGTCTGAGTCTGAGTCTGAGTCTGAGTCTCTGTCAGTACTAAATATTTGAGTTGCAAGGGTGAGAGTTAAAATGCATTCTGTGAGCTAAGCATGACCAGCTGTTAAAAAGAAGGCATGAGTGTTAAAATTTACTCTGAAGAGCCTGAGCCACAAGGGTAGGGCCTGGACGAGGTGGTGGGAATGAGGGTAAGTGTGTCCAAGGCTCATGTAGACAAGAGAGTGTTTTCCTGAATATGCTTTGCTGGATTGTCACCATCATTACTTACAAAACATTTGACAGCCAAGCAAGCAAACATGTTGACGAAAAATTCTTCAAATGTAGTTCTGTTGAAAAAAATCAAATTATTTAACTCTGATTGCTAAGTCATGCATTGCGCCTATCTGTAGACAAATGCTAACATGCACAGATTAAACAAGGTAGCAGATGATTATATTAGGGATTTCATTGGTCATTCCCCAGCTTTAACCTTCAGTAGTATGTTTGCCAGCAAAAGACTTAACACTTTGATGCATTCTGGTGAAATCAAATACCAAAGCTTCCTGAACAAATCGGTAATTCAAATTAAAGTTGCCACAATTCTTTCAGAACCAGGGTGAGCAATCCTTTGTATCTCAATTAAGGTGTATGCTTATCATATTGGAAAATGTACTAGCACTGTTGCTACACTTCTCACAGATATATATACATACATATATATATATATATATATATATATATATATATATATATATATATATATATATATATATATATATATATATATATATGCACTACACTATTCTTTATGTGTAGATTAAGATACATGTAGCACATATATTACGGTATGTAATGCACTGCATATATGGACTCATGTCTGCAGTAAACAACATTTATTCATTCATGCAGCTGCAAATTTCCCTACCTAGAAGAACTATATTACCTCCCGAGAAGAAGAGTAAACAGCCATCTCAATGTTCTGTATACCTAAATATACGCCAATGATTATATTTTAAATTAAGCTACATGAACAATAAAGATCAATAAAAATATTCACCAATACAAATATAATTCATTGTAATTTACAATTATGATCAATTTTTATATTGAAAAGCACGTCAAGCTGCACTGCGAGAAGGTACGTATCTTCAGTGTGTTGGTGTGCATTACAAAGCATATCAGGGTTCATCCCTGTGTTAGGAACACATATTAATATGTGTTGTTGACGGTGACGATTTGGATGTCACTGAAAAAAAGCATGGAGTGCAACTTGAACGTACCACCTGTTGGCATGCCTTTCAGTTGTTGAAGTACGCCACACATTCAGCCCAAAAGGACGTTCCTAAGATTTTCAGTGATATAAATTGGTCCGAACCATATTTTGCCAACTAGTTACCTGGATGAAGAATGAATCACTCATTATACATGTGGGTTTTTGGAGGAGGGATACATTAGTTTCATAAACTTAACAAACCATAGAAAGGATGACAGGGAAATTGAGATGATATATGCATTTTGTATCATGCATCATCATAAGTGCCCAAAGGTACCAAAAGGACTCTGCATTTGATCCTGCAAGAGGCTCTGTTGGCGTGTATCGTATTTCATTTTCATGTTTATACTAGAGTCTTTATGCCTATAACCACATCCTGGTTGACGTTACTCTATTCCGCAGTCCAAGCTCTATGCACTCCATAAGCCCACCTGTCCCTGTCTAACCTATATGAATATGAAAATCCTATAGTACATATTGCTCACATTCCTCTGTAAAATTTTGCTCATTAACTCAAATATGTTAAAGGGTCGTCAGCGGGTAATTACTCGGAACATGTGTCGGAGCTTGTACCCGTATATGTCTCTCTGAGTAGCAGCTGCATGTCAGAGTTATATATTCAGCAAAGACAACCCTCATAATAATAAATAAATATGAACATGGCAAATGATGAACAAGTTAAATAAGTGAAGTTTGGCTTACAAATGCAGAGCTTTAATATGGATAAAGAATACCTATCAAACCAAGCATAATTATTAAATTTGTATAGAACTGGTTCAGATAAGAATAATTTGACTTACCCCTGAACTAGTATGTACCCTTTCAAGCTGAATAGCTCACCTTAGTCCAATCACCTGCTACTGTATAACTGAAGTAGAGACAAACTGGGGACAACCAGACACCTGTATAAACCTGGGCAATTTTTAACAGGTATTGTAAGAATGGACATCCTGTACCAGAAATGTAAAACAAGCCCCATGATGATACCTACTCCTCGCTATGAAAGTCTCCAAAAATCTAGTTCTATTCAGTTGTCCACTCTGAGTTAATGATCCAAAAGAATGAATCAAGTTTGTGATAATTGAGCAAACAATGCCAATTTCGGGCCAAGTACTCGAGACAGCCTATAACTGACGTCCGGCCCTAGATGAACGTTTCAACAGAATGAGTCGAGTTTGTCGACAATTACATCTTTATGTCACACTGCATGAACCTTAAATATATGCCCACGCCATATTCAAGTGCCTGTGATACACACGGTACATAAGAGCAAGAGTAAGGTACTTAATTATAAACATGAACATTTAACTTTCAAGTTTTTTTCACACATCAACCAGCGTGTAGCCTACCACATCCTTGTCTCCATAAGCTCACTTTAGATTGCAAGGATAATAAACCTTACATAGCATGCCAAACAAAAACAGTATATGGATAACATCAAATCTACATGTAGTTAAAGTATATACATGTATCTTATGACAGCTTGCCTTCCCCAAATTTAGTGAATTAGATTGAAGAAATATATTGCTTTTCAAATCGGTGGTTTTTAAAAGTTAATATGTTCCTTAAAAACGTATTTCGATGCAAAGCACTTTGTGTAGTTTATGGTTATATGTATTACTGGATTACCAAGGGTCTGAAGTTAAAATAAACGGTACGAAACTTGTCCGCTGAATTCAGGGACGTAACTCGGTATATTATAGTTTATATTCGGAACGAGCGGGACTCGAACCTGCTACCTTTGGCACCAGTCGCCTAGCTGAAATGGGAAACGCACATATCCACTCGACCAAATCCCCATTCCTAAAAAGAATGGTTCAATGGAGGTAGTTATGTGCGAGTGCCATATCAACACGGTAATGCAGTATATTTACTGAGTCGGCATCTATTTCCAGAATCGGGGACTTAAATCCACCAGCATTAAGGAAATGCCGAAAAATGTATAGTTTATATTCGGAACGAGCGGGACTCGAACCTGCTACCTTTGGCACCAGTCGCCTAGCTGAAATGGGAAACGCACATATCCACTCGACCAAATCCCCATTCCTAAAAAGAATGGTTCAATGGAGGTAGTTATGTGCGAGTGCCATATCAACACGGTAATGCAGTATATTTACTGAGTCGGCATCTATTTCCAGAATCGGGGACTTAAATCCACCAGCATTAAGGAAATGCCGAAAAATGTATAGTTTATATTCGGAACGAGCGGGACTCGAACCTGCTACCTTTGGCACCAGTCGCCTAGCTGAAATGGGAAACGCACATATCCACTCGACCAAATCCCCATTCCTAAAAAGAATGGTTCAATGGAGGTAGTTATGTGCGAGTGCCATATCAACACGGTAATGCAGTATATTTACTGAGTCGGCATCTATTTCCAGAATCGGGGACTTAAATCCACCAGCATTAAGGAAATGCCGAAAAATGTATAGTTTATATTCGGAACGAGCGGGACTCGAACCTGCTACCTTTGGCACCAGTCGCCTAGCTGAAATGGGAAACGCACATATCCACTCGACCAAATCCCCATTCCTAAAAAGAATGGTTCAATGGAGGTAGTTATGTGCGAGTGCCATATCAACACGGTAATGCAGTATATTTACTGAGTCGGCATCTATTTCCAGAATCGGGGACTTAAATCCACCAGCATTAAGGAAATGCCGAAAAATGTATAGTTTATATTCGGAACGAGCGGGACTCGAACCTGCTACCTTTGGCACCAGTCGCCTAGCTGAAATGGGAAACGCACATATCACACATTATGCATTTATTGTTTTGCTTAAAAACATCGGGGCGCCTAAGGCAATGACCTTAACTGATTTTGAGTCTGATACACCAATAAAAGCGATAGTACGTTGAAGTTGTCTGAAAGATGGAGTCGTTCTGTGACTCTTGGCCAGAATTAGATTTCTTGTATTTGAAATTATACCCCCCCTCAAAAAAAACAAAAACAAAAAAACAAAACGTTAAAAATAGCTTACAATTTTGAACTGTAATGTCAGAATAAAACAGTTATGTTATTTCGGGTTAATGAATAGCAGATTTTCGGCAACATTTGCGTAGGACCATAGATTTTGGTACGTGCCGTCGTTGGCTGAAGTGTATCCATCGTCTAGAATGCAACAATGGCCATGGAAGCAGGAAATGAATAGAGTGGTTTACTGGATCTTTGAATAAATCATGGATATGATGCGATATCGGAGAAAAGAACAAACAGGAATCTCGAATGCAGCGGGATTATCTTCAAGATTTGATACAACATACTGAAATAATAATGATACTCTTACATGCTGGCGTCATTTATTTTACATAATAAGTAAACTTTAATCTATAGAGGCAAACATTTTTATACAACGGAAAATGAAGAGCGTTAGCTTACTTTTTTCAGAAGCAAAGTCATATGCTGCAGTAAGTTCGGGGTTAAGAGAATGGATAGCTAGCGAGTCACGCCATTCTGAGTACGCCCAGGATAAAAAAGTAGGATGTCCGTCTCGTAATCTTATGTTAAATCATATATTACTGTTAAAAAGATACTATGAAAGGCTGACTCCACTGCTAAGGATCGCACAAAAATCTTTCTACTTTAGTACGCGTTTGGAAAAAGATTTTCGCCACTTGCGTCTGCTTTACGGCCCCATGTCTCAGCTCATTTTAGCGCATTCTCGCGAAAAAGTGCTAATTGCTACTTTTAATTGAACAAAACTTTTCAACTTCTTCGTTGATAAGCAGGCTATATATATATATATATATATATATATATATATATATATATATATATATATATATATATATATATATATATATATATATGTATATATAATATTTCGTCGCTTTTGACAATGTATTTCATGCTGTATGTTCTGTTGACAAGGACCTGGTACCAAGAATAAAATTTGCAAAATCTGCAAGAGACAGGAGAAGGTTTAATTTTGCTCTTCAAAGAACCAAGAGACTCGGGCTGAGTGCCACACGACTATGACCCTCTATTCATGCAGCAAATCTACACATAATTGCTGACAAACAAAAGGATAATTAATGCAGAGGTGTTAATTCTTCAAACGGTCAGGACAGGTGCCCTCACTGGCTTTATTATGATCTAAATACATACCTTGGCTGCCACTGTGCCAGCAACAGGACCCTTAAAGTAGAGCCTTGTATTTTAAGTTATATGCTTTTACTGCTTTAGACACATTTTCACATTTATATCATTTTCTTTAAAAAAAAGGTTCCGAGATCGAATTACCCTCGGCGCCCACACTTTTTTTCCTCAATTCTGCATTTTTGAGACCTTGCAGTAGAACACTTTACATACAATTTTCATATTGTTGTCCATGAAATGGAACAGCAATTTTGGATGTGTTCGTGGTGTAAATTCTGGTAGCAGAGACCACTGTACTGTGCATTACTTAGACGGCCATCAAATAAATATTACGAAAGTTTAAATAATAAGAGGGAGCTGGTTTCCAACAGGAATGAGGTCCACTATAATGTGCATCTCTGATAAAGAAAATGGTGAAGCTGCGTTGGATCCTTGTTGAGATATTATGGTAATGTCGTCCCCTCGTAACCCACTCAGACGGTCTTGAAGATAAATACTTTAAAGTGTCATTAAAAGTTTACAAATACTTGGAAGAAACAGGTTTTAAATACTTTAGGAAATTGGTCCATCCTAAGAAACATTTGGTAAAGCTACGAGTCAACATTTTGTAGATATCGTTTTAACGTTGTCAGGGTTGCCACTCAAACGGCCTTCAAAATAATACGTTAAAAGTTTCATAAAAAGGTAAATATTAATCAAAGGAGTCTGGTTTTCATTAGAAACCTGGTCTATAATGAGGTCCTTGTGTGACAAAAATTTGACACAGCTACGATGAACATTGTTTTTAAAATATAGCGGTAATGTTGACAAGACGGAGGGACCATGCAGGGGACGATACCCTCCTATACTTTATGTGCTGAGGGTAACAAAAAGTTTTATTCACACTAGGGATCCAGAAATTATCGTGTGTATAGCATCAGCATAATTCATACAAAGTCAAACAGCTGTTGTATTGAACTAACTTGCTTGTTTTCCTCCACAGCCTATTGCTATATCTTGGAGTTGTGATTGGTCCAAAGACAAATGGTGAAAAGATCAAACGTTCAATCAAGAAGTTCCAATCGGATGTAAATATCTTAATGGCACAATTTGGTACGGTGTTTCCTGACACCAGATATCAGTAGTTTTATTCATACCGTACGGCGAGATATGGCAGCCAGCTATAGCATTTATCACAGTCACAACAATTGATTGCATTTACTCTATAACGACCTGCCTGTTGATATTCAGATCCGCAAAAGGTTCTTTTTTCATAAAGTTCTTAGTAACAAAATTAATCTGGTACGTGCATGTGGATCATTGGATAGAAAAAGGAGTTGCTCATCTACATGTAACTCTTTCAGTATTATTGTCTCAAAATACGATGATAATAGGTTCACCTTCGAATCAGATTTTCTCGTCAATAGTCTGTATCTGGGTTAGTTCTAAATTCGCCTAAAGGTGGTGCTGGCCATCCTGTTCATGGTTGACCGTCCACATCTTGTGGTCACATTACATGACCCTCACTTTTTCTCCATAGATTAACCCGAGGAATTAGCAGATATAAATTCAACCACTCTATATGTTGCCAAATAAGTATTAAACTTTCATTCCATCACACCTGGGTGTATTTGAACGCCAATAATATGTACTTAAGGTAGATTAGAAGATGACAATTTCAAAAATCGTCCTCATATGCAGGGTAACACTTTCAGGTTCACTATTATGTACATATCCTGTTGAAGGCATACCTTTACACTCGCCGTTTGGTAGACAGCCAAGCCTGTGCGTGCGGCTATTACTCTGAAACATCTCTTCGCTATTGTTTTTTTTTTGCAGTGACCATTGTATTTAGACTAAGGACAAACATTTCTGGCAAGGTTAGAAGCATAATTGAATCTTCAGATGTCGATATTGACGATTGTTTCTATAACTATGACCTTCTACAGAGGGCAGTATGTCTATAATCCCCCTGCATGTGTTGTATAACTATGACCTCCTACAGATAGCAGTATGGCTATAATCCCCCTGCATGTGTTTGTATAACTATGACCCCCTACAGATGGCAGTATGGCTATAATCCCCCTGCATGTGTTTATTTAACTTTGATCCCCCAAATATTATTTGTATAACTGTAATTCCGGACAGGCGTTTGCATAACTATTACCCCCCCCCCCCCCAACAGATGTTTGTACAAATGTAGTCCCCAAAAGAATGATTGTATGAATATAATCCCCCGAGATGTGTTTTTATGATTATATTTCTCCTGAGCTGTGCTCGTATATTAATCCTCATGGCATGATTTTCGTAAACATAAAAACCCAAGAGGTGTATATCTACAATCCCCCAACTTGTAGATATATTTGCATCTGATATATATTCTTACAGTTTCGAAATATTTTTAAACAAATCCGACGATTCGTCTAATCAATTACGAAGTTTATTGTTTATTAACGGAACAAAACGTATGGTTGAATGGGAAAGGACAAGCAAACCCGAGTCTAATTGTACAAGACAACACGTCAATATTAATGTTTTATTTTGTTCTGAAAATACAAGTGCATATTGTTTGATGTACATGCGTACTACAAGTGCATTTATCCTCTAAAGCAGGGAGTTTTATACATAGATAGACACATCAAAATACCACATCTGTGCAATTGGCAGCAAATATAGAGAGTCCTGAACAATCAGGTATATAACTGTGCCACAGACAACTTCCCCCCGAAAAAAATCCCCCAGATGGACACTTAATGTAATACGCTGAAAGTGTAGAGCCAGTAAAGAATTTTAGGACCTGTCGACAATGGTGCTAATAGTTCCCATGGCATTCTATTACAGCTAAGTAGGAGACACAAACTTTCCAAACTTTGATGCCACTCATATATCATGCAATAAGGTTTGTGGATAAATGAACTTAGATATTCGTCGGAAGAATGTGCGGGAACTCCATGTATCAATCAATTTCTGAAGGCCTGAAATTGCGGGTTCACAAGTACACACTCTAAAAGCCAAGTCTCTGTACAATTTGGTCTTTGAACACCAAAAAATGCAGAAAAAAGACGTTAACCATATTCATCAACCTAACAATGAGAGCCAAGTTAAATAAAGCAAAAGACAGAGATTCACGAATCACCAAAACATCAACATGCATATTCTAATATCAATGTAAAGATATAAATTTCTCTCCTGACTTGAGACAGGAACTCAGCCATAAAAGGCAACTGGTGGTTTAAAACGGGTTCTCTCAGTCTTTGAAACATTCTTCATTAACCACAGAATTTAGTTTATTTACAACATATAGGCCTAATCACTTAAAACTCAAAATATATCATTTGCGCCAAAGAAGAAAAAGAGGAAACATGGTACGCCAGCAGCTGTTTGTGTGCTCAGCTGAGTAACAGATTTTGAATACGTGTAGGTGATCGAAACACATCTTTCAGAACACTAGCATTCTAGTTTTCTATGTTATTGTTCCATTCCTAGACCACTGCCATTCTAATGCTTAACATCCTTTTTGAGCATCTGAACACTTGTTGATTACCTTGAGTAACACCGCCATTCAAATAAGGTACACTACAGCTGTTCTCAATTTGAACACCGCTGTTGTAAAATTTATCAGCAAACGTTAAGTACCCGCGACCGCATCCCAGTGTGTCAAAGTGGCGTTAGAACGGCAGTGTTATATGGATGGAAGAATAACATAAAAATAAGAACACTAGTGTTTTAAAAGTTGTAAAAATACCAGGACTTGTTCAAAATTTATTATATTTTGGTGCACAAATCTTGAACAGATGATTTAGAATGTGGGTTATTATTCACATGTGCCAAATCATTAGCCATATCATGGGGAATAATAAAAACCAAGTCGGATACATAATACTTCTTTGGCTCGCTGTGCTAGAATATGTCATGAATCAAATTACAGTTGACGTGCTGTTATTTCGTCACTTTTTCCATTTTAACAAAGGGAAATGTGACAGTCCTGTGTTCATCTGACCCAGCATGTATGCAAAAATCCTTTTATATTTTGACGTAGGGCAAAGCCACCCATGTACAGTCTGAACATGACCGTTTTAAAGGATCCATATGCAATATAAAATTTAACCGCAAAGAGTTATACCTCCATCAAATAAATAAAATGTCTCTGTAACCTCAAGGATTATGTGGAGAATATCCATGTAACATCTCTACCGGGTCCGGACGAATGTCCATCATTTGTGCAAAATTAAATATCTATTTCGAATATTTCTTACGCTATCAAGTGAAAACTAAACTTCACTAACATACTTCTTTTTGGAATTGGACCAGCATTACATTATGTACATACTTAATTTGGCCCTTCCCAAGGACAATCATTAAATGCATAATCAAAGTTCTAGCCAAACAATTATTGAGATAAGACATGGACACTTAATTCATTAAAACACCCCATGACTGGGAAGTAGGTCGAGGTCATTCAGATGCGCTGCCACCACAGCACCTACAGAGGAGTTTCTTGAAGTCAAATATCAAATTTCAAGCGCAAATAGTTGTTTACTGATGTTCCTCAAATGAAATTCACAAATGTGGACCCCTTGTGACCTTGACGATCATTCCAAATTCACAAAGATACACTTTTAGTTTACTTTTTACGCTGGACCATCGTGGGCCCTATTTCAAAATCGTTACTCAAACATCCAAATACCACTGCCTTACGACGCCGAGAATTAGGTAAAGATCACCTACATGAAAAAGTTTGAACCAAGTCATCAGAATTATATACATGTCTTTTTAAAATAATTGTCCTATGCTGTTTTAGAGATGATGCTCTTCCCCCGCTTAAAAAGTAAGAGAAAAAATGCATCAAAGAGAAGAAGGAATTCATACTAAGGCGTGCTCTATTGAAAAGAAAAATGTAAGAAACAGACCCAATGTATATCGCACCAAGTCTCAAAAGAATATGATGAAAGGCCATGCAGAAATCTGCATACACTAGTATTTTCAATGCTATGCTAAATGCACTAGCATTTCCAACGCTATACTACCGTTGCACTTAATGATCAATATGTAATTTAAACAATTACTGACAAATCATGAAATGATAGCAACAAAGCTTTATGAATGACCTTCATTGAGATGTAAGCAAAGTAAATTCCAACCAAATTGAACAGAATTAATTCTGTTTTGAACAAGTCGAACATTATAAAAAGAAGAAGCTTCATAAAAAACCTAGAAAGGGAGAAGTCTATGGGGTGTGTGCTAATGCTGCACATCCCTTCCAAAGCAGAACAGGAAGCACTCAACGAGTTGTCGAGTAAGTCACAAATACAGCAATTTGCAATGTTAATTCTATAGAATGGGCTATTACAACATGTCTTTCACTTGATCAGTATGAAAATTAGAACACCAGGACAAGAAAGCAAGGACCTATAAAAGGTATGTCCCCTCAGCAATTGAAAAAGTCCAAATCACCGAGTTTGAAGAAAAAATACATCTACATACATGAACATCAGTAACTTTCTACAGAATATACAAGCCATGCTCTCTTTCCGATCATTACATTGTTTTGAAATGTAAAAAAATTAAAGTCACAAAGGTTATAAGTTTGATGTAGACCAAGTTCAGCCATATTTCACCAAAGTTTTGTTCGAGGAGAATAAATCTAGCATTTTGGTTGAATAAAACTCACAAAATACCTACAAATTTACAAAAATAGAAAAGCAAATTCTAGCATAAGCGCTGCATATATTACGGGTACCCAGAGGAGTTCCTATGCCAATGACTAAGCAATGTCATAGGACAAGTTGTTTTTTTTAAAGAAAGAGAGCAAAATATTGATGAAGATTTGTTTGAGCATTACCATTTGACCACCTGATCATGGGGCTGGACCCAGCTGAAATACATTCTTGCCAGGTTTGAAGAGGACCCGACGAGTTAGCTCAGCTGCAAATTGTAGCTACACATATTGAACAAATATAATTTCCAGGGACATTCAGAAATGTTCCCGTGTGATCAAGAAAAATTGGCCGAGAGATTTCAAAGAGGAAGCCTTTCGACCCCCAAATGACCAACTAAAAAAGGAATGAACGGATGAATGAAAGAGAGAGAGAGAAAGAGAGACAGAGAGAGAGAGAGAAAGAGAGACAGAGAGAGAGAGAGAGAAAGAGAGACAGAGAGAGAGAGAGAGAGAGAGAGAGAGAGAGAGAGAGAGAGAGAGAGAGAGAGAGAGAGAGAGAGAGAGAGAGCTATAAAAATGACTAAGGCGCCACCGGCTGGAAAAGGATCGTACAGATTTCTTCAAGCAACGTCCCCACCAACATTGAACATGATCTAGCAAACAGTTTTCTGAAGTCAAAAATATTAGTTTTGAATGGACTGTTTATACAGTGTGATATCATCTGCTCACCTGATAAGTCACCTGAACTTTACATGAGCAATTTATCATCGCGTATATACATAATTGTTAGTTTTTTTCGCTCATACACACACACACACACACACACACACTCACACACACACACACACACACACACACACACACACACACACACACACTCACACACACACACATATATATATATACATATATATATATATATATATATATATATATATATGTATATATATATATATGTAACAGGTTTCGATCATGATCACCATAAAAAGGCCATTTCTATATTAAAACCAAAAATGTACAGGCTTTCATTTTATTCTCAATTACATTATAGTCTCTAAAGACCACATTTTTCATTTTTCGGTACTTTAAGCGTTTTCAATGTGTGGAACCCATTGAATATGTTTACAACGATGCAATTTTCAGTTGCAAATTCACAGGTAGAGAGTGACAAATATACACGTTTGCTGTGTTGTGTTTCCTTATGAACTACTACGCAGTCTAAGTCCATTTCTCTCAAAAGATTTTAGCTTATATTTTGCACCATATTGTCCAAAGAATACCTGCTACCAACATTGAGACCCGAGTTAAAAGCCCCAATCTACCAACAAAACTAATCGACATGGCGCATACAAGCAAACATGTGTGGACTCTTTGTGTTCGAGAGTGTTTTGCCTCATTAACTATGCAGTAGTCTCACCAAGTCATTTTTGCTCACTATAGGTGTTATTTTCGTTAGGGGTGGATAGCTTAATTTATTCGAGCGAAGCTTAGGCGAAAATGACATGCTTGAAATATCTTCACATGAAAGCCTTATCGTACAGCTTCACAACATCTTGTAACAACATTCACAGGCAACTTCCTGCATTTAGCAAAAATAATAAATCTGAAGTTTGTAGCAATGTGCAGCTTGAAAATAATAAATGTATTTTTCATTTTACACTTTCAGCTTCAATAGCCTTACCAAAAGACAAAACAAAACAAAAATTAACCAAAATAAAATCAAAAAGAAGAAAAAACTCAAAGAAACAAACGTTTGCATAGCTGCCTGGAACGTCTTTAGACATTTCCATGCAAGGCACTATTTAATTGAAAGTTAAGAGCTCCATGTATTCAAATAAATCAGTTATGTTTTGTTACGCGTAAATTCCCCAGAACTTCCAAAATTTGCAAATGTATGTTTTTAGGTATTTAAAAATGTTAGTAAAAGAAACTGTGACCTTTTCAGTGCAACTTACCAGTATTTCCAATTTATAACAAGGTCATATACAACAGAAAAACAACATAAAAATCGTATAATGCTAAAAACCCAGCCACTCGTGGTGACACCAATTTATATATACATTGTTATATTTTACAAAGTCAAAAGAAAATTTACATATGTTAACCATTCACCTTCCACACCTTCCAGGTAGACATGCGGTGATATATTTGACACGTAACCTTGTGTAGAAACCAGACGTTCAGCGATAAGAAAGAATTCAAACTACCAATAAGATATATTTAGACTGTAAAAGTCACTTGTAGTGTTGTTTTGACAATCTCTTACATGATAACACAGTTTAGCTAACCATCTTCCAAGGAAGCCTGCAGCGATAAAAGCTTCGACTGCCTATGTCAATATTGTCAACTGTCAATTTTGGCAGTTCCCTTGACCATATTACACAACACAAAATTACGTTTGAGAAGTGCTGGATTCCTTCTTCTGAACCTTTGTAGGCATACATACCAAAGTAAAGTCAATCCAAGGACTAAGAATGGTTTGTTCGTTTGTGATACAGAGCATTCACAAGTGAGATTTAAGAATATAAGGGGCCACAAATCAACCTTTTGTTGGGTGTGCCAAGTGAGGATTTCCATTTCAACGGTTTAATCGTTCACAACTACACTTACTGGCACATAGGATGGGATATTCTCCAATCGTAGGTGCCAACTGTGTAAATAAGTAGTTTGTCAGCGAACATCTGTAAATTCCTAAGTATTGCATAATGTGCATCATGCAATAAACCATTGAACCTTACTTTTTGCATCGTTGTCAATCTTGTTTGTCCAACTGAATACATGGCCATACTTTACATAATGATCCACTATTTAATTTACACTAAATTCCAGAGGATAACATCATGCATTCTGGAAAAAATGTCTGTTTGGTTTTGAAGGCAATACGATTGTTAAACAAAGTCGACGGTTTGATTTTAACACACGTTCAATGTTTAACAACAATATTGTATAATGTTATAAACATTATCAGTTCCGGAGTACGTTTCAACAAGATTTGGAAAATTGAGTTGAATGAACCAAACAATCCTTGCAATTATGGCCATGTGTATATTTATCTGTGGCAAAGAAGATCGTTTGATGCATTTGAAAACTGAGATCATCATCGATCGTAATTTTGAACAATACAACTGTTACATGACGGTACCATAAATATCTCAATATTTGTTTTGCAGCACTGTTATCACTCTAAATATTGTGTCACTGTGTAAATATGTTTACACCTCAAATCTCCTTAAAAAGTATGCATATGCTAAGTAATTTCTGTGGTCTGTCAATCATTTGTTTTTATGAACATGGTAACAACAGGATCGAAGGGGAAATGAGCGATGGAACGGGTCGCCCTATAATAAAATGAAATATGTTTTTATTGACACCATCGTAATGAGATTTGTCTGGGCTTTACAAAAAAGCGATTTGTAAGACTAAAAAATGTCTGTAAAGTGGATAATTCAGATTGTTTGAAGCTCAGAGCAATTTCAGTTTATAGGATTGTAATAATATATTCTCTGAGTATATGTGCCATGATGATTATGTTCGATATTAGACAACACATTTAATGTTTTGTTGTAAATAGATAATATTTGTTTAAAACAATTCTTTTCACAGTGTTTGTATAAGCCTGTTGCTGTCTTCTGTCTGACGTTATCACTAAAACGCTTTCAACGTGTACGTGAGAAAAAAATGAGGTGGTGTATGGTCATTGTTTCTGCACTTTTGCGCTTGGACAAAACGTATTTTATTGAAATAACAGATTGAGGGGCTGTGTAGGAATGATTGCGACGTGACGGCAAATACCTCTGCAAGCAAGCTAAGGAGAAAACTGGGAAGACAATTGCAGGCAAGAAGCATATGGAGACCTAGAAATAATGGTATGGTAATATATATTTTACCGCCTGGATGCATGTTGCGTCGGCGACAACTCCGTCTGCTTTATACCTGAATACCTTTCTACCTTCGCTTTGCAGCCTCTTAACTCTTTCAGTTCCATCTGCGACTAACGTCAAAGTACTTTAAAGGAAATGCACTGACTAACACGTCGGTGCCAGATACACGTTCATTGTAAAAAGGCCTCTCATTCAAGTACCACCTTGCCTGTAGTTACAGAGAATATGGGTCCAGATCAACGGCTTTTTTCGACGCCCGAGGGGGCCGATCATAACTGTTGATTCAGTCCAAATGTGGCACTTTAAGACCACAAAAAATGAATTGTGAATAAAGATTGTTTAAATTCCCCGACCAAAGACGAATTTTCAACTGAACGTTTTACTGCATCTTTTCATACGGCAAGCATACAAAACTTTTATATCGTAATTTTTTCGCACTACAATGTCTATATCATCATCATCATCATCATCATCATCATCATCATCATCATCATCATCATCATCATCATCATCATCATCATCATCATCATCATCATCATCATCATCATCATCATCATATTTCGGTGGTTTTGCAGAAACTGCCTCAACTGAACAAGCTACGCTGTTAACAAATGTTGTTGCATTTTGTTTACAATTGGCTTTGTGGCATAAGGCGGCTTTGAGTCAACCACTGATTTCCCAAGGCTGTCTGGAGAATACCTTCGGCGCATTCATGCCAAGCAAACATACCTCGGACATCTGCACACGCCCAGACTCTACTTTATGACATTCTGAAAGCCTAAGCTTGCACAAAAATGGTTATGTGCTCATTAAACGGTCACGCCCCATACTACGTTTAACAGGCTTCTGCGTTTCAAAGCTTAATTCAGCATGACAGTTATTTCCTCCAAGGGCACATTTGATGATTATCACATGAAAATCAGTCGGGAATGATAATGTGCATGTGCATTTTATGAGTTTATCATTTTGAGCAGTGTTTTTTTTTGTTTTTTGTAAACATATTTTGTTTGATAATTTTTTGCCTCAAGAGAAAGATTCATAGTGAACTGTGCGTAAATTTTTTTATTCAGCCTGCTTTTCTCGCACAATGCGGCTCAATGTCAGACAAGTTGCAAAAAAAAGTCAAACAGATTTTCGTTAGACGCTCGTACTTTTTTTCAAAAGCTTAGACTAAACAAGCAATCCGTGCTCAACTGGCCTATATACCGCATATGAAACTAAACGTAAATCTCAATCTCAGCTTAGAGGAACTGATGACTGACTTAACTCATAAAGTGAGCTAAGTTGAGTAAATTACAGTTGAGGAGAGTTGACCTGAATTTTGAGCTGATAGAGCAAAGGTGTATTATTACAAAGGAGGTTGGAAGGGTCACGGACCCTGTGAACTTTACCTGGTGACCTCAGATGTACTACGACGTGCACCCTCAAAACCGAGTCAAACGAAAAAAATAGTAATGAAAGAAACAGCAAAGGATCCCACTGTGACCCATATATTTGACAGGGTGACCTAGTTTTTCAACATCGCAAATACGTCATAAGTGTCTTGTTTAATTATGCAATATCAAATCACATGGAGTTATATCACTTCCAGTCAGACGCAGGAACTATTGAACTAGTTTGAATCAATGCCCTTGATATTGGCAAACGAACTTTTCAGTTACCTAGAGTTTGTCCTGGTCACCCAGTTTTGTACATGGCCAGTCCATAGGGTCTTACATATACTTGTAATTTTTATGAAATTGAGTCAAGATTCATAGATGTTGCAGCCTTGCCATTGGCATTTTTTTACCTATTTGTGCGTATATGTACAGAAATTAATAGTAATGTAAAAATTTAGCACGAAATACGAAAAAGTGATAAAAACATGAAACGATGACATTCCCTGCTGCTGAACAACTTTGACAAGGGTGAAACTCATACCCTCACCCCCCAAAAAAAAAAATTAAGAAAAAAGTAAAAAGAATCACAGTGCTGCCTATTGAAAAAATAAGAATTGAGAGTTATAACAATTGTTCCGGTGCAAATTTGAAACAATCGGATAAGCTGTGTCAAAGTTGAAACAATTGGTTGAACTGTTTCAAAATAGATTTTCCGAGATGTCTCTAAATAAAAAAAAAAATCACAAAAGATCAATTTCCCCCGAACATGACATATTGAACAAACTTGATACGAACTTGCCAAAGGAGCACCTCTAGCATGTTATATAAGTGGAGGAGGCTTATTCTTCAATAAAACTACATGTTCGTGATATAAGGATAGCGTCTTCCATTAAGCAAGTGTGGTACAGATCCAGTTAAACTATATTCTCACCAAGTTTGAACTTTCTGTTTGCAGTTTAGTGAAACAATAGCGAATTATTGGGAACTCTGACCCATCTGTTGTACTAATAAGAGGTATCCATAAGTAACTGTGGTCAAGTGCTGCCCCCTACCCTGCAGTAAGGAACTTGGCAGGAAGGAGGGCACATCCATGTATTTAGCAGGGCAGCATGTGTTTCTGTAACAAACATAGCTATCGGAAAATCAAAGGCCTGAGAAAAGTCCTTCAAATGGTACAAAACATAAAAAGTTGCTTAAAATATTCAAAACTTTTCCTTTGTTTCGCAGAAAAAGTGTAATTTTCAGATCCCTTAGTAACAAAAAGCTAAGGTCAAGATCAACTGTTTCATATGGGTTCTCAGTAGATGGCTCTGTACGCATGTAGGCTAGGTTTGTTTATTTCTATTAACTTCCATTGCTATTTGCACATAACTTTAAAACCATTCAACCGATAAGCACCATATTGTGGTAAACAGTTGCATAAAGTCAAAATATTCCTGTAAATTTGATAGCTTTTGCTGCAAAACCATTCAACCAAATGAATGTTATTTTACAGAGAATCTTATCGGAATACACACCTCTAGCTCACGAAAATTTTTATGAATTGGGTTCTGTATTGAGGCAAATACACATAAAATTGCTAACTGTAACCTCTCCTATTGATGCAAGTGCCCAGATCATGGTGGAGGCATAGTTCTGTTGCCCAGCAACATCCGAGTTATGAATTTCGTCTATTGGCATCCATTCACTTAAATAGTCTTTGTACATGGCACTAAATACCAGCATGGCAAAAAACGTTACACAGAAGTGGTCACAGACAGGGAAGCGCACAATGTCTGTGCTTGACAATATTGGTACAAAGACGTCGTCCTTGACTAACAACTCTGAAACCAGTTTCACCATTTTTGAAACCTATAAGACTCCGACGTGAAACATAAACCAAGGTGAGTTGTGAAATGATCAATGGAAATTAGGTCGACAAATGGAAATTAGGTTGATCGGGTGAACACATGGAAGTATTTGTTTATTTGACAATCAAATGTGGCAAGGCCCATTGAATCGTCAGTGTTAACCAGCATTTTCATTACACCTACAGAAACTATTGAAAAAAAATCTGCCATTAAATACACAAGTATACAGTGTGATCAGAAAATGGTACAAAATCTGCTTTTCTTGCTTTTCTTTGCTCCTTTGTCTGCGGCAATATCGTTATTCATTGTCTTCACGACGACTTGCGGTTTGTCGTCGGAGGACAGAGCCTGGTCAGTTCGAGGTGACTCGGTCGCGGTGGGCCTGTCCGAAACAGCGCTACTCTGTACGTTGGTTTTCTTCTCGCCATTGAGGGCATTTCCCATGTTTGTTTTGAACGCTTTCTCCGTCGATGACATATTGTTCATATTTGCATTAGTTTGAGACTGCGTAGTGTTGTCACACTTATCTTTCGGAGTCACGATACTCGTGGGCCTTGTTGCTGTTCCAAGTTCCTTCGTTTTCTGGTTGGTATTAGATGAGTTTTTGGTGGATTTTTGGTTAATAGGGGAATTGGGAATACTGGCCAGGTTGGCTGAAGACCTGGCAACGTCTTCAAAGGTGACTGGACTGTAGCCCTTCACCTCATCCATTATGTCCGGGACTCGTGTGTTCAGGTTGTCGTCGTTCATTAATGGAGGGAGCCGGGCACTCGGAGACTTGCTCAACAGCCAGTAGGTCTTCATGGTGCCTTTACCCTACAAAAATCACAGGCACACATACTGTGTTACGGGACCTAGAACATAACCGGGGTATAGCCCATGCCCAGTGCAACATCCTCACCCTCAGGCAGCTCAAATTCCATGTCGGGAAGTTTGCTGTGGGGAGCTTTACTGAGTAGCCAATAGGTCTTCATGATCCCCTTGCCCTACAAAACCACATGGAAAGGGAGACACTTACTACAAGCAAATCAAACTCCACAACGATAATCACAAGAAAACAAGAAATCATAGTTGACAATATACAATACAAATCAATGGCTAATTGTGCAACAAGCAGTTCGTGCACGTCACGGACATGTCCCGTCTGAACCAGTCGGTTGAAACAAGAGTGTCAATCGCAAAACCGAGATTTGCCAATCCAGAGCTATTCTGATCTCTTGTTGGACCGCTGGAGCCTACCACACACCGTGTGTCAAGCCGTTTAAAAATTCCAGGCATCATGGGTTGCAAAGCGGTATCTTGCAGTGAATTTAAACAATGACTTCTAAACACAGATATGTGGACGTCTATTACAGTTTCAAGATATCCAAAATTGGACGAAAGATGTTGTATGTCAGGTGCTCCAAAAAAGTTCAATTTTGTTGCAAAAGAAAATCCCGGATATGTGAAACTGAAATAAGAGTAATCATCCGTAATTGAATTGTAGATAGTTGAGAAATTCAATCCATAATGTATTAAATTTAGGTCACTCTCCCTCCTCTGTCATGTGTCTGCAATTTAATTTATATTAGATTTATTCAACTTGTAACCTGGCGTAGGAATTATTAGTGAAATGTACTTCTCTTTGTGAAATAAGGAAAGTTTATGTAACGATGTTGTTCTGTATTTAAGAATTGAACATCGTGTTTGTGTCATTCTTGCCCGGTATGATTACTTTGGCCCCAGGGGCAGTGTTACCATAAACCTATTCCGTGTTCATTGGATGCTACCTGTACCTAAATGAGTCGGAAAGGGATGATCTGCTCACGTTACAGCAGTGCGCGTTGTAGTCGAAATGCTCGCCTCATGCAGTGAGAGAATGTCACCTTGAAGGCACAATTGTGGAAAGTGGAGCCGGAAATCAAACCTGATGACAAAATTTGATTCGTGAGCGAGATATTACTTGTGCCTCGACCATGGAGGAAAGAACGTTTTCTTCGTCCATGCTGGGACACGGCAGAGATGTTGGAACAAGAGCGGGGCTGGGCGCGCCTGGACTCTCGCTAGTGACAGTTGCGCTGGCTATGTATCACATCGCAGAACAGAGGGATAAAGTGGTATTTTCATAATGTCTTCAAGTGATGTTTTTATTGAAAACTAAGTTCCATCGCCTGTCCTTTCTTCTCAATGATAGAATATTGAGCAAATGTATATATAATCAGATAGCGAATCTCAATAAGGTACAAATAGCGGCCCTGCTGATACGTTGCATTAAAAGTATTGGCTGACTTGAAGGTCCGGTCACACTGAAAGATGGATAATTAGATAAGATTGGTATATAAACAATCATTACAACAGTGGCAATCAAGTAAATTTTAGAACAGCTTTAAAAGTGAGAAAGTACATTTATTTATGGCACGAGGGACGGATGCAAGAGTTCATTATTGGCTGGCGATAGAAAATGGAGAGAATATAGATGGGTGTCGTTAGAGAGTAGTTACTAAGATTGCATGGCACATGCTAATATATCATGAATAAAGATATCAAATACTAAAAGGGGCTCGGACCTTTTCATAGATCTAGCATATCCTGTATTACATCTTTCTTCAATGCAATACAGTTAATGTCAATTATTTAACAAGATATATTTCTTAACTAATCATTGAGGGTATCTTTAAATGAAATAAAAGTGTCGCTAATGTATTTTAATAATTTTAAATTCAAAGTACAAACACAGAGTACAATGAATTTATATGAAGGTATCACGAAATGCATGATACATTTAGGCATCTTAAAATGTATGTTATCTAATGTGTCAGAAGGAAATGTAACAATTCATGAATAACATTAAGATACCTTAAATGTACTCATGAATTCACAAATATATTTTAAATAAAACAATTTTTCGCGATCACAAATTTAATTCATGATATCGCATCTGAATTTGACATATCCTTATTTTAGCATATTTCAATTTCAGATTTCTTCAATTGAATATTCAAATGACGTTGCATGAAACACAGACAATGTAAATTTGACTTGTATACAGATACACTGAGTTGAATTCAAGATATTTAAATTTTTGGAATATATTTGGGAACGGAAAACTGCTCTCGCTTGGCACAAGTTTGCAATCTCTCATTCACACCTTTTGTCGTCTCATGATAACAAGTGTCACCTACGTTAATATTTGAATTCAACAGTCAACAAAGAAACTGTGTGGTATCTACAGCTGGAGGGCCTTGTGGTCACTGTATAGCTATTGCAATCCTGTCAACGGTACCGTCCCTCCATTTTAAATGTTGAAGACATTTTGTAACGATCTATCCTGTGGTTATTCTTAGTTTTTCTCAACGTATGTAGTACACATTTGCCCTTGTAATTCAAAAAGATATATTTTCGTGTATTAGTATTAGTATTAGTATTAGTATTAGTATTAGTATTAGTATTAGTATAAGTAGGAATACTATCATACACGTCACTATCCGATGTGGTCTATAATGTCATGCGAGTCAAATATCAGAGCTTGTACGTTATTTTCTTTTTTGCCTCGGTTCACAAACATGCTGCTCTTACGCATGCTAGTCCAATAGATCCCAGATTTGTCATCCGCAATGCCATAATGAGAAAGTATTGTTGAAATCATTGAAGCAGCGGAGATTTCACATGTGGGCAGTATCGGCTGTCAAGAACAGTTTGTCACTGCTTTTACCAAAATAAGCGATACGGGTAGACAATTGGAAGTGTAACCTCACAATTACATGAGACTCAAAGTGCAACCGTGCTGATTGAAACTGAAAGTGAAAGGTGAAGTGTACGCACAACATATACTTACAATGAACCAACAATACAGAATGACGTCATGCAAGAACGCTCGCCACTGGAGTTAGCACCAAGAGTCAAACTATGGTGATATTTCATATTCATTGCTACCAATCAATTTTTCAAAATCTACGGGGCACGATCAAACATTTTTAAAGTGATTTATTGAAAACCGATCAGAACATTATTTGCAGTTGCATTGAAGCGTTTTGTCCACTGGACAACGCATTTAGCATGTCTTTTCCGTTCTTATGCTTTGCACTAAAAGATAGGACACAGAAAGCATTTCAATTATCAAAAACCATTGATGGATCTGTCAATGTCTAACTTGACCTGTAAATTACAAATCAAACAAGCAAATAAATTACATGAACGTTTGGCGATATGTGATTTGCCCAATGACATGACGACATTGCCAATATGAAACAACGTAGAGACGGTGCATTACATGTGGTTTTGTATCTTGGCACGAATACAGCACGAAGGGATGTTGTTAAGGATAAATCATTTATGTAAAAATGATGCCTGTCAATCAAAAAATGATCGTTCCTTGTCTTTTGCGACAGATTTTGACATTTGCCCTCGTGCAAGGAAACGCTTGCAATGAATCCGTATTCTCGTATATGATCTCACTAATTAGTGTTTTGTGGCTCTATTCCTATCCCGGGGGTAACTCAGAATTACAATAACCTGTACATAGACTCCGCGGTTATGACACCTGGTTTTAACTTTATGTGAGTATTTTAACCACCCATATTCTCTTTGCTTACAATTGTTGCCGCAGTGCTGTGGATTTTTAGCCCATGCTATTTCACCAAATTGTCATTTTCAATAACAGATTTTTGGGATAATTTGCCATGCAATGTCTTGGGTTAGGTTCCCCGGGAAGACTGCACACCCTCGTTCACGCACCCCCCCCCCCCCAATCTCGTAACCTGTGTACAGTAGAGGAATACCCGGGTACCCTGCCACGTGGTGTGTTGTATCCGGTAACAGTTCCACTTTTTTGTACCGGATATTTTGAATATATATTTTGTATCATTTCCTTCCATTTTCGTGTAAATGTTTCATCGTTAGGCTTTTATATCCATATAGGACCCTATACTGATTTCATAATGATTGTCCCTAAGGCAATAATAAACCACGTGTCCTTTCTTTCTTTTCTCAAGTACTTTACGGGATTTTAGGTAAAGGGTACCGCGCCCTACTCGTGAACCAAGTTCCAATAAAAAACGCGGGTCAGGTAGTGGTATTAAATGTTGTTGCCTAAGTCATTTCACTGATGTACAGAGATCATTTCAAAGAGGCCCACCTTCACTTCGATTGTCCCGCGTTCCTCTGTTTTGTACGGGTATCCCTCTAGCCCATTTTTGGTCGTTTCACTGATGTGGATTTTATTTGCCTGTAATGAACGCAGAAAGTTTAAACAGCTGCATGTGATAACCAGTCACACTGGCAAACACTTCAAATATTGTGACAACTGTCAGGTACAGTCTACATTACTGGTATAGTCTACATTACTGGTACAGTCTACATTACTGGTACTGTGAAATTCAGATGACAATGCATAATAGATTATTGATTGACAATATATTGACAGTAGAGTTGACAGCAAGATTTTCCAATTGTCAATGAAAGCATCCATTGATGACAGCTATCTGGCATCCCAAGCATTTAATTTCTCGTAGTTTTTGAGACAAGTTGATGAGATCAGGGAATACGTTGAATATGCAAACGACCATATGATAACGCCCTTTGTCATCTCTAAAATTGTAACTAATTTTTAGATGTTAAGATCGTGATGATTTGTTTACAAATTTGCATTATTACCACTGGTTTGAGCTAACGCTGTCGCTCTAATATTGACGTTCGAATAACATAATATCTAGTGCCTATATAATCCAGATGTAGCGCGTCAAATTATGTTACAACACAGTATTACATAAATTTATGACCTTTCATACTGTAACTTGCCTTTTTTGTGTGATTATGTATGGTTGAAATATTAGTCACGAACTGATGGTTGCAAACCACCATGCTTTACATGGTCAAGAAACTTGCCTGTGTGGCTTATTATGAGTCTAGACACACTCTTCATGCATTATATCATTGTTTGCGCAATATCATTTGATAATGTTATATCAGAGACTGCAATGCACAATTTGATTTACAGAATTGAGCGAATCCTCACACCAACTCCATGTGTGTCAACACGTTACACACATTCAACCTTGTGGTCGATGGTATCAATCAAGGTGACTAAACGTCTGCTGTTATGCCTTCACTTTGTCAAATAGCTTCTTAAGAGTGTCGTTATAATGTGACACAGTTCTATGGCGCCAGGTGTGCAAAGTTACTTTAATCGTCCCTCACAAAGCCTGCTACGTTTTATGGCAGGGACGTTTACAGTCTTGGGCCTGTAACCTCTCAGATCAGGTCAATTGATCCGCAACTTTTGATCGAGTACTGAATACTGTTCCTGTGTCTATTGGATGTTATTATCAAAAGAGTAGGGTATCCCAAATTAAGTCCCATCATAATTTTGGATATGAAACTACTTATTAACTGTGAGTTTTTGAAAGGCATTGGTACATTACAAATAATTTAAATTATGACAGCTTTACGTATTTTTGGGGACATACGGAGGTAAGGTTCACAAATGTAAAAATCTTACCACATGACCCCCCATTTTTTTGGTTTAAAATTGTTGGTATCGGTATAAACTTGAAGTAGAATACAAAGGAAGTTGTGATTTTTTGTTTCAAATTGGAGAAGTGAGCCAGCGAATGTCACTATTTTAACATGTAATGCATCTGGCCTAGGTTACTGATCAAAGACCTATATCCCAATATACAGCCTTTTGAGTTTGCATGTATAGGCAAGTTTTCCTTTGCATACACCTAAAACCAAGTGACATGTTTCACTGTTTTTTTTAATTCAAATTTGTTAGGTACATGAGTGATGTCAAGAGTATTTATCATATTTGTTGGCCACATCTAAGCCAGATACAATTGGGTGTGAACTGTGGCAGGGTGGGCCTGACCAAGCCACATCCCCAATTGGGAGAAAGTGAATTAAATATCCTGGTGTGCCTTCAAAATGGAATATGGCACAGTATGTCTTTCAAATTATATCAAAACACCTGTTAAAATAATGTCCACATTAGAAGTAAGTCTTTAATGCCATAACGCCCATTGTATCGTACCCAGTCACTTGCTGCTGGAACTTGGGGATATGAGAGATCAAAGTATACTCTGTATATCACACTTGTGTGTTGCAGCCAGCCATATTGCGGGTTCCAGCTGTTAGGATACCATAGGAAATTACAGTTTCGAACTTTATTCTAGTGTACAAACTGCTTAATTTTCTCTGGCAGTTACATTTTATTTAGTTTCTACCCTATCCCGAAGTTGTAATTAAAAAAAAATACACACACACAAAAGTCAGTCCTAACCACTCTCCGCTGGGCGTCATTGTATGTACAATTAAACCATGTGTGTGTATTTATAAAAAAAAATGACAATACCAGTGAGTTACTACCATTGCCTTCCAGTTTGTGTTCAATACATACTTTTGCAGTATTTCATACGACATGTTGATGTCAACACAGAGTGCCAAGCTGCACTGTGTATTGGAATTGGGGAAGTTATATCCACAAATGCAAGAGCTCTTATTTCATACAACAAAACAACTTTAATATCCAACAATTTCTTTTTTTTTCAAGCAACACATTGCACTTTATGATGAAAAAAAAAAAAAGCTTCTACATGCAGATCACTATATATTTAGGTCCTGGGTCAGTAACCTCTCATGGTCGGGTCAATTGATCCCCGACTTTTGATCGAGCACTGAATTACTGAAGGTAATACCCACAAAAGCAAGAGCTCTAACTTCATACAACAAATCAACTTTAATGTCCAGCCATTTCATTTTTTTCACTAACACACTTTATGATGACAAAAATAAGCTTGTACGTGCAGATCACTATATATTTAGGTCTTGGGCCAGTAACCTCTCATGGTCCGGTCAACTGATCCCCAACTTTTGATCGATCACTGAAAAATGTTCCTGTGTCTATTGGAAATTAATATCACAGGAGTTGGGCATCCCAAATTTAGTCCCATAATAATTTTGGATTTGAAAATGATTAATAACTGTGAGTTTTAGAAAGGCATTGCTACACTAGAAATATTTTAAATGATTTGATAACTTTATGTTTTTTGGAGACATATTTGGCACGGGACTGTCGATCGTACAGGTAAGGTACACAAATGTGCATGTGAAAAAAAACCAATCACATGACCAACCCCCACCCACCCTCCCAATTTTATTGGTTTTAAATTGTTGGTATCAGTATAAACTTCATGTAGAATACAAAGGAAGTTGTGATTTTACGTTTGTTTAGGTGTTTATTTTGTACTTGGCGATCAGATGGTGCTGGCGTTTGTGCAACCACCTGGACCCACCTCGCTGTTACTTTCCATACGGCTGGCCGTGTTGACTGTGTCTCCAAATAGGCACCAGCGTGGCATCTTGAGGCCAACCACACCCGCCACCACTGTTCCCGAGTGTGCACCTGCAAGGCATGCAGTCACAATAAGTCCATGCTACATACTATGTGACACAATGGCAAGACGCGAATTATTTTTATTGTTGTACCCATTCAGTCACAGATAATAAACACTGGTGTGGGGTATGGTAAACCAATGTGTGAATCTTGCCCAATAAGGTTCAAATCTTGAGCAAATGGTATTTTTTTCTGAACATTTTTTTTTATTTTTATTTTTTTTTTTAATGGAAATAAATTTCGATGAAGAGTTTATTATGGGAGATAGACTATGGTAAAGCATGGTAGTGTTTTCCGAAGGCCATGAAGGAAAGGCCATGTACAATTTGACAAATTATAAGCCACGCACAACGCGTTCTGGTCAAACATATCAGATCATTCCACTGTGAAAGTTACTTCACTTTGAGCTCCGATTCTACATAGGGCGAGACACTAAAAATCAAAGACACTCTCCTGCTTCACCTACAGCCATTATCAGGCAGGCAATGAGTATCACGTATGCAGACATAATGTTTCTATTTGACGTAGGTTTAAATCCAATGAACAAGACATCGAAGATGTTCATTATAGCATGTAAAGTCATTACAGCTGGGTAAGTGGTTTCTAGTGTGTTGGCATCAGCCAGTGAGTGCCATGTGAATATATAATGATGTCATGCTTCATATTTGATTTCTTGATCGTGGCTTACATAGTGTCCGAGGTACAAATTACGTTTCCAAAATGCACATTTTCTAACCGACCATTAGCATCAGAACAGATTACATCGTATTGAGCGAACATTACATAGTACCATGTGATTATAGCACGGACAAGCATTTCTGTAAGTTGGTCGCACAGCAATATTCATTGTCAACTTTAATATATACCTTTTGTTGGCAAAACACGGTATTATCCATATACCACAACCACAACCACAACCACTAACACAAGAAAATGAAGTGATATTTTACATTTTGCCAAATACATTTTTGCACGCTTTTTTTAACGTCACACAAATATATTCAGCGACAATCTATAGGCTGTCTTTTTTATGCAAAACAAACATTCACAAGCTAACGTGTTTGTGTATTAATATTCTCTGTATCATGTATGTGCAGTGGACTGTTGGACGTATTGCACTTTGTGCCAATAAAGAGTGGGCTTCATTGGGTTTTAGCACAACACAGAATCATGTGGGTCTTTGTGATGGTAGGCTATAGATAGCATTTGGCGCGGTCAAAACATGTTATTGTAAAGGTCTCATACTCCAACAGACATCCATAATATTTTAAAAAATGGAGCTTTTGACTCTGCATGGCGAAATCAAATATGTCCTCGCTGAACAGTTGTCTCGGAAACACAGGGTGGGGTTGTGTTGGAGGTATACATAGTTTGAAGAATTCTGTTTTGGTGAACGGAAAATATAATGCAACCATTGGAATGAGGACAAGGTCATTTAACGTAATCCCATTTCTGGTCTTGCCAAGATAAACCTTACCGTGTTTCATTCTGTTTTTTTTTTACACTGTTGACGTGTTGCCAAAAGCAAGGAAACGGGATTCAATATGACTCTGTGCCTTAGGAATTGAGTCAAAGTCATCCGAAAGCAAACCCAATTTATGTGCCGTAACACACATAATACTACCAAGCTGCATCAAGTTTCCCAAGTTCATAAACACCCATGGCACAGAATCAAAATTCATATTAGTGGCTCTGTGTTCTTGCGAATTTGGCCATGATTTTTGCTCTTACCAAGGTACATGTGCTACCATGTTTACAATCCTCTCCTAGGCCTTACCAAGGAACATGTGCTGCCATGTTTACAATCCTGTATTACCAAGGAACATGTGCTGCCATGTTTAAAATCCTGTATTACCAAGGTACATGTGCTGCCATGTTTACAATCCTTTTGTGCGTATTGACAAGGTACATATGCAACTATGTTTACAACCCTGTCATAGGTCTTAGCAAGGTACATGTGCTACCATGTCATATCGTGGAGCATGTTTGTCAGGGACGCATTCACTCGTTTTTTTTTGTTCCGGCGGCTTATGGTCAGTTGCGGAGGCAATAATGCCGACTGAGGGAATCAAATACATCCCTGATTTGAGACTGATGCCAAGCTATAGAAGGGCAGCTGCAGTCAAAATTGATCCTGTCACATTTGAAACAGAATTTTTATATACTATATTCATAATTGCCGCCAACATTGATAGACCTACAATAAATGTACATCACGTTTGTAAAAATGAGGTAAAAAATTGATAGCCCTACTCTTTTTATTGTACTTGAGTTGTACGTCAGCTGTGTTGCTAGTACTTGAATACCACATAAACAAAGTTGTAATCGTTTGCGTATGTGTAATTGTGCCCCTGGGCACTGCTGTGGCGGGAAGCCATACATGTGTTCAGAGCGATGTAAACAGCAGTCGCCAGACGACATCTCATCAGGGCTTCCATGCTTTCATGAAACCTGCATAGTTTATGTGTTGACAAATGCAAAACAGATTCTGGTAACGGGGTTAAGGGCTATGCTGAAATATCACATGAAACACAGAACTTCATCAATCAAATATTTTAAACGATGTTTTCTTATGTTAGGAACAAGGACTTCATGCAAATTATATATGCTTTAAACATTGACTGGGCTTCAACCCGGGATTCGAGGGAAAATCCAGGGTGGGAATAATTTAAGATGTATCCCTAAGTGTTTGTTTATGCTAATTTATCTTATAAGGCAAGTGATTAGCCCCGGGTGTGATTGCTGGTACTTTGATTTTATCATGAAGAGAAAGTAGTTTCTTTTGTTGTCATTATGGAAGGGCTTTTTTTAATCAACCAGTGTTTACAAGAACTATTAATATGAGATAACAGGTTCATAAAAGGAACCTTCACTTGGAGAGTGCTTCAAGGTAGCTGTTTTCAGCATGACACTACACAGGCAGAAACACAATTAATCTTAAAATCCTGACTTTGTTCAACTTATAAACATAATCATAAGTATTTTAAATTTTTGAAGATTTAAAGGAAACTAACCAACGCGTATCCTCATCTTGGTACCGGTGGCAGGCTCTACCAGGTCCTTCATAGCGTCCACCATAGCAAAAGCCATGTCACAGATGTAGAGAGCATGGAACTTACTGACGGTCGGGGCACCTGACACCACCATGTAGGCGTCCCCTATTGTTTCCACCTGTAATCAAACGCAACATTGTCAAATCTGCGCGGCGTGAACTGCTCGTATTCAGAAGATCTTAACACACTCACGCTCAACATAAGATCCAAACTTCAGCTTCAGTTGTGCATTGAACTGAGCCAGAGTGGACAAAATAAAGTTGCATTGACTTGAACTGCCGGTACATGGATATCAGTGACCAGTTATTTAGTGATCTGAATTTACCAAGGGATGCGTTTTAGATTTTCTACATACACAAGTGTTTGTAAAGTTTCGAGACCGCGACTGGACAACAATATCACAGGTCAAATGTCTGGGTTTATCGCATAACATGTATGTTAGTCTTGTCTCGTGTGTGTATGGTGTTTTATGAAACGAAATAAGAGCATTCACACCACAGGGATGAATAATGCATGGGTATACAAGTAGATCAAGATATGACCCATTCACTTATACTTATTGTTACAATGTGCCATGTATTTCAGCCCTATTAAAAAGACGTTTTAGCCCAGAAATGAAAGGGTGCACTTAATTATCTATGAGATAACACATTGGACGTTGTGTCGTAGTTTTTGTAACCTGGCATACCCAAGGGTTCCAATGCTGCATGAAATCTTCGGGTGGGCGTGAAATCAATGGTTGAGAAACTTAAAGCCTGCCTTTCAAGAGTCAAAAATTATAAACGGGTGTCTTTAAGACTTCAAACATTTTTAATGTTGTTTTTAAAGATCCTAAAGCTTTTAAGCAATCTTTAAGGAGTCCAGACGTTTTATGTAGAGTGAAAAAAGCGTCAAAAAACTACCTTCCTTAAAGAGAGTTTCTTAAAAGATTCCACCCTTCAAGATCATTCTTCAAGGATCTCATACCTCCACTCCCGGACGTACATTTTAAGCAACTCAAATAATGGATCAATATGGCATATGATTATACTTTGCTTTAGGTTCTACTCTAATTGCTCATTTCTGTATTGTTTTCAGCCTGATTGAAGTGTAAAAGTGCAATGCAGAAATGCCTTAATTTACATGTGACTCAAAGAGGCCTTTGTAAATCAATATAGAATATTTGTAGCCGGAAAGTACATCACTTAATAATACAACTTATCCGTGAAAGTTCATTACAGAGCTCTTCTACATGTTTATTCCATGTCATATGATTATCAAAAAGGACACCAATATTTTTTTAATTTGACTTACATGTTCCACAAGAGATTCATGTATTTGAATATTTGGCCATGTTTCTGAAGAAATTGTTTCTTGATAAAAATTATGTCATGAACTTAGGCTGTTTTGTATTCAGTGACAATGTATTCATTACAAACCAGCCACCTTTTTTATGTAATTCCAAGATGATATTTATTGAAATCACTGTTATATCATCAGCATTATTTTACTTGAAGTTAAAAAGTGGACTTAACAGATTAGTATTATCAGTAAATGAAATGATGTCAAATATCAAGATTGGTGGGTGATCATTCATGTATGTTATAAATAGGAAAGGTCCAAGTGTAGAACATCGAGGAAACCCTGCGTCAATGTTTAACATATCAGAATGACAGCTGTTGAACTCTTAATACGACTTTCTATTAGATAAATCGCTTTTAATCCAGGTAAGTGCATTATTTTTTATCCAGTATGTTTTAAAGTTTGTAATAGAATTTCATGAGCTAAAGTATCAAAGGCCTTGGAAAGGTCTAAAAGATTGCGAGTGGAAATTTTGTCAATATCAAGCTAGCTGAAAATGCGATCAGCAAATTCCAAAATAGCTAATTCATTTCAGTGACCTTGAATAAAGCCATGGCAGGGTATGGTATGTAGGTTTGGAAACATACACGTAGACAGGAATATTCCAATAAGTGTTACTTACAGATAAATTAAAAACCAATAATGGTTTTTCCAGATTCGGTTTTTTGGTGTAGCATATAATGCAGGTGTTCACTTTGCAGGCACATTCACACATGCACTCTTTCTGTTTCTCATTACTATTGTAATTAGGATCGCATTTTCAGTTCACATGTGTCATGAATCTACTCGCTGTATAATCCCAGTCACACTTAGTTTTTTTTATGTCCTTACACCTTTTTTATATTGCCACCGTAAATATGATTCAATTTCATTTTCATATTTTAATACATATCTACACATATCCACTGCATTTACTGTATTTTGAATACACACAATCTGTTTTCTCAATAGATTGAACTTACTTTTTCGTCTGAACAATGTAAATTTGGTGTCTTTGAATTTACTTTTTATATCTGTATGTTCATTAAACTGAAGTCTAGGTGTCTGTCTCCACTAAATTTGTATTTACATATGCCGGTATAGTTCTGCAATCCAGGTGTTTATATCCAGTATAAACTGAATTATATATGGCATACAGGTCATCACTGACCATCATTTTATAAAACCATCCATTCATATAAACCATGTTTACATGTATTCTTATCGATCACAACATGATTTTAAAAAATTGTTACATCAGAAATATAGGGTAGTAGAGACCCACTCAAGGCATATCCATCTCCATGATGTTGGAAAATGGTTGCAAGACGAAGTCAACGGACGGAATATTCAGCATTGACATGCACAAACCAATTTACATGTATTGCTATTTCAGTATCTTAACAGGTCACGGTAAGAGAGGTCCCAGAAATGTAACTGTGGCTAAACAAAAATAAGTAATTCATTTCTTACATGTCCTTGTTGACCCCATTGGAAGAAAGAGTTACGGGGGTCCCAAATGACTGGCGTGGAACTGTTTTACGGGTTTATTGGAAAATATGAAAATTATGTGCGAGTATTTAGACAAATTATGGGCAACGTGTTCAGAATGGTGTTGTACAGAGAAGATGGGAAGAAAGACGAGCCCAGTTGACTTTGCACAAACTAGAGGTGGCAGAAATTACTAACCTTGTAGACTGAGTAGGTCTCGCTGAGTGTGTCAAACTTGGTGTACATGGCATTAAGCATGGAGACAACAGCCATGGGAGTAATCTGGCTGCAAATCTGTGTGAAGCCCACCACATCCGAGAATAAAATTGTCACAGAATCATAGACCTGGGAACGAGAAAAACAGTCGGTAACTTGTATAGAGTCTTTCAAACACATAGACAACTGCCTAATTTGACATGTGATACCTGCGTCCGTGCATTGCTCTCTTGCTGTTAGTTGTGCAATATTGCAATGTAACCATATAATACTCATTCATTTAATGTTGGCAAGGGAGCGTATTAGCGCTAAACAAGAATAACAAATCTCGTAAGTACGAGGAAATACGTCGTACGTATGGGACAGAAAGTCGTACGTACTGGGGTGTAAGTCATACGCACGAGATAGTTTGTCGTACGTACGGGATAGTAAGTTGTACGTACGCAATAATATTCTGGGTGTAAAACATTTGGTCACATGTACAAGATATTTGACCTAATGTGTATGGAGGGGGCCATGTATGTTTCCACGAATATATTTTCTGCAAGAATCTTGCGCTTCATAGGCAAGCCTGGTGACATCACGCACAGTCAAGTATTTTGAAACGGGCGTGCTCGTATTCACAACTGCATACATGTATGCTAAATAAGGGACTGAAAAGTACTTTTGACAAGATTGTTTGACTTCTATGTGTATTTGGGTTCTAGGTATGTTTAAGAAGATTTTGGAAAGTCTGAAACCACAGTATAAATGGGTTGAGTACGCCTAGTTCAGTAGTTGGAACATTCCTTGGCACGTTAGGCTGTGGGAGGAGGCCATGCAGCCAAAATATACACAAAGTCATGTGTATGCCTGCACAGCCTCAAATTGGGATTAGTAGAGTCAATAAAATTGACTCACTATTTTAAACTGGTGAAACCTCTGCCTTCCATAGCATTCTTCGGTGACCCAAAATATATGCTATTCCCTATGTTAGGTCAAATATCGCGCACATACGACCTACTGTTTCGTAGGTACGGCTTATTATCTCATACGTACGATTTATAAGCTTGTGCGTGCGACGTACTGTCTCGTACGTGCGACTTACCATCTCGTACGTTTGAGTAACTATCCCTTTTGTACGACATATATATGACATAGCTCATCCGTATGACTGACTTACCCGTACATGTGACTTGCTATCTTGTACGTACTGCTTACTATCCGATACGAGCGAGGTGTATCTCTTACGTAGGACATATTATCCGGTACCTACGAGATATCTTTTGCTTTTTGGCACTAATAAGCTCCCGTAATGGACCTATCTCAGATCATAGTTTCTCATTGTGGATGCTGCACTCAACACTGTTATCAGTACATTTGCATAAGTCCTTGTCATTCTGTTCCATTAATTTATGCGCATGGAATTGAAAGATATGGTGCCTTTGTGCGACTTCAAATATGTTTTATATAACACTTTCTGTTATGGTACCGACCACAATGACCTTCCGTTGGTTCTGTCGCATTCCATTGAAAAAAAAAGAATGTTATTAACCCAGTGATATTACATATCAGATTTAATTAGCATTTTATCAAACGCCGCTGTTATAGTTAAGTTTTTCTTGCAGTCATTTGGGCGTATGTGTACATGGGCGTAATCGTCAAGCAACATACAGCAGCTCTTTGGTCAAACGGAATCTCTGTGCACTGTTGGAGTGTAAACTGCTGTATCGTGATAATCACTGCTTTGTGTTTTTAGTACTGGCATCTTAAACATCCTCACAGACACCTAATTGTACTTACGTAGAATCGAAAGGTATCTGTCTCTCTGTCTGTCTGTCTGTCTATCTATCTATCTATCTATCTATCTATCTATCTATCTATCTATCTATCTATCTATCTATCTATCCATCCATCCATCCATCCATCCATCCATCCATCTATAATAATATTGGACATCTTTATACTGGATAGTATCTATCTATCTATCTGTCTGTCTGGCTGTACATCAATACATATACATAATGCATAAATTTACAATCCTGTGTTATGCTGCACAGCTGTAGTTTAAACTGTTATTGACCTTTGTAATTGTTATCATAAATACCTCACATGTGTTTACTGACTGCTCCCCTTTACGCAGTCTGTCTGCTACCGCCTTTGGTATCATCTGGTACAGCAAAGAATCCGTCTTTTTCATTTCCAAATCCAATTTCTTCATGCTCTCTTCTAATTTTCGGCTCTTCTGTTGTTCCTGTTCAACATATGAATTGTATGCTGTATACTTGGCATCGGGTTTGTCTTGTACACCGTGGTGAGCATCGAACCATATATATATATATATATATATATATATATATATATATATATATATATATATATATATATATATATATATATATATATATATATATATATATATATATATATATATATATATATTGTGTGTGTGTGTGTGTGTGTGTGTGTGTGTGTGTGTGTGTGTGTGTGTGTGTAAATGTTAAATACGTTGTTTTGGGGAATCAATGTGATTGGATATTTTACTGTTTTAAGGAAAATGTTGTAAACGACTGACTTTGCTGGGAAAAGCTATTAGATGCAACGTGTTTACAATTAAGTTGTTGGGTATATTGTGTTATGTGAGGAACTGTTTCCAGATGATCATTCAACGTATTATAATTTTCGAACGGAAAATTGCAAATGTTCTTGCATTTCACCTTCCCGAACCCTTCTTACTTCAATTACAATTGTTCTTTGTATACTGACGCACACAGAAAATATGTAGGTATTAAAAGCACGTATGTATCTACATTCGTAAGTGTTACCGACATTTGACTTTCATCACCAAAGGAACAACTGCTATAAATCATACTCGGGTAAAACTGTAAGGAACATAAGCAAGAGGAGAGCGGCAGTCCTGTGCTCAACTTCCAGGTAAATAATTTACCATTAAATTTGGCATCTTGCGACAGCGAGGGCACCCTATGGGTTTTTGGCGACTGTTTCCATTCAACAAGTTGTACGTATAAAGTGCCCAGTTACACACGAGGCCACCCTTATATTTTTTTGCGCATTCTAACTGAGAATTTAAATATTCGAGTCAGGCATGCATCTAAGTCCAGTTGGAAATTCACTGCGTCAGTCGTCATGAGATTAGGGGAGACAAATGAAGCCATGGACCAAGGTGTAATTGCTTAGCTGTAGAATTGCATACCCGATGACGTCAGTTTTAGTTTGAAATACATTATAGGTGGCCTATCCTATGGCAAATACAAAGAGTAAATGTTAGAAACTTGGAAAGCTTCAAATTCAGGTACGGATAGTGTACTTCCTGTCGAATTATTTTGACCCCGAGTTCTGCCTTGCGTTCAGTACACAAAACGTATTGCGTAAAGACAAGCGGTTATCAGCGGTCTGGTACACTGAACACACCCCTGGTTGGCCGTACGCCTGCCTATGTATGTGTGTACAATTTGATACCATCTGTGTAAAAGTGTATAAATGCCAAGTATTATGTTCTTTTGTGAATACTGATGTCTTCAATCATGCCTGATGCTACTTGCCATCATGCCTGTTGCTACGTGCTATTAGCTAAGTGTCTCATGTCATATTCTATTGTGTTTAGGCCTATGCTGTATGGTGCATTCAGTGTTGCAAAATGGTGAATAATAATTGTATTGCGCTCGGTTGATTTATATCATTTGACATACTAGTGTGTGTACGCCAGGTGTTAAATTATATTTTACCTTTTGACATATTCCTTTTTGTATAATTTATCAATTATATAAGAACCCGCCGTTACTTTTGGACCTGTGTCCAGTATCGGGGCAACCTTTTCTGCTAAGCTTCAACTTTGACTCAGAGGGACTCTTGGCTCCTGTGCCTAGTGGTGGTACTTGATTCATAGCCTGGAAGCGACTTCAGTGTCGGATACAATATTCCTACTCTGGGGCCCACCGCCGCCAACAACTGGTAATTTCAAAGCATTGTATATACCTTTTTAAAGTAGCGCTCACACCAGGGAAGTTCCATTATATATTTTATATTACATTCATTCAACAAATTAACCTTCCGTTAACACTAATCACACATATATTTTCGATACTACCTCATCAAAATATCCAACTGGTACTAACCCACACCGAAATGGCTGCCATTTTGAAAAATGGGGGGGGGGGTTCACGCGATGGTTTCTTAATGAGGATAGTAATGGAACGATCGGGGGGGGGGGGTTATAACATATGAAACCAAAAGCAGATATTTGAAAATATTTCAGAGCATCAATAATGACATGATAAATGCTATGTTATGGTGTATATCATTCATTGGGCCCCTTACTCCCACAATGCAATGCACTCTGTTCATAATGGCTTTCATCAATACGTGCATGATTTGCCTGGGTATTGTGTCGTATTTGGACTTGTAACTAACGATAATAACTGCTTCATACACAACCTACCGGACAGATTAAAGTCCAGATAGTAAGTCATGTTGTAAAAATACTTTAACGACCGTTTGCCTGGGTAACTCTGCAAACGGACACCTGGAACCACCGTTCAATCCGGGCTATACCGTTTCACCCAACAAGCGTGGCTATCCAGCTATGGTTTTCCCCGGCCCAAATTGACCATCAAGCCAAGTTGAAATATAATGCCGTGTTTGAGCTGACTAAGCTGCAAAATAACGGCAAACGGGGGCCACTTTCTTGATAAAATCTTAACACCGGGCTACGCTGTTTAACCGAACATCCCTGGCTGTCCAGCTATGCTTTTTCCCAGCCCAAGTTTACCCTCCAGACAAGTTGAAAGAAAATGCTGTGTTTGAGTTGACTTTACTGTAAAATAACGGCCTACAAAAGTCTCTTTCTAGACAAAATATTTCAGCCAGGGTCGAATAATTTTTATCAGAATAGGGCAGCTTTAAACTTTTTTTGGTGATAAAAATTATTTAGGGTCAGTGCGGTCGAGTTACCAGAATTACACATATTATTTTTGTCAGGCTTTAAGTAACTTGGGTATTTGTTGAAACATGTTAAAAATGGATGTTCTTTTCCCTCTTACACATTACCTCCTTTGAGGTCAGTTTCATTTGTTACCTGGGTACAACCAGGGCCACTTGTGCTTTAAAATACTTTGCCAACCACAGGCGCTCGTAACGTTCAGTCAGTCAAGCATGCGTGCTAATATACGCGGGGTGGGTGGGTGAGTGGGTGGTTAGAAAGGGTGACCATGGAACACCTATAAGTACAATGGCCCACATAGGGCCTTATCTGCAATAAAATATTGTGTATTCATGTGTGCAGCCAATCATTCGTGCATACTAGATAAGGGAGGGTGGGCCTAAGACCACTACGTGGTCAGACGGAGCTCCCACAGAGAAAGGTTTGAAACGGAGCTCACACCTGGACCACCATCCCGCTTCACGTTTGACCTGATTTCTCCGTTTCTGTACATACCAACAAGCTGCCAATCACCAGTCTATTCTAAGACTATTTTTACAGAAATATCAGACAAATAATCCATTGAAGTCTACGTATGTAAATAGAAACACGCCTATAATTGTCCCAAATGTCCCCAAAAAATCAATTTCGGGCAAAAAGTCTGACATTCCAGCACCAAATGCAAACGGGTATCCAGAATCGAGTTCGTTCTGTGGCATAAGCTGTATGACAAATGTTCTCAATTGTCAAACAGACCATATTATTTGATCCACCAGCGTTTTTATACTGTGGTTATGTCCGCAAAAAAGAACATCTACAAAATAAAAGCTTCGGCTCAAAACATTTTGCAGCTATTAAGCAGAAACCAATTTCAGTAATGTGGCTCTGTGACTTTGGTTGTTGTTTCAAGGCCACCCATTTCAAAACTTGACCCAGCTCTTATAAAAGGCTTTATTCCTGTGCAATACGACAGCCCTACGTAAAAAACATCTTACGAAACTAAGTTCACTGATAGGACTCTAGGTGGTGACATTTGGAATTTTGTCAAAGTCAGCCATCTTCTAAGCTAATACTAAAGTTATAACTTGAATTCTGAGTAACAATGCAGAAGTCAAGTATACTAAGTGACCTTTGAATTTAGGTCAAGGTCAAAACTTGATACAGATTATAATCCTGTGGAATATGCAAGTACTGTCATAAAAAAATTCAAGCTATAGTGCAAAAACCCAAAACCTACTACAGTACCTCCATGAGCTTGAAAATAGGGTCATGGTCAACCATCATCATATTTTACCTAGCCCTTATACTGGAGTATACACCTGAGCAGTATCAAAGGTCTATCTTAAAAACGTCTTGAGTTATGGTGCGGAAACCACGGTCTCTCTACCGACCAACATATGCAAAGCTATATGCCCCGCCCTTCTTCGAAGGGGGCATAACAATACGAGCATGTACATATACCCTTATAGAGTTTCCTAAATTCGACGATATGTATAAAACTTAAAAAATGTGAACAGTAGCATGCAGTGAACACATTTGGTGGAGATTGAATCCAGGTACACCCTCATCAAGCTTGAAGAGAACCTTGAGAAAGTTGGCAAAGTTACAATCTTAGGATCCAAACATGTGAGTTTTCAAAATAATTTACAAAGCGATTTTCAGAATTGCTTTCATAATTTGAATAAAAAATCAATAAAGGTTTATCCAAAGCAAATGTTTGCGTAACCAAACGGTGAATCAATTGGTAAAAATTCGCTCAAGGTATAAAACTTCAAAAAAGTGTCGCCAATAGTTTCAAGTACAGTGTACATACATACATACATACACTCATACACACATACATACATACATACATACATACATACATACATACATACATACATAAGTACGTCTGTGCGTGCCTGCGAACATACATATATACTTACATGCAATCACAAGTGCATACATACATAAACATGTACACACATGATTACATATATGTGTGTTTGTGAGAGCAAGTTAGTGTGGAGGGTCCATGTACTTGTTCCTGTGTGAATGCAAATAACAAACGTACCAAGAAAGTGACCTTTCCATGTTGTTACAAAAGGTGAATGCAAAACCCCCCACAAACTGCCCAAAATTGACCAACCAGCTACAAGGCAATACAAATAGAACAGAAATACCGATGTCCTTGTCGGAAAAAAGATATATTCAATTTGTTTTTGAAATTTAACGAAAAGCTGTCCATGGTCGAAATTGGATGAACAACTGCCCATAAATAATTTTAGCTCAGCACCACGTCAGATGAGCAAAACCTCCATTGTTACGAGAGCTTGAACTAGAGAAGCACTGCTTACGATGAAACATCAGGAAAAAGAAATATACAATAGTCCAATCCATTAGCACTAATCTATTCGTATATTTTCTCTTGTGGTTTTCATTCATATGTTTCTCTGTAGTTTCCTGGGGGAAGGAATTTGCTTTATTGGATTATATATATTTTCTTTGATTACAACACACATTGAAGTATGACGAACAAAAGCTGTCCTAACAAGTTATGCCACATGTGACCAAGAGCCCAGTCAGATGCTTGTTTATCCATGCACAGTTTCATGTATTTATTACAACTCTGGCTGTACCCAGGTAACAAATTAAACTGATGCAAATAAGGCAGTGTGTAAAAGGGGAAAGATCATCCATTTAAAAATGTTTCAAATGTCCAAGTTACCTAAGGCCTGACAAAAATATATGTGTGGTTCCGGTAACCTGAGAGACCCTACTGAGCAGGCCCATCCCTAAAATTAATGGTAAAAATCTAGTTTCAAGCCCTTGTTTCGACCTTGGCTGAAATATTTTTCTTTCAACTTGTCTGGAGGGTTAATTTGGGCCGGGGTAACAGCATATCTACAGAGCCACAGTTATTTGTCGAAATACCATCGGCAAGGTTTTTCGGTGATCATCTTCGTAATATTTCGCTAGGTTCCAGGTGCCAGTTCTCTGAGTTTACCAGGGCAAATGGTCGCTAAAGTATTTTTAAAACATTACTTGTCATCTTGACCTTAATCTGCCCGTTTGGTTGGGTCTGAAGCAGTTACCATCGTTAGTTATAAATCCAAAGGCGACACAAACATTGAACCGGCACCTGGTGAGCACCATTGTGAACCTTGTGCAATGTATTGCGTGACATTCACACATAAATACATTTGATTCGGATATCAAAGTGAATTGCGGCCACAGCATATTGATGTTCTGAAACATTTGCAAAATATATACTTTTGGTTAAAGTTATACCCCCCCCCCCAACACTCTTCCAAATACTATCCTCATTTACAAACCATTGAGTTCGGAATCCATAATTTTCAAAATGGCAGCCATGTCTGTGGGTAGGTCTTGATTGGATATTTTGAAGAGGCGGTTTTCACAATATATGTGTGATTAGTGTTCAGGGAAAGTTACTTTGTCGAATGAATGTAATGTACAATATATAATGGGACTTTTCCAGAGTGAGCATTAGCCGAAAATATAAATACAACGCCGTACAGTTACCGGTTGTAGGCAGCGGTGGGCCCCAGAATAAGGATTTTGTATCAGTCCCTGAAGTCACCCCGAGGCTATGAATTAAGTAGCAGCACTAGTCGGACCTACGAAGCGCCCCTGCTGAGTGAAAGGTGGAACTTAGGGGAGAAGAGTACGCCGGCAATGGATACTGCTGGGCTTTTATGTAAATGGTAACAATCCGCTGTATTGCCAACAAGCCTTTAAATGATCTTTTAGGTTTTCATGTTGCCCACTTGTATTATTTTCACATCCATTATATACCTGCGCATCACTCTTTGACAGGTATTTAACTGGCCCCAATGAAACTAAAGCCACCATTCCCGCTCACAAAGTAATGTACATATCACCCAGCTTAACACCCAAGACCACTACATGTCGCAAGATACCATAACGTTTGAGTGTTTGGGGTGTGGGCTAATGAAGCAAATTTGAAAATTAGGTGCTAGCTTTATTACACTGAAAGGTAGCAGACTATTTTTCTATTTGTATAGCTGAAGTCCTAATCTGAAGTGACGACTGCCTGTTGTTATATGTCATCAGCTGATAATAAGAAGCCTTCAGAACGATGCATATAAGCACATCACGTGGACTTCACCAAGTCAGAATACAAGTTTGTAAATCTTAAACAGGGCACCATGTATACCTGGTCCAATGCCAGCTTGAGTTCTGCTGACTGCTGTGTGCCCGCAAGTACCAAGTCTCGGCTTGAATCATGCATACTCAGGTCATTAATGTAAAGGCCAGTGTCAAACATCTTGTCCAGGTTCTCCAACCTACAATATAGAGGACAACCGACCAATGGAAAATGATAATTGAATGAACCAGGTCATGTGGGTTCTCTGCAGAGGGCTCCCTAGGCAGGCGGGTAGGAATGTGTATTTCCATTAGTTTCAATGGTAATTTGCAGCTATGTGACCTGAAAACAATCTACCTAGAACACATCAAATTTCCGGTGGTAAATGGTGGCATATAGATAAAATACTCCTGTAAATTTGGTAGCTTTTGCTGCAAAAGAATTCAATGAATTGAATGTTTCTTTAATCTACAATATAATGTGAATACGTGCCTCTAGCCCACAAGAATGTTGTGTATTAGGTTGAATATTCAGCCAAATATATACAAATACACTAATTGCAACCGTTCCTATTCTACTTGGTCTAACCGGTGCAAAAAGTTACCCATTTTTACAAGAATATTCAGCTAGTTTTTCATGGAACAACACATGTAGCCTTCTCTGTGTAATTGTAACCCAAGGTGTGCCCAGGGTGAAATTAATACTGAAATTGAGGATGACTTTAAAGCAACCTCAACCTCTGCAAACAGCTCCCATTTTTTTTACCATAACTTAACCAGGACGAAAATACGGTTTACTTTGACCACAGGTTAACTTCAACCTATCCAGTTTGGCATTAATGTTAAACAGCAGATAGCTGTATCTGATAATCAGTGATCTAAATGCGGCTGTTCTTCACCGAGAATACTATTTGGGATGCTTATTTCATTAATTATCAACAGACCTCTGCCTCCGCGCCAGCTTAAAATATCAGAATGTTAAATGTCGTGGGTTCCCTGTTATTGTCTGGGTTCTGCTTTTGTATGCACAGTTTGAATGTGAAGTTCATGAGAAAGTGCTCACGGCAATAAAGTAAGAGTAGCCTAGTGCAGCTATAAATGCGACAAAATCATCAGAAAACACATAAAAACAAATAAAATCCAAGAAACATTAACCAAATGTCGAAACATGATAGCAGGAATTGCCAAGATGGCATCATAGATTTTTTGAAAAGTGGGAAATCTTAAACTTTGCAGACTACTGCTACCTAAAATAGTACATCTTGTAGGACTGACTCTGAGCTGGTGTTATTCCTATTTATAGTTCAATGTGTAGTATTTTATAAGGCGACTACAATAGAAGCGGGCCTGTAGCAGCGGCAGCCGTAACAATAATTGAATTCTTTCATTCCTAAGTTTTAGGCTGGGTCAACATCTTTCCTCCACGCGAAAAGTGCGCCCACGAAAGCTGTTGACGTGAGTTATTTATCTGAAACTGTACGCACGCTTGTACTGGCCTTTTTACGAGGATGTGAATCTGAAACAATTACAATAATTCAAATTATAAGAACATTTGGGAGAGGATTTAAATAGTTAAGGAAACCATCAAACTATCAGTGGATTATGTCTCTTTATACATATACTTTGTGCAAAATATTCTCCCAAACGCCTGTGCTTATGCCACGAAAATAAATGTTCTGCACTAATAGCATATTAACAATAAAACTTTTTTCTCCTTGGACGATTCCCTGCCTGTTTCAAATATATATACATGTGTATAGGCAGACAATTTGAATACACACACACACACACACATATATATATATATACATAAATATATATATATATATATATATATATATATATATATATATATATATATATATATACATAAACATTTCTGAGATACTTACACTGGGCTTCCCATAAAAATGATACATGACCATTCCGGCATATTCATCATCTGTCCTTTTAGTCTCAACTTTCTCCTCTGGTCGTCAAGATCATCATCTGTCGACCAAAAAATTCAGTTTGACATATTTTTTATCCAAAACTATGTAGGTTGCAGACAGTAAAATGGAAATGGCGTTCGTTACGACTGCCATTACCATCGTTCACATTTCAGGTACAAATGAATAAACTGTGCAAAAAGGTTATGGCTGGTCGAGAAAAATCTTGTGAAACACCGTTTGGACAGGTTTATCATGAGGCAATTAAGTATACAGGTAGAATCACCATGGCTATGTAATCGGCAAACAGCCTGTGATCAGGAAACCTTGTTGTTATAGACCGATGCATGCATTGCGGCAGGCGACAGAAGATGTAAGAAATAAGAAGTTTTGCTTCCAAATGTTAGGAGTTAATAACATGCACTTCACAAAATAATGGCAATGTGAATTAGAACCTGAGATTGTTGTCATTCATTTTATTCCCAAGTTCACCCTATAAATCCATAATCATCTTTAATTTCAGAATCACGTGATGATCTGAACTGTTCAATCATATTTTTATTAATGAACGCTAAAAACTGTGGGACATATTTTATCACACACATGCCCTCATGAGGTTTAACAAATGTGCGAGCATTGCCACTTACAAAAGAACTCTCACATTTGAATGAATGCACTATTCGAGCCGGAGTTCTGGCAATCTCATCCACATGCCAACAGATGTTGCGAACATATTGCGCCAACTTAACTATTGACAGATACTGATCAAAATTGACATTTTTTGCTGGCATTTGCTGCCGCATGCCGTCAGTTGTTTTACATATTTCTATTGACTCTCTGTACACCTGCAAAATAAGCAATATGTGTCAGTCATGGTGTATCTTTACGCTGATGTAGCAACCTTCATTGGAGTTTCTTCACAGACCAAAATGTCTGACTAGGGAGACTGACTGGTAAGACAAACTTCAGTTGATGACGCTTAAATGATTGCACACTGCGTGTGATGTCTCTTCCCAAACAGTCTGTGCAATTATTTTCAATACATGTAAAACTACAGTGCATTGATACTGAAGGCACATGCACCCAGGGACACCTTCTGTACATCTAATAATAAACATCGGAATAAAATAAAAATTACCTGTATACTTTTCAAAGCAACGCACCCTTTTCACTTCATAAAATAAGGTCGGAGCTTGAAATATGCACATTCGTTTGTCAAGAAACAATTCCCTTTCATTTCACAGGAAACATACTAGAAATGTCGGTCCATGGTGAAGTACACTGTTGGTAACGTCGAATTTATCATCCTTTAGTGTTATCAGATGATGTCAATGTCCTAATCAGATTTTTGAAATGTTTTCTTCACCAGACGCAAATGAGAATATGAACGTTTCATCTGATTATCTATATAACAAGACGTCAATGCCCAATTTACCACCATCCAATGTCATTGTATGAAGTAAATGACGTTATGGAAGTTTTGACACTAGTTTTCTTCACCAGACTGAAATGAGTATATGCACCTTACATCTGAATACCCATAAAACTTTACGGGATAGTGGTACTCAATCGGACAGACGTTCCTATTTACGTATACAACACTACTACTAATACTACTACAACTACTGCTTGTACTAATTCATACGTGAGGGCAGAGAGTACAGGCACTGCATAATATATGTGTGCCAAAGACTAGACCCTCTGTCCTATTGGTCTTGATGCTGATGGAGTTATCCATTTATTTTGGCAGTGTTTTGGGGGTAATCTTTTCCATGCTTTCCTTAAGCCATAAATATGCTGATACTTCTTTCAAGCCTAAACACCATACTGGCCAAAGAGCCTAGTGACAATTTCATCTCCCTGTGATGTGATAGGACAAGACATTATTTCAAACACAGACAGATATTATTCGTTTAGTGTTTGAGTAAAAATCTTTATTTCAGAACAAAAATCCATTCAAATGATAAAAAAACAAAAACATGCATTCCACTCTTCAAAGACATTCAGTCAAAAGTAAGATAAAACAGTCCATTCTTTTCTCAGAAGCCCTCAAACTATATACATCTTGAACAAAGACCATAGTGAAGCCTACAAAGTATTTCAATCAGGAGCAACTGGCACGCAATCAGTTTCCAAACAGATGATCAGAGGAAAGTTGATAAGTATTGCAGAAGAAAGTTAACTGATAACCATGTCACCAGAAGTGTATATTTACTCATTCTCCAAATGAAAACAAACAAGCATACAGCAAGAATAGATCATAGATATTAAGTGTAACAAATCATGACAACATTGTACATCAAAGAGATATTTCGTTTGACCTGTGTTTCACATGCCATGCATAGTGGATACTAACCCTTAAAGTCCTGATTTAAGATTGAGTCCTCGGGACCCTTTGCGCACATTGCGCGCAAAGTGTCCCCTGGAAAGCTGTTGAATAAGACTACATTTTGCTTCAGACAAAGCTTGCTGTTATTTGATGAAAGGTATCTTCAGGAGGAATTTGACTCTTTTAATCATTATATGTTTAACGGTAATGAGAAAGCAACTATAGCAGTGATGAGCACTTTAAGGGCTAACATAAAACAACAAAAGCAGTTCTCTCATATGTCAGTTCAGATGTTGCAGGACTTTAAAATACCGCAGGCACTTTATCTTTGATATTGCCTTTATAATCTCTGGGTTTTTCTGTTAATGCTTATCGTCATATTTTTTTAAATCTAATTTCCCATGTCGTATTACCTAAATTACTTGGTCCTCAATCATATTTGTAAAATCCATGGTTTCCACCTAAAATGCCCACCTTCATATTTGAATCTATTTGCCACCCTCTATTTACTTAAGCTTTTTCCACTGATCCAGTTAACTCTTTCATGTAACCTGGATGATGCTGGCCAGCAGTATCTTATTCTGATGCTTTACCTATATCAGGAGACTTAACATTGCAAAACAACAAAAAGCTGTAGAAATAAATCTGTTATGTGGTTGTCACGTTTAAAGAACACCCAAGGGTACCAGGGTACTAGGTGTTGTAGCATGATTATCTGGGAGTAAAGGTACAAGGGTACCTCCGTAAGCATGTGGCATCATCATCTTCGAGAAAAAGCACATACAAGAGTACCAGAATAAAAGGTCCTGTAGCATGCATATTGAGGAGAAAATGTCCAAGGGTATCTGGATAAGAGATCATGCATGACGATTATCCAAAAATAAAGGGGCCAAGGATGATTATTCAGTGACTAAGTTTCATGGAAGAGAGAGCGACTGAAATACAAGGATAAGTTCTGTAACAGGATTATTTTGGGGGGAAAGGTCTAAGGGTACTAGGATGATATCATGTCGCATTATTATCGAGGGGGTAAAGGTACAAGGGTACTAGCATAAAAGATCATGTAGCATATTCATCTACCGTAAAATGTTCAAAGGTACCAGGATAACAGGCCCTGTAGCATTGGTATAGAGGGGAAACGATCCAAGGGTACCCTGATATGAGGTCCTGCATAATGATAATCTTAGAACAAGGGCCACGGATACACGAAGATGTGGTCCTGTTGAATAATTTTTTCAGGGGCTAGATTGTATGGGTCCATGGTTAAGAAGGCCTATAGTACATTCGTTTAGGTAAAACCATTCATGGAAACCTGGGTGAAAGGTCATCTCAATTTTTATGGACCTTCAAATTTACATTGTAGCAATAAGTTCAAAAAAACATCACCCATATTCATAAATTCTAACTTAACAGTCAGGGTGATGTTAAATACAGCAAAAGGCAGAGATTCAAGAATTACCAAAAAATCAACATTCAGATATCAATACCATTGTGAAAAAACCCAAACAAATAACACTCCTGACTTGAGACAGGCAGTCACCCATAAAACCAACTGGTGGTTTTAAACCAGTCCTCTCAACCTTTTAAATATTCCTCATTACCTACAACCTTCAGTTTTTTTCCAAAACATAGAGGCAAAACCACTTAAAACCCAAAATTTATCACTTGAACCAAAGATAAAAAGACACATGGTAGACCTGTCAATTTTTGGTGTTCCTAACTGGTCCATCAGCTGAGATGACAGCAAAAAAGAATGTACACCTACATCATTTTTCGGACATTTATGAATCTGGAACATTACAAAAATACTCTACCTCCATTGTAACAAAAGTACGAGAACAAGGAACACAACGTCCACAGCATCGCATAGTCAATGAAGTATTTATCAAATAGTTCCCAAAAATATTACTGAAATTTATAAATTCCAACCCAACAATGAGAGCAAAGTCAAATACAGCAGAAGGCAGAGATTACGAATCACCAAAACATCAACATTCAGCTTTCAATACCAGTGTGAAGAAGCAAATTTCACTTCGGACTTCACATAGGCAATCACCCAAAGGATACTTTCAATGTTACTGTGCCTTAATGTTCTGTTACCTGTGTTCCAGATCTCCCATTCAATGTATGTATTGCAATAAAACACATTGTGTGTCTAGATTTTGTGTCAGAACTTGTCAGGATGTATGCAGAGACATGAATCATGGTAGATCACAAGTTGTTAGGATGCATGCCAAGACCTGACTCATCGTACATCAGGGGTAGCAGGAGTGTATGCCAAGACCTGACTCATGGTACATCAGGGGTAGCAGGAGTGTATGCCAAGACATGACTGATGGTAGGTGACAAGTTGTTAGGATGCATGCCAAGAAATAACTCATGGTACATCTGGGGTAGATGGAGTGTATGCCAAGACTCATGGTAGATCGGGGGTGTTAGTTGGGTGTATGCCAAGACTCATGGTAGATCGGGGGTGTCAGTTGGGTGTATGCCAAGACTCATGGTAGATCGGGGGTGTTAGTTGGGTGTATGCCAAGACTCATGGTAGATTGGGGGTATTAGTTGGATGTATGCTAAACTGTTTTCCATGGCAGAGTAGAATGAGTTGGGATGTAGGTACCAAGACATTGGCATATTAGAAAGGATTATTGCCTTCAGAAGCAGAGATAGTTCTGTCCTCTGAAGTCACCACTTTTTCTGCATTATTATTTGTGAAAATACTTCCCCACGCTATGTTCCTTGCTTACCTTTTTTCAGTGCCAACTGTGACTTAAGTCGAACTGCCTGGCACAAGTTGCTTTGATTTTTTGATGAAGATGCTAGATTCATATTATTTGTAAAAAAGTACCTTTCATTGAATTACCAACATGACCATAGTTCGAGTAAATATAATGGATCAGGTTGACGGCTTAATTCCCTTGGTGCACTTAAGTCGCAATATTCCGGAGGTTTGCTGAGTAAAGTCATTGGCTTAGTGTACAGTGTGGCACTGCAAGAGTTCAGGTAAAATTGAGAAACGTCGAGACCCATGTTATAAACTAGCACAATTTTCAGAAAAAGTGGCCAGAATCCACACAACAGGTAAGAGTTTGGTTAGTACAGACACAAAACGTCAGATATGGTTATTGGGGGCGGGGGGTACATTAATGTGCAAAATGAGCAATAAAGATAGTCACGTATATTGCAGCAAAGCAGAACTATCTGATGCCTAGACTCTGGGATATGCAATTTGAGGTTTTTGCTTTTGGGGTGAAATAGATTGTTTATGTTTTACTTGGACGACACCTCTGGTATGGTCATGACACTATATTAATTTCTCCATTGACTGGTTTCATTATAAACTTGTATTTGCTATGGATAAGCTGTATTATGAACTTCCAATGTTCATGTCTGTTTGTGGATTTCATGTGCAAGCTTTGGTAGAAGAAATGGGACCCTCATACTTGGCAAAACTCTGCATCTTTACCAAAATTGAAGCCAAGGATCCACTTCAACATCCTTAAGACCACAGGGAACTCTGTTCGCATGTAGGTGAACAAAATTTGATTTATTGTTCATGCCAAGAACAGCCATACGTGTAGTACACTTTGATTGCCTGGGCTAACTTACCAGTGAGGGGGACAAAAAGGAATGGTGCACAAAGAGAAGTGGAGAAAAAATCTGATACATATCTGCTTTTGGTGTCAAATATACGGAGCAGTTCTCTCCACCATGGAAACCGTAACCTAATCTATAACACATTTTGTATGTACGAACATCTTGGTTCAGACCTTTATCTGGTCTGTGTAAGTGAGCAGTGTCCAATGACATTATATTGACACACATATGCCATTAAACAACTGTACACTATACACAACGTAGAACATCCTGTCTCGAATTAGCTGACAAGTGATCATACTACAATTAAATTACCTAATTATATGTTATTGGGAATCAAGTTGAGATCATCTCAATCCAATCCCAAACTAGTCCTTGGAAATAGGCACCATCGTACCCAACTTGGAAGTCCTGGTTCAAAATTTTCAGATATCACAGGAAACCTCTATCGACTAAAACTGCCCTTGGGTCAGGACAATTGAGTCAAGGTTATCCAGATTAACAAATTAAATGTTACATAGACTCGTGACTGTGCCATTTCAAAGTCATTGGCCAAATTATTAAGAAAATTGCATGCACATGCATTCAACAAATATTCCCACGCTAGGAAGCCTTCCTGATCACAACTTACCTTAAAAAACGGTCTGACTTCAGGAAATTATACCAGCAACACACAGTAATCTACCTTGGTGGATAATAAGCCAAAATACATTTACTCTTTCATTAAAATTAACCTGAAACATTACAAAAACATGTAAAATTCATAAAAGACAAAAATCATACAAACAGAAGCAACAGAGCCGCATCTTCTATGCAGCTCTTAACACAAAAATGCCGCCATCCAATCTCTCTATGCTCTGTAGCCGTTCCAGTCACTGTCTAAGTCTCAAGCCATAAATTAATTCATTCACATTTTATCACCTTCGATTCAAGATTTAGAAATTCAAAGGCTTCGTGAGCCAAATGAATTTATAAATAGGTCATCAGCGGGAATGCATGAAGCATGTTTCGCTTCCTTAAATTCCCGGATATGACTCTTACATGATGGCTCATGCGTGCCTTTACCTTGTATATGGTAAAGACAACCCAATTGAATGTGAAGAATGCATAAACGTCAAACATCAGCAAATACATAAATGCATGCTGTAAAAAAACGTTCTTGCTTATCATGGCAATACTTAAAGAATTTATATGAACTAGTATATACATAAATATATGTAAAATAGTAAAATTCAAACTTAAATCTACTGTGAGAAAAGAAGTCCATAAATATCCATGTCCCTTTCCTGCAAAGAAACTAAATATTCCAGGCAACACAAAGCTACTGCGACAGAGTGGCTGCCTTGAAATACGAACGCTAGGGTGTCACAAATGGACCTGACCCCGTGCATGCATTGAGAAAGGTACAGTCAAGCTACATTCTTACATTGGCTGCCCTCCGTAAATAAAACACTGTGCTGTTAGCCCATAAAAACAAACAAAACCATTCCTCAGTCTTCCATCAACGTATGCCACAATTAATAGCATTGTGTGAAAGGTTTTAATTGTGATCTCTTGAAGTAACTCTGCATCTCTGTGCTGTCACTTTATTCTTTTACTTATAAACTTAGTAAAAGTTTGTTTGTGTTTAAGCATGAGGGCAGTCCAGATAGCTAATTACCTAATTTATTGAATACTCACAAGGAAAAGAATTTAGAATTTTTTAATTATGCACTTCCAAACCAATGACCACGCACGTTCAGAACGGAAGCCTTTCGTAATTTTCAAAAGCAAACGAAAAACCTATAAACAAAAAAAAAACCACATAAATAAATCTAATTTTCCGTTTTATGACTTTCGTGAGTTGCTACAGAGTGTTAAAAGTACACCAGGTTCTGTAAGAAATAAAAAAGCGTCTGTAGCAAGATAATTATGATTAATTAGAGATGGGGAACTGCATGGAAACTTTTCTCGGACCGAATGTGATGTGTGCATAGCGCACTTGTGTACGGCCTGACATGCTTGCATTTGAATAGTCGGAGTTACTGTGCTTTGCAGCCATGTTTGCAGCAACGGTCATTTGTGACATTAAGTTCTTCTCAATGACTCACACAGTCATATGACATTTCGATTTTTTTCTATGATATATAGAGTATACATATACATCTATAAGTGCGAATAAAGATGTGATAATAACAATAATAAAAACACCCCCATATTCATATGGAGCTTTGCACAAATACTTAGACCTCATCAATTTCGATGGTTTCCTTCAGTTTGTAATTTTGAGATATTTTGTTTGATATTCTTATTTGTCATTTGCCCAAATTGGACAGAGTCCCAACACAAATTTGAAGACATAAACAAAATACATTTTCAGCTATTCGTAACATGCTAATAAATGGGTCATAATAATCTTCATATCGTGATTGCAGATATAGACAGAAGGTATCTGTACCAAAACGACCGTTTTATATGGATATATCTCAGAAACAATTTTCTTATTTTAATCAAACAAAAGCTATTTGGCTCAATACACCCTTGAGGACTAATACGTATTCGCAATTTTCTTAGAAATAATCAACTATGTTAATGCGCATAAACATGAACAGCTCTAGAATCTTTACCATTTAAGACACAGATATTTTCCGATTTTAACGCGTTTGTGGAAAACAGATACTTTTAAGAAAAACCCCAGATAAATTTTGCAGATGTATGTATTGAGATAATAATAACACACGATGGTCCTTTAAACTTGGTTATATTTTCAGGATATATCAGAAAAAGATATATCATGAAAATAGATGTGTTATAAAGCATTTTGAATCCTGAGTTCCGTATTCAGTGCTGAGTGATTCTGCAAAGTCTTGCAGTCATCTAAGTGTATATGTGTATTATGCTAAGATCGCATATATCTATGATATTTGGTCGAGACATGAAGTCACTTTGCCTGGTTGAACATTATCTTGACACAACACTACTCTCATTTAAAGTATTTAAGCACTTATTATCATGCAAAACAATGTATGCTCATATCGATCAAATTATTAATTGGATTGGCATTTGAAGAGGAGCTTTATTCCGCCCGAAAGTTATTGGGACGTAAAAAGGACATTGATATGCCTGTTGCATCAAACATTGTGGACCCAGAGTGAAAGGGGTTCCATGTATTCGATGCTTCCTTGCCTTGACACCACCATCGTATAGCCTATATGGCAAGAGAACAAATACAGCACATGCTCGGAGAGTAAAATGCACGATACAAGATTCTGTAATGGCCAATAATGGAAGACGCTCCATATAATATAGTTGTGACGAACATAGAAAAAAAAGACCACGGATTGTCATCGAAATGTTGGTACGTAATACTCAATGTATTTTTACGCCGCATAGCTAAACTTATATTTTAACTAAATGCGCTCACATCACACGTAGCTTCCATTAACTCTTTCAGTGCCAAATGCGTCTTAAGTCGAACTTCTTAAAGCGAACTGCTCTGACTTATAACAAAGCTGCTAGATTCATGTTAATTGTCAAAAAAATAACCTTGCATTCAAGTACCAGCAAGCCTGTAGTAACATTGAATGTGTGAACAGAATATGCAAACAGTTTTGGGTGTGCCGTGGAAAAGTGTTTTCTCAGTCAAGATATGGCACTGATAGAGTTAAGAGGAGGTTATATAGCACTTTGCTCTTTTGCTCAATCGATAAAATCGAAACGAACAGAGTGACGTATCCAGTGTATGGGAAAAAGGTCCTGGTTTGGAAATCAAATCACCGGAAGCATTACCCAACTTGACTCCTGCCAGGGAAGCTCGTTCAGCTGAATGATACGTTTACACAGTCTCGTCTAATATATTTACTCTTATACGTTGTTTTTAAACTACTCATTTAGGTTTTTATCTGACAGCAAAGCATTCGAACAAAAACTTTGAACGGTCCACTGTCAATTTTTGCATGGTAGATTTAATGGTTGAGAATTCTAGGTTTCAGAATCTGACGTACTGCGCTGAAAGGTTAGATAACTACTGTTCTCTCTTAGCATATGCTCTTCACCTGAGAACATACATGAATTCCAAGGTCAAATACACTTCTTTTCAGCTCTTGGGCATTAAATAATTTTCATCTTCTACTTAGAACTAGAAAATGGGGGAATGGTAAGTGAACATTTCTGTTCCTCTCTTGACATGTTATACATGCTTTATGCTCATCCGCTCAAAAACATAGCCTAGTTAACACACACGCACACCAAAGAAAAACACAATATAGTTAACACACGCCTAAGAAAAAAAAAACGGACAACAGCGACTTTCATTACATATCACACCGATGGGAATCGTAGCAACAATTATTTTTCTTGGTTTACATCATCATTTGACCAATAAACATAACATCGCACATTCCATGGAAGATGCCTAAGTAAAACTAGTGCGAAGCCACAACACCATGTAGCTACCCACAGCTGTATACAGAATCTTAGCGCGCTCCAATCTTCCAGCCTGTTTTTAGAATTCCACAGTGAATATGATATATTATTTTCACCCGAAGCCCACCAAAAACAAATGAACAGCCTACAAAACATTCATTGACGTCTTAACCCGCTCAGTGGATAGAAGTATAAGGCTATGTTCTCCAACTATAGCATGCGTTGGAAAATAAGCTTCTGTGCAACAAAGATGGACAGAGAGACGAAGAATGACGACAAAATTTCCCTAAACGAACTTTTCATTGAACCACAGCAGAATACGACGTACCAGTCATGCAAACAAAATAAAGAAGAAGAGGAAGAGGAAGGAGAAGAGGAGGAGGACGAGGAGGAAAATCCACACATTGTATACAACGCAGTGTAAAACCCATACACAATGACCGTGTGTGCTTACCGTAATTATATGTACCTGCGTCGCATAACAATAAATGGATTGAGTGCAATCTTATGGAGCGAGCATGCATCAAATTAAGACAAAAACAATCAGTGTCAAAACGACAAGCTGCCTTTGGGCGGCTGCAGCCAAAGCAAGCCATACATTTTTTTCATTGAACCGGGTTCATTTTAGAGATTCTCATTGAAACAAGTAGATCTACCTGTCATGTCGATATATATTTACCAGCTTCTGTACTGATCTTGTGAAATTGTATTGTGTGCTGTATATTTGTACTTTTCATATTACAATCTGCATCTGTTATGTTTCACTGGGCTTCATTGAAAGGTGACTTTCACTGGATAGATATACCCAGATGTGTTGTATATTTATTATCGAAAATCAAAATTTGGGTGAAAACGGTATACCCTTGAGTCTTATTACTTAATGATCAATTTCAAAATGTGTTAGTTTGGATGACAATGGCACAACTGTTGCACTGTAGGATTTATATTTTCTCACATCTCTTTAATAGTTCGCTCGGAAATTAGATATATCATACGCTAACGTGGGTGTTTCGAATGTTCAAGATAAATATTCGGTCATAACGTCACTGATACTGTTTGATTCACGTTATTTCTGCGTCATATGAACCCAAGCGTTTTGGCTTGGGTTTGTATACAACTGTAAATATTCCTGTAGGGCTTACTTTGACATCACACAATGTGAATAGCTTTAGAAATAGTAAGACCAGTCTATGCGCAAACCTGCTGGTCCTGAAACATTAACCAATACATATTTGCCTCAGCTGACAAGTTTATTCTTATTGGTACAAATGACGAAGAGCAAAATTAGATATTTCAGTTAAAACAAAGAAGAAAATCTGGCATTAAATCGCAGGCCTGAAGGAATCTTTTCTGCTTCTGTTTTGAATATAGCACTGAGGGACATGGGATAATTTTGACCTTCTAAAATACAATTTATTACAACTGATGATCAATGATTTTGCTTGCGATTTGCTTGATTTGATTTATTTCTAGGAGAAAATGCCAACAATGGTTTTGAAAAATCGAGTGTTCTTTTGATAAGATTCAAATTGACAGAAGGCTCTTGGTCTGTGCTTCAGACTGCGAGAGAGAAAAGACTATGAATACTCAAAGACTGCTACTCCACAGACTTTATTAGCAGCAGGTTGCTTGCGCACCCATGCAAAAAGGCAGAACACGGCCGACTTGAGCAAAATGTAGATGACAAAGTCATCATATTAACATGACATCCTTCATATTCTTTTTCAAGTTGGCTAACATTCGGTTCTCGCTATCACAGCTTTATCTAGCAGATACCCACATACACAATACCTACCAACATGTGCATGCGTTTTAATGATCACAAACATCACATTGACAGCACGACCTGCATGTTCACACAAATTCTAGAAAGCTGAGTTAGCGGGCACTGAAATTAGTCTGAAGTTTCTAGAAAGTGATTGAAACAATGTGCAAGAAAAGTTACCAAAAGATATGTGATATCGGACTAACCAGTCGCCGTATTATATGTGAAGGTTTCGCTGGCATCATCATAAAATGCCTCATTGCCCTCCGGATAACGCATGATGGTGTCATTTGAACACATCTCAAACACATTGTTGGAATGCGACAAAACCTAAAATGAAAGCACAGGCCACTGTCTGACTCAAGCCGATACAGACTACAAATTACTCACTGTTCATTTGAGGAAAGGACCGGTGCAAGTTTTCATTTTGCATTCAAAACATAAAAACTGAGACACCGCAACATCATTTGCGCTTACGCCTTTTTATACTAAGGACATTAATGTGTCCATATTTCCTGAGCTGGTCAGCCTTTCAGGAATACAGCCACCGACTGAGTATGCAAAATGAAAAGCATATCAGACTGAAAGCAGCATGGCAGGAGAATGCTATCTTTCGATAGGAAAAAAGTGATGGATAATTTTTTAGCGATTTAAAACATGATGAGTTTCTGGCTGTCACAAAGTCGACAGCAGACCCCGGATGAATTGTGCTTACATGGCGTGGCCAGGCGTCTTGGTATCCCACCCGACGGTATAAGATTGCGTGTTGCATTCAAAAAGTGAATCCTGTCAATGCATGGGATGCCCTGGCGATGGAGTGAAAATATTTCAGGTGTCAATCATTTCATTCAGCTTTGATGCAGAATCATGGAAAATGAAAACTTGCATGAGTCCAGCAAAAACTGCCCGTTGGGCATCCACTGGTACAGACAAGACTTGATCAAATGACTAACCGGTGTTGACGCAAGAAACCGTTAAAACATCCGAGCAGTCGGATTCTTCTCCCATGTTTAGAGGCCGATTGACATTGTCATAAGAGCACATCTCAAATATGTTGTTGGAATGAGATTCTACCTGCAACGCAGAATCATAATTACAGGACCGATAAGATTAGCATTTACACGGCAACATTTACTCCTGGGTGTTACTTGTAACAAAGGATTTTTACCCTCAACGGTAAAACAACGAAAAATGAACACAATTGTACAGGTGGTAAAAATTACTGCCTCAAATTCCAAATCAAGAGGTCTCATTCAAATTTATATTTACCCTCCTGTTAAGACTTTTGGCCCCACGGCACTTTATGAGAGAAAAAAAAACTTTTTTGATTAAAGTTGTTGCACTCATTTAATTTAGGCAAAATCACCGGCTATTTTAATCTCCGCAGCATCAGTGAAATAGCCAAAATATTAGTCATCACTATATGTTTGGTTTTGATCTTATACTGAGCCAGTAACCTTACCTTTAAAGCCAGTGACACTTTATGTAAAGTATAAGCTAAAATCAATCATTGGAGAGAACTGCAATATAATGTTATTTTCTTGAATACACCCATGTCAATTTTGCTTTCAACTTCATCTTCGAAACACAGTCAGGTCAAAATATGCATGTCAGTTCGCGAGTTAGTGTTGGAAAGTTATTCTTTACGACTTTATGCTTACATTGATCAAGACTTGAAACCAAAATAATGGTGTCATCAAGGTGAACTTATTAGTATCTTTTTATAGATATAAACAATCAGATGTACTCTTTGATGCACACCGGATAATTGTTGCACAAAACTCTATACTGTCCAACCTATATTGGCGACTGAAGTTGTGTGTCCTTCTGCTGATGGCTTCATTCTCTTCAAATTGGTGTAACCAGTTATCCTCTGGCCTCAATGGTATTTGTTAGGCATTGAAACATTTCTCATGCAAGTTTTCCCAATTGTCAAAACAAGCGGTTGGAGGTGGCATGTATGAATGAATGAATGAATGAATGAATGAATGAATGAATGAATAAATAGATAATAAATGAATAAATAAATAATGAATGCAAAAGGAGAAAGAAAGACAGACAGAAAGAAAATAATAAAGAAAGAAAGAAAGAAAAAAGAAAGAAAGAAAGAAAGAAAGAAAGAAAGAAAGAAAGAAAGAAAGAAAGAAAGAAAAAGGGAAGGAATGGACCTATATTTGAATTATGCTAGTGCGAGTGAGGGATAAATGTGCGAGGTGTGTTAGCTCTTTTTTACTTTGTCAGAAGTCTGTAATATGAGGAAACTCTAAGGTATGTTACATCTGGTGCAATGGGTTGCCAAACCCATTATTATTATTATTATTATTATTATTATTATTATTATTATTATTATTATTATTATTATTATTATTATTATTATTATTATTATTATTATTATTATTATTATTATTATTATTATTATTATTATTTCCGCTGACATAATCAAAAAGTCATCAAAAGAAATATTTGATCAACCGGCATTTTTATTTTTTCACAAAAATTATAACTATCGATAATGCTTAAAGGACGTCTGTTTCAATATATAAAAATCCTGTGCCCATTCTCAGGCTGTGGTTCCAAGTCATTTCAACATGCTTTAATTTACATCAGAGAGGCTCTCTCTTTAAATTGTGGACAAAAAATATTGTTATGTCGTTCGCCGCAACACCCACAAATCATTGAGCTACATTAACATGAAAGATTTGTATCTCCTATCGATATCTGAGAGCAAAACAATACCGCCGTGCAAAAGTATTCCAGACGCAAAAGTTACAATATAAAAGCGGTTATCGAGATAATACTGCTATTACAAACGCCTTAATACCAGCGTCGTATACAATATAACACCTGAAAGATAGTAATTATACTTTAAAGTGCTGTCCATGGGATGCCATCGGCATAGGTTTACATTCCACATCTGTCACTTTAGGTGCTCCTCCTGAAATAGAACTCTCTTGGCATCAGTTTATACTAAAACAAACAAAAAACAAAAGAAAAGTAAAAAACAAAAACAAAACAGAACAAAACAAAAGAAAAATAGAAACAAAAAAAGAAAACAAAGCACCACCCCTCCCAAAGAAAACAAACTAACAAAACAAATGGACAACGACGGCCTCAAGCTTGTGTTCAAGTCCAGTATGACTTTCTGCTTAACGTGACCATACATCGGTCAATGATGTCTACTTTGGGAGGACAAAAGACTGACATTGGCAATCTATGTGTACATTTTATCGAATTTAGGTATAAATATCCCGCGACACGGCATCCGTATCTACATTGTGCACTAGGTAACACAAAGGCTGTTAGCGGCCCGTTATCAATACAAGCGTGACGTAAGATGTGGCTGTATACTTGCTGATCCTTTGATTTTAACACGTAACCTTTGACGGTATCACATGCTGAACGATTTTATACTAATGATAGTGTAAACTGACTGCTGTACATTTGCTTGCTCAAAGAAAGTGATTCTGATTCCAATTTTCCTTTCCGTCCGATCATGGGGTAAAACTGTTTAGTTCATTTACCGCATGTCGGTGCAGGTTAGTGATTACAAGAGGTTCAGCAGGACTGTTGTTCTATTCAGAACCTTGAGCCTATGCACAGCCGAGCATAGTATTCATAACTGAATTGTGGCATAGATGAAGGTTTTCCATAACATACAGTTGCTCAATTCTACAAATAACCTTAGCCAAATAAAGTATGAAACTTTGCTAGAAATATCTGGTCACTATGATGAATTGGGTTGTTTCCATTGAAACTCTATTTTAAATTAAAACTTTGAATAAGATTTTCCCGCCTCTATAGCTCTTAACATAAACTAAATTGAGCAGCGAATAATATATAAAAAAAGTTCCCCTTATTTTATGACATTTCTTTCAATTCTTAGCTTTGCTCATTTTTCTTCAATATGGCACTCAGCACTAGTTACTATATTTCATATTGCTAACAAACTATGCTATAATCTATACATGTTTCGAATTAGTTGTCATGTGGCTGAAAATGCACTATCTTCTGTATCTTTCGTTTGTTTGACTTGGAAGCTATTCCACAGCCAGAAAGCTAGAAAATACATACGCACATACATTCATACATACGTACATACCTACATACATACGGACGTACGCATATATATATATATATATATATATATATATATATATATATATATATATATATATATATATATATATATATATGTATGTATGATTTAATGTGTGAAGGGTAAGTATATTGCAAACTGATTACTCACATTTTCCATACTGAATTCCACCAGGGGTCGTGTGAGCATGAACATCTCGTCAACAGCTTGACCGATCAGGTTAGGCATAATGGCCACCAAACCCGATCCCACACTTTTGATCAACATGGCTCGATTGAAGACGATATGAAAGGGAAAAAGCTCAAAGAAAATCTCTGAGCGCACTGGCATGGAACTGTTTAGATTGGTGATCTGCATGTGCTCCTCCTTAAACGCCGTGTTTTCAAAATGTAATTGTAATACAACATGTGTCATATCCATCGATTCCTCTTCGCTGATCACTTCCACCTCCACTGGCGTGTTATAAAACTGTTTGCCAACTTGTTTGATTTGTCCCATCACATAATACACAAACCCTTTCCTTTTGCTTCGGTAATGTAACGTTAGACCCTTAGAAGACTCGCTTTCACAATAAAAGGAAGGTGGCTTAAGCTTAGGGTAGCTAAACCTGAGGTACTCGTGCAGATTATCAAGACCACTAAGAAAATCACGAAGATGGCGTCCTAACACCCGTAATATGCGGTCGTACCCGTATTTGCCAACAAAGGCCACAAACGATACACCAAAACCTTCCATGATGTCTGAGACCGGTATGCCAGTCACCTCATGTGCCGCCTTGGCCAGACGGGGGATCACTGTCTCGCTGTATTTTTTGTGAGTGATAAATGAGTGATGGGTAATGCCTGCTTTCTGCCGGATCTGTTGCCATACTTGTTCACCGTGCCGCTCTCGAAGACTGTCACAAATACTCTCCAACAGTAACCCATACATTGTGCTCCAGTCCCTTCACCACCTCGCTGCAAATAAATAAAAAGTCAATGTGGATATTAAGGCTAAAGCTGAATACATATCACGGCCTAAAATCTCTTCTGTGCACGGTGTCTTGCCCATTATCTATATGAATTGATATACTGCCGAAACATTTTTGAAACACAAGCAATTTCCCCCAGTCGCTAAAGAGTGAAAGAGCTCAAAGCTGAAAGCATTTGTGGGTTCCAAATTCGAACGAACTTGCATGCCAAACATCTTTGCTACCTTGTTCCATTAGTTTGGTTACACTAAATTCTTCAATGTCATGACTAAAAGTTGAGATCTGATATGTTTTATTTTGTCACATTGGACAGAGATAATATTGTTTTGTTTACTAGGATTTGCAAATTATAGCCTCGGCTTTATTTTCCAAGGACCGTGCAGGGTTTCTTTGCTAAAAGGTTTCTCTTCATTCTGGTAACTTATTCTTGAACCATAAAACAACAAACATTATTTGTCAGTGCACCAAACAGAAATGGTACCGAAAAGTTATGGTGCATGTCCCCAAAAGAAGAGTTCGATAACTCTAGGTTATCTCATGGGAACTTTGCTTTAACAATGTCTTTCGACCTCTGTACACTTGGCTGTTTTCCGCTGCATTGAAATTTGACCAGATCTGTCATCCATCACACAATCAGATATCATTATGAAATCCGACATCTAAACAATAGAATCTTAAGCAATATGTCCCACACACAAACACATATAATACGACGGATGACAGATGGAGAAGTGCATCTATTTGTTAAGAATCTGGTGATGTTTGGTAAGCAAAATATTCTCAAAGTACGATAATATTTCGAAATATGCACCTGGCTTGCAATGTTCCTGAATAAACTTGAAGAATATTGTGAAAGGTGAAAACTTTTGGTTAATCTATCAGAAGGTCCCAATATAAATACACCAGTATTTCAATTTGGGGAAGTCACGCTATATAATTGTCACTTAGGCATTGAATTCCAGGCATCCGAATCTTTTACGTATCCAATTGGCAAACTGAAGGGCCAAGAAAACAGCATTTTTCGAATTTCGACAGTTTCCCGCAAATAGTAATAAAATTCTCCCAATGGAGTTATTTAAGTCACGGATTATGCCCATTCGGACTTATTTGAGTGGAGCCTGAGGCATATCTTTCTTGAAACTGCTGGAAAACGAAGAAGAAATGTTTTAAATAAATACTTTGTGACAAAGTCAACTCCTCTAAGTGGTCATGTTAAATTGTGTGAATATGTATTGGGAGTGCACCGAAAAGCTACCAAGTCTGCAGTGTAAGGCGAACTTGGGAGTTACCCTGCCTTAATTGAAATTACCTGTAAAGTAATCGAATATTGCGCCCATCTACATACTTGCGACCCAAAGTCTCTTGTACATAAATATTTGCCAGAAAATGACGGTATGTACAATTTCACAATGAGAATAATGTTGGGCAAAATATATTCATTATATCCTCGATTGCGCTGGAACGCAGAAAACATGGAATAAACTCGGTGGTAGCCATATAACTGCAACAATAAATAAAAAAGGTGATTAAAGTCAATACTCGCTCTCTCTCTCTTTCTCTCTCTTTCTATCTGTCACGCACACACACACACACACACACACACACACACACACACACACACACACACACACACATATATATATATATATATATATATATATATATATATATATATATATATATATATATATATATATATATATATATATATATATATATATATATATAATAATTTGGCTAAACGCACTTTTTGATGTAAATAGTGCCACATAATATTTTATCTACTGTAGTAATACATAGTCACATTGCTCTGTCTCAATTGAAATCACTGTGAAGCTCTTGGTAAACATATATGTATTATATATGTCTGTATCTACTTTTATACTTACTGATTTACCTCTAGTTTTGTAGCTGTTTCACATGCCAGCACATATACTTATCTAATTGATGGATGGCCGTACAAGGCACAGCCTTCTGGCCATCCTCGCACATACTCATTGCATACATATTGTATTACTATTATTGATGTGAAATAAACTATTTGAAATTGAAATTGAAATGTATATATATATATATATAAATTGTCATTTCCCATGTTAGAGTTTATCGTTGCAGGAGCAAATCTTCGAATGTATATCGAACAGTATACAATTGTTGTGTTATGTGGGGGTTTTCCGTGCATCCCTGGTGATGAAACCACAAGTTACAACTTTTGCTCGGGAATTGATTCAATGCTTTTGTAGTTTTCTCAAGCGCTATTGGTCACTGCTGGTTGGGCGTGCGTGCGACTCGGGGACACGTTCCCTTTATATACTCCAGTGTTCCCTGTGCGTTGACTGGGGCTTTGACTTCCTACCGACAGGTATAATTGGAGCTTAATTAAGCGTAGAGCCCGGTCATTAAACGCCATAAGGGAACTGGAAAGTTGTAAGCTTGACCAATTTGCGTAACACTTTGCAGCTTTTCAATTTTATTGTATTTTACTGAAGTTTTCATGCTCTCAGTATCAAAATATTTTATTTGCAGCTATAATCCAGGTGTTGTTGAATAAAGGAAACTAGGATGTCATAGAACGTAGGCCCATAAACTTCGTGTAAGGATTATATATATAAATGTACTTTTTGCCGTTCAAGTGCTTGCTACAAGCAGTTCATATTCCCGCTAAAACAATTGAAATATTATAAATTCAGGTTTCATATAAAACTCTTGCTTAGCGTCTTTCAAGTTTAAATAGTCGTAGCTGTGGCTTATGTGTTTCACGTTGTAAGGCATAGGAAACCAGTAAAGTAATATTAAGGGAACAATGCAAAGTGTTATACACGTATATATGTTAATTGTATCATTCTTGAGTATGAAGTAAAATTAATATTGTATAACTCATGCGGTATAACGCAGCCATAAATTTATATGCGTAAATTTCGTACTTTATACGCGAAACAATTGTCGTAAAGTAACGCTTATGAGCAAAGTAATTGTCATAAATGGAAAGAGTCGAAGTATAAACTTGGACTGTTTGTAAGTGTATAAACTTCTATTGCAGTTATGATATATCCGGTATGTCCAGTATGTTCCGGTGAAGGTGCCCGTGTGTAACCTGTCATGTGAACTTTGAACTTTATTGACTACACCAATATTTTATAATGGTAATCTGTCACATACATACATATATACAAGCAACAACAAGAACAAGAACAACATTGAAAAAGAAATACAATAGGATACACATTACACATACACAAATGCAACAAACAATTATATATTATGAAGCAATTAAGCGAGTAGAAAAAAAAAAAGATAAAGGTAATTTGATGTCATAGAGGTCCGTTGATGTCTGTACATTCTTTTAGGTAAATAGCAAATTTTGAAATCAATTCTGTATCGTTTAAACTCATTATGAATATAAATAAGTGTTCATCGTCAAAGCTATCTAAGTTAAAAATCTGTTTTATTTCGCTCTAAAAATTTGTTTCTGGGAGTTGTAAATTTAGAACATTTTAAGACATAGTGTTTTTCATTTTCTATTTCTTTGCAAATATCACAAACTCTGAGATCAACAGGAATTTTGTTTGGTCTTTTGTGGCGTCCAGTTTCAATAGTTAAATTATGTGCACTTATGCGAAGGCAGGTAATATATTTGCGTATATCGACATCTTTTATCTGGTGAAGGTATAATTCTAAATTGAAATCCGTTTTAAAAAGAGTATACGTTCGCAATTTTTTATCTTGATCACCTTGAGAATTTAAATCTTGCCCCCATTGAGTACAGAATTTACTTTTGATTGCTGATTTGAATAGTTTTGAAGGGTATACGCCTGAACTATTTCCTTGATCATGCCAAATTTCTTCAAGATTTAAACCTAGAAATGTATTTTCGGTAGTACTGACCCACTGAGAAGATAGATTAGTAGGGTAGTCTAGGTTACACAAATAACAGTCGTACAATAAGCTGTCGGGTGACATATTTGTTATTCGGAAGAAGTTTTTACACACTAGGTTGATAATTTTTAAAGAAAGGGGTGTTTTGCCAAGTTCACTTAAAACAGCAACGTTAGAAGCTTTGCGATTAATACCTAGACAATATTTTAGGTAACTCATATATAACCTTTCGTAGCTTAGTTTGTAATACCCAGACAAGTTATTGTTTAGGAATGTTTTTTCAGGTGATATTGTATAGGCACCCCATGTTTCACATGCATAAAGTAATATTTGAGATATAAGTTTGTCAAACAAACTTAGGCTTTGTTTAATGCTTGTTTTATCGATTGGAAGGATGTGTTTTAATCTTCCAAGGGCTTTGTTTGCTTTTTCACATAATCTTTTAATAGCATTCTCAAAAGACCCATTTAATGAAATTTCAATACCAAGATAATAATAATAATAATAATAATAATAATAATAATAATAATAATAATAATAATAATAATAATAACAACAACAACAACAACAACAACAATAATAATAATAATAATAATAATAATAATAATAATAATAATAATAATAATAATAATAATAATAATAATAATAATAATAATAATAATAATAATAATAATAATAATAATTTTATTTTCCCTCCAAATACACGAAGAAATACATATAAATACATAAATACACCACCGTCACATCGGTAAAAGTACAGAAGATTACAATATCATGATATAGGACGTATATACAATCTCAAATATAGCACATTATCACACACACACACACACACACAAGTCATAATCTACATAGAGTCAAATGATATAATACATACAATTACAAAAGGAAGACCAAGCAGTTATGTATGCGGCAGGAACACTGGTCCTCCCAGCCGCAGGCCGGCCGACCCGACGAACCTGCATTAGCAGGCGCATCTGGCCAGCCGCCCCGCCGCATGGGGGCCCAAGATGGCTAATAATGAGAAACTTTAAAAGATCAGTGACAGAAGTCATTAAGATTTGGTTAAAAGCTGAACTAATTTACGCGGAGCACCGTAAGGAATATTATAATCATTATGAGAAAGGAGGTATCGCAACGAATCGACGGTGCCCGCACTAGGCTGCTCCCTAGAGTTAGCGAGAAGTCGAGTGCGGACACCGCCGAGAGCAACGTTGAGAGGGGAGATACCTAGCTCTGCCACGCGATCAACCAGGGTTCCCATGACTGTTTTTCCCTGTATAAGTTATTGAGAAAGCAGAAAAATAGACAGGTCTCTGGCAGATAAGTATAGCTACTAACATTTTCACAGTTTATTGCCAATAAAGAAACTCTTTTTAATCTTTCTACCAGATTTGTTAAATATCATTATTTTTGATTTCTTAACATTAATGTTTAGTTTCCAGTCAAGACAGTAGTTATAAAGATTATTCAGACCAGTTTGAAGTCCTTTTTCTGTTTCAGAAAGCAAAATTAGATCGTCTGCATATAACAAACAATTGATTTGTTTATTTCTTAATGTTACTGGATCGCAAGTTTGGTCAAATAATTTGGGGATATCATTGATGTATAAATTAAATAATGTAGAGCTTAACACGCATCCTTGCTTTACCCCTCTTTGTACAGGTATTTCGTCGGAAATATCTTTGCTGTGCAACTACTCAAGGAAATATTACGATACATGTTCAAGTCTTTTGACGATCCACCTTTGTGTAGTAAGATAAGAAGACTGCTTTTCCAGATTTTGGGAAAGAAACCAGACGAGAATATTTTATTGGACATTTTAATCAAGATCGGAATTAAAATATGTTTACCAACTTTTAGCATTTCACCTATAATTCCGTCCTTGCCAGGGGATTTGCCCATTTTTAGGTTGTCAATTGCTGTGGACAATTCACTCTGCGAAATTCTATAGTCAAAGGTTGAGAATGATATATTTTGATCTGAATTAAGAAAGCTTTGGACTTATTTATTTATATTTTGGGAATGTGATTCTTCATCCCGTCTACTCAGTTTAGTAAAATGGGTAAACCATTCTTGAGGATCGATATTTTCACATGGGTTTGATTTCACTTTTGTAACATTTTCAAGCTCTTGTATTAGATTCTAATATTCTTTCGGGTTTCTTTCCCATATATTATCTAAAGTATGTAATATTTTATTTCGAAATTCTTTTTCGTTTCGTTTGCTTTGCAATCGAAATCTTTTTCTTGTTGCATAATATGTTTTACGAAGACAATAGTCATTTGGTTTCTTGGATAATTGCTTAGCCATCTTTTTTACCTCGTAATATAGATTATAGGTTTCTTTACAAGCATATTTTGGCAAACGCTTTTTTCGGTGATTTAAACTACGTTTTGTTTTTAATGATAATTTATTAGCTTTAGACATGATATTGTTGAAATCAGACACCATGTTATCAATATGATATCTCTCTTCTACTCCATTATCAATTGTCATAATCTGATGTATGTCATTTTTACAAAGAGATGTTAATGCCATTTTGAATTGGTCACTACGTTGTTTGTTCCATACAAAGGAAGAGGGGAGAGGATTAAGTTTATGCTGCGTACAACTTTTATTCCTTAGGTAAAAAATCTTGGTTGAGTTAACAATTAATTCAAATGTTAGGCTGCAATGGTCTGATAACCAGTTTGTTTCACCAACTTGCATACTGGTAATTTCGGAAAATAAACTGTGGTCTGCTAAGACATAATCTATACAGGTGGGCTGCTTGGCATTGTGACTATAGCACGTGTAATTACCGATAATATTCCCTATTTTGCGACCATTTACTATTCGTAGTCCAGATGATATGCACAGGTCCAATAAACTCTTTCCGTGACTATTCACTTTTCGAGTGTCCATGTTTGAACGATTTAGTGGTACATCATGCAAGTTGTCATCTGGGAGTGGAATAAGATCAGAATCAGCTTTGGTAGAAATTACATAGTCATTTTCGGTACCTGTAGCAGCATTGAAGTCGCCCATTAATACGCATTCGCCCCCATCAGGTGTGTATTTACAAATCTAGGATAATAATGTTTCAAAAATATCACTTTCAATTGTGTATAATGAATTCACAGGTGGCACATAAACAGTGCCAACATAAATATCTTTTGATAACTTAAAAAGGACTTTTTGAGTTTAATCCAAATAATATCAGGGTGTTTTATGGGAATAAATTCAATACCAGTTTTAATATTCTGTTTTATGTAAACTGCTATTCCACCTGAAAATTTCGTGCTATTTTTTGACTTTGGACGGGTACTTTTGTGAATTATGTACCCTGGGACTTCCATATCTGCATCGGGACCAGCATGAGTTTCTGTCAAACCAAATATATCAAATTTACTAAGGTATTGTATAAAATCTGTATCTGCAAATTTGGAGACAGATTGGCCACAAACATTATGTTTATGACCATGGATGTTCCAAGTCATAATATTTAATGTACACACACTGTTCATGGTTAATTCAGTTTGATACAATATTGAGGACAGCAGTGGGCTAGGTGGCTGGGTATTGACGTCGTAGTCGTGGTCCTGCTGTCGTTTGGTTTTGATCATATCTGCTGTTCCTTTGCCTTCTCAAGTTGGGCTCTATCTTGTATTTAATATTTGCCGCGAGTAACCGGCTGCCTTGATCATTAGGATGTGTTTTGTCACGGTACAAGTCACGTCGTTGTTTGTTTTGTCTCATGAAGCTGTTGTAATTTGCGCACATCTCTATTCCATCCTTGTTATTTGCTTTCAGTTTTATCATTGAATTTGTTGCTTGGACTTTCAGATCCATCTCAGCATCATCTAACCATGGTAGAGCAGTCGAGATTATAACGCGATTGGTTATGCCGGCAGCTTTTATGAACTCGGCTTTGTCCACAATTTCTGTAGCCACTGTGTCTGGTGACGCATCAGTTTTTATATCGTTTGTTACTAGATGTAGGACGACCGTGTCGTATTTTTCAGTCACAGTAGCTAAATATTCTCTCGCTTCATTTGTTGTGTAGGCTATTTGTTTTGTCACAATATGGGTACTTTGTGGTAGAATTCTAGATGGATCTAAATTCTTCATATGCGAATGGCCTAACAGCAGAACTTTTGATTTATCTTTTGTCTCTTGTTCATATGTTGTATCTGTATCGGGCTTTTGACCATTACTCGCATTGGAGTCTTTTTTTGCTGAGTTTTTAGCAACTACTTTATTCCATGGAGTGGTGCCAGCATCGGTACCTTGGGCATGAAGTTGCCACTGCAATGTCTGTTCTTTAGCAGCTGTTACTTCGTCGCGAAGACTAAGTATTTTAGTATTAAGTGTGTCTATTTCCTTATTCTTTCGAGTCAGAGTTTGATGAAGTTTGTCTAGTTCCTCTTGCATGCTGGTTCGCACTTTTTTACGAGTACTTATTTCACTGTCTAACTCCTGATATAAATCTCTGATCCTTTGTTCATACTTGTAACGCGCCAGAGGATCGCCAGAAGTTTGTTCTTGGTCAGGAAGCTTTTTTAATTCACCTGCTTGCCCACTTGTTGCTTTGGTCTCGTCATTATTCTTTTTTTCTGGGGGTAGCTTTTTATTTTCTTGCTTTAGTTGTTTGATTTCTTCATTTTTCATGGCAATTTCATTGCGCGCATTGTTAAGTTCTTTGGCGAGGCTTTCCATTTTTAAAGTCAAAGTTTGATCTGCATACCCTTTGGTCTGTTCTACAAGTTGCGTTTCTAGTGTCTGAAACAAATTTTTCATATCCCCATACCATTTTTCTAGTGTTTCTGAAGATACAGAATTTTCGGATGGTTTATTAGCCATGTACTGTCGGCAAAATTGCAGGTCTTTCATGATCTGTTTTACATTGTCAGGGGTCCTGCGACACGATGTGCAACAATAACTGGTCCCCATGTCATTTTCCTTTTCACCTATGCACTGGAAATGATACCGCTCCATGCACAATATACATTGGATCATGTTTTGTTCTTTAAATTATCTGTTAAAAACACATGACGATAGGCAATACTGGACTTCTGAATTACCTTTTTTGTTTGTCGTTTTCACTTTTTTAGGTTGTGTTTGTGTTGACGTTTTAGCCGTATTAGCAGTTTTGGTGGTTTTGCTTTTCTTTTGCTTGCCGTCATTTATAGTCTTTTGTCTCGTTGATCTGCGCGTTGAGTTTTTCTTTGTGAGAGGCACTGGCGAATTGGTGTTTTTGTTTGTTTCATCTTGGGTGTCAACAACTTCGGCCTTAGGTGTATTGACAGGAAGAGCTGTAGATTTTTCTTTTTCTTTTTCAGGACTGAACTTTTCTCTCAAAGCTGCTCTTAATTTTTGTCCCAGCTTCCTTGGCGTATCGGCCAACTGTTTCATTAAAGATTTGGAGGATGTTTCATGGTTGTCTTCTCCGCGATCTTTGTCAGACATGATCTCTGTTTACTGGATACACAGTACAGTACACGTACCAAATGTCAATATGGCTGGACACCTCTGTCATGTAACTTCTATAGGCGTCCTTGTTGTATTCGTGTTGCGGACAACCAATACATGTGTGTGGCCTATACTATCATCCATCGTCATCGTATTGTATTTCCGTATCCAACATATATATAATGCATGTGTGTGTTCTAGGGCAAAACATATTTCTCCTTTTTTGCATTACTAAAGACAAAGAAATGAAAACCTTCACAGACACATCTATTTACCAACGTTGAAGGTGTTACTAATTGGTCGCAATTTTTGAGGTGCGATACCATTTTTATCAAATGCCTTGGCTTGAAATTTAACACATCATGACACTGGTCACTCTGTTGCCGATAGGGGCGAGCCTCACTTCAAAGCTTATTTTCATGTCGTCATGTTGTCCATGCATTTTGATAACCAGAAACTGTATTGAGTTGCACGTGGATGTGCATGATGATTTGCAAAAATTACGTGGACACCAAATTGCAAACAGAAAGTTAAGTAGTGATTATTTAATAATATAGACGTGAACTTGTTTGTGTTGCGTATCTCCAAAGATAAAGTATTTTCCATAGGTTTTTCGCTCTCGTTATTTTGTAGTTTGCTGCTTAGCTTTGCCGTTTCGTTTGCCATATAATCTACACATTTTTGGTTAACAGCAAAACGCATAAATATTGCTTTTCTGTGCGTTCGGGCTGAGTTTGCTAATATTGTAATGCTTTTGATAGCTGCGGATCGTTTGGAAATTATAAACAAAAATAGCTTGTCGTTTTAAAACGCGGTTTTAAGTGCTGGATTTTTAGAGTTGAAAGGCAGCCACACACTTTGGCGCAGTGTCGCGTTCTTGGGTGCGTTTATAAGTGTGCTCCCTTCTCGCGTGAAAACGCATCGTCAAAACGCGTGTGAATGCGTAAGAACGCATGAAACTGAACGAAAAACTGCATGTAACCATATGCAAGCGCTCGCCACCAATTTGTTCACGCGGATTGCCAAAACATATTTAGCATGCTCAAAAGTTGACCTGCGGAGTTTAGAAAACGCACATCTGAAACGCACAAAAACGCATAAGAAAGTTCAACAACGCCTGAAATCGCTAATGAAAGTGTGCAAACGCATGAAACGGGATGTAACTGCGTGTAACCGCTTCAGCGGGACGCCCAGCTCGATCCCTGTTTGTTTTCCCGCCAAGAAAGAAACACATCCACATGCGTAACAACGCATCAAAAACGCATGAAAACACATTAGACTGCTCAAGTCCGTACCTTAAAGAAACGCGCAATTTTCCAAAAAGCATGCAAACCGCACCTCGAAACGCGACAATACGCTATACCAAGCCAAACTGTCCTGCAAGCGTAATTTTCATATATAAATGCACCGGGCATCTTCTTTCCTGTACTGTCAGTAATTTGTTTCGCTTCTCTACACATTGACAACATGAGTATGATATTCATTCATCTGTAATATTTTTTTCCTTCATATTCAAGCACACATTGTAATCATGAGGACTCTCATAACTACTTTAAATGTTGGCAATGCATTAGTCAGATAAAAAATTCTACCGGTATTTTAATTAATATGTAGCCCTAAGACAACCACGTAGCGTACATGTAGGCACAAGCCCAAAGGGGCCTGATGGAGTCCTTGTACATCGAGTTCTTGCCTTCAAAATTAAATCCACATAGCTGGGCAGCCTAAAAGTTGATTCAGTCATAAGCAAAGCTGTGACTTCAAAAGACCTATACACATAGAAGGGCGGGTGACGTGTTTTTGATCAGGGTCAAATGACCCGCCTGACGATAACTCCAAGGTGTAACGACAAAATCTTCAGCTGGACGACTTGTAAGAATACGTTGCGAGGCCTGTTGTGAAACTAGGCTTTAATAAATATATAAATAAAATCGAGGACACCTTAGATGGGATGCAAGGCTGAGACTGGAAGTGTGCGTAGATAGTCTACCAAGGTAGACTTTTGGAGACTCATTGATCAGCATGTGATCAATGTTGAACTGCAGAATTCCCTTCCGACAATTTCCAAGGACATTGTAATGAATTTCAATAAATGCCGGCAATTGTTTTAAGAAAGGTTTTAGTTGCAAGAGTATTTCTGGATTAATGCAGACCATAGCGTCAGCGGTCAAAGCAATATATGACAAAGACACAGTTGACAATATGTAGAATGCTATAGCAAGCCGTTTTAGCATTTATTCCAAAATTATACAAATGTGAAAATCGTTTTCCCATATTTGTAAATTTCACATTTGTGTAACCAGATTTTACATATGTAGAAAAAACTTCACATAATTTAACATATGACCAAATCCCCATTCTCAAAAAAGAATGGTTCCATGGAGGTAGTTATTTGAGTGTGCCATATCAACACGGTTATGCAGTATAAGTACTGAGTCAGCATTTATTTTTATAATCGGGAATTTAAATCCACCAGCATTAAAGAAATGACGAAAAAATATATTTTATGTTCGGAACGAGCGGGACTCGAACCTACCTCCTTTGGCACCAGTCGCCTAGCTGAAATGGGAAACGCACATATCCACTCGACCAAATCCCCATTCTCAAAAAAGAGAAGAAGAGCAAAGCATTTACACTCTCGTTAAAAAGTTTCACACACATCTACACTATTACTGTATTTCACTATGTGTAAAACTATTTCACATATGAGTAAATCTTTTTCACACATGTGAAATAATGATTTGTTTCATGTGTATAAAAATGATTTACACATAAGTGAAATTATTTTACACATATGTGAATTAGTTTAACACAAATGTACAATTGTATCTTTATTTCACATGTGTGAAAACCTAATTTGATACATGTATAAAAAATTTTCATACACGTGAAATAATCATTTTTTCACATGTGTAAATATATTTACATATATGTCAAATTCTTTTATACATATGTGAAATACTTTTACACATATGCAAAATAAAAGATAAATTGTGCATATGTGTAAAGCTATTTCACATGTGTTTAACTGTTTCACATCTGTAAAAGAATTTTAGAAACCAAAAATCTTTTTCACATATCTGAAAAAGTTGTCAATTTACATATGTGAAAAAGATGTACACATATATGAAATTCTTTTATCCATATGTATAGAAGTTTTACACATTTGTGTAAAACTGTTTCACATATGTGTTATTTTTTTCCAATGTGTGTAATTCTTTCTCACATGTGTAAAATGAACAAATTATTTCACAAATGTGAAAACGATTTTCACATATGTAGGAAAGCTGAGCACACGGCGCTGCTCGGGAGTATCCATTCGAGCGATTTTAAAAAAAAAATAAACCCATTACAATTTTACATATGTAGGAAAGCTGAGCACACGGCGCAGCTCGGGAGTATCCATTGGAGCGATTTTTAAAAAAATAAAACCATTACAATTTTACATATTTGAAATACCTTTATACATACGTCTTATCAAACTTTTATTTCACATACATGTAAAACTATTTTACATGTGTAACATTGTAATGATCTTAATTAATAAAAGATTGTCTCCAATGGATGCCCCATAGCTTTGCCATGTACTCAGTGTGGCCAATTTTAAAATAGCTCTTTAGCACTGACTGCCTGTATTCGCATGTTTCCTTTTGTCATTAGGTATCAGCGCAGTATCATTATGAATAATATCCTTGTGAATCCAGGATAAATTAATAATAAGTGAAAGATTCTCAAATTATTTATGCTTATTCTTGCGTTGCTTGTGGCACTCTCCATTCTGATCAATGCACATACATACATACATACATACATACATACATACATACATACATACATACATACATACATACATACACACACATACATACATACACACATACATACATACAAACATGCATGCATATATACATACATGCAAACATACATACGCACATAAATACATACATACATACATACATACATACATACATAAACACATACATACATACAAACATGCATGCATGCATGCATGCATACATACATACATACATATTTACCATCTCAATGTAAATTGCATATCAAATTTTTATCAATAAAACTCGGGCATGATATAGATGACAAAAAATAAATTTGGGTGTATGTGTATGAGTGATACAAAGGATGAAGGAGTCCAACGTCAATTCCCTTACGTCAATCAACAGCTTATAGTATTTCTCATCTCGTGGGTTACGGGACCGCGACGGTCATTTTAGTCAGACTAGACCGGGCGAGGTCTTGGCATCTACGATCTTTAAAATACGAAAAGCTCTCGGTGTAATTCCCCGACCTACGCCACCTTGTGCGTTGCTTCTGAAGGGAGAAATTGATCAGTCATTTGCGCGTCGCTGGTTGTACTCCTGCATGATAACACATGCAACAAGGACTACATGGCGGTGCAATGTCAAGATAAACGTCAATAAATACACTCATTTGTGCCATAATTTGTGAGCCTAGAGCGGACTTTGTGTGTCAACTACACGGAGGTACGACTAAATGAGATTAAGTGCTGCTTCTCATTATAAACAATACTTGATTTTGTAGGCCAATTGCAGTGGACAATACTGGGCACATGTAGGCCTATGCTTTGCATCAGAAATAAAACACACCAAAACAAACGAATTTAGTAAAGTAAATCTGCATATGTCAAAATGTGTTGACAATTTTCATAGGTCACATGAATAGTAAAGATCGCCACGAACCGTACCACTACTGTTGTAAGTAGACACTGAATTTAATAAGCATCAGTAGTGGCGGTGTCCCTTATAAACGTTAATCTCCGCGAGGCCAAGTGTATGAAAAGTAGACTGCGGGCCTAAGTTAGGCCTATTCTATAAAAGCCCCTTTAAAGAGAATGACGTCCTTATAATCCAATATTATACACCATTAAAAACTATTTATATGTAAAACAACTCACTTTGGGTGAAAGAAAACGCTTGTGAGAGGATTCAGAGACCTTGGCAATGACCTGTTAGCACACTGCTCCCATTCAATGTTTATCAAAAAAAACATGCTGCTTTAAATAGAAAATCAAAGCAGCATTGAATGCCAGACTTGGCTGTGTAGTGTATGGCACCACTGATTCATGTTACACTTAATTCAGAGTTCAGAATGCCAGGCCTGGCTATATAACGGGGAGCACCACTGTTTCTGTTACACTTAATTTGCAGTTCAAACCCTGCAAATCTACACTTTTTTATAAGTTTTTTTCATTACTTAGAGTAAACAGAATGGGCTAAGTTCTGCCCGAAGTGTTTAGTTCACTGGCACTTTAAATATGTCAGGCGGAACCAGATCAATGAAAAATAAACTTCCCCCGAAACAAAAGAAATTGGGCACGGTAGAGTGCAAGTCAAGTTGTCCATCCACTGAACTACAGCGGCGGCTCCTTCAGTTTGGAAGCAAAAACACCCGTTAATATTGGGGTCAGGCTTAAGCTGTGCCGTCATGACAAATACAACAAGAACATCTGCTGTGGAGCACTCTTCCATTTACGACGTTCACAGGCAACCACACTTTATATATGTGAACAGTAAAATATATCTTCATTACAATGAAGATATTTCTAAAAACGTAGAATTTACAAAAATCTTAAATTCAAATGGAGGCACCGATCGTGCGCCCTTTCATTTATTATTACCGACTGATATCAATAATTTATTTATTGATATCATGAAATCATTTATAGATATGAATAATTCGAATTATTGATATCAATAATTTGAATTATTGATATCAATTAATCGACTTCTTGATATCCATATATGATCTAATAATATCAATAATTCGATTTTCTGATGTCAAGAAATCATTTTGATATCAATGATTAGAATTATTGATATCAAGAAATAACAGGAATTCTGAATGTGTGTTAATGATTCGGATTATTGATACAAAAATTCATTTAGTGATATAAAGAAATCGAATTTTTAATATCAAGAAATCGTTTATTGGTATTGTATTTGTGTCTTTTTGCCCAGAACCACTTCCTAGTAGTCAATATCCTATTCCGCAGTTCGAACTCTTTACTCTCCATAAGCTAACCTGTCCCTGTCTAACCTGTATATATATATGGAATTACTATTGTCTATATTGCACACGTTCCTCTGTAAAATTTTGACATAGGCTGTATCAGCCCAAATAAATTAAAGGGTCTTCAGCGGGTAACTACTCAACTTGTTTCGGAGCCTTTTACCCGTACATGTCTCTCTGAGTAGCGGCTCCTTGCCTAGGCTAAATATTCAGCAAAGACAACCCACATAATAATGAATAAATATGAACGTGGCAATTGATGAATTAGCTAAATATGTGAAGTCTTGCTTGTAAATGCAGAGCTTCATATCAAAGAAGAATACCTGTCAAACAAACCATAATTACCAAATTTTCACAGTACAGGTTCAGATAAGAACAATTTGACTTATCCCTGAACCAAAATGTATAAATAAATCTAATTGAAATTTTGATAAAAACAATTCGATTTATTGATATCAAGAATTCACGAAACCTTTTCACAAATTACTGTGTGCTCTCTCTTAACGGCTTGATAGTGATAAGGTTATTGGATGTCACTGATTTATAACTACCGACGAGTAGAAAGGCTCCTTTGTTTATTCTTATTCGTATTCTATGTTTAGTTTCATTTCTCTCATTTTTGTTCATTTAATTCTGTTGGAAACAACTTAATGCTATTTTTCTCTGTCATATTTAAATTGAATTCAGTTACCAATGGCACAAATAGCTGAAAATGATCCCCAGTGATGTCCCGTGGCGAGAAGGACGATATCCTGAAATTTGTTCAGAAATCAATTTTGTTGGGCAAAAGGTGTTTCGACATAGAGGATGTAGACAATATTATTGTTCTTGCTGATATCAGACAGCCTAAACGTAATCTTGAAGCTGTGGAACTGAATTCAAATTTAAAAAAAAAGAAAAGAAGACAGTTGAGCACCAAATTTTGCAGGACAATCAGAAGTCATGCTTTCCCAGTATACAGGGGAACCTTCGATATGGACTATTATTTTGTATTTATTGATATCAGTAAATCGAATTCTTGATATCATGAATTCACCAACATAATAAATATCATGAATTTATTTTTTGATATCAAGATATGGATTTCTTGATATTTAACAATAAATTTTTGATATCTAGAAATGGTTGTGAATCATTGATATCAGGATCTTAGTCTTGGGGAAGTCATTAAAAGAGTTGGTCAAGAAATATGGCGAACTATAACAGTACTCTAGGTGGAATTCGGTTCGCGTTACAGGTTTAAAGGAAAGTGCTGACAAGAACACTCAGGAGATTATTCTGGACATGGCCAACCATATAATGGACATCCCGTTAGAGGATGTAGACAATATGAAGTAAAATAGCAGAAATAGACAAGTCCTGGTAAAGATAGACCCATCATAGTCAAGTTTACAACATACAGGAGCAAGGCACAACTGATCAAAAATAGGAAAAGACTCGATTGCTCACCTGGCTCTCCCACTTTGCCCATAGGCGCAAAGAATATGTACATAAATCATGAACTAACACACCAGTGTGCACAACTGTTCTTTAAAGCTTGAGTCCTGAAACGTGCAAACCAAAATCAATGATACTTGGACCTATGGTGGGCGCGTCTTTGTAAAAGACAGACAAGAAAAAAAACACACACACAACACACATCAAAAAAAAAAAAAACAAAAACAAAAACAAAACAAAAAAAAAAAAAAAAAAAAAAAAAACAAACAAAAAACAAAACAAAACAAAAAACCAGCCGCCTCCAGCGAGAAAGATCTTGCTCTATGTCTGGTCACAACGATAATTTATGCAGATGACACAAGTTAATTATTTGCTGGATCTGATATGGCCAAATTAGAATAAAATACCAATGTGTTCTAACTCATGTCATGAAGTGCTTCCGTTCAAACAGGTTATCAGTTAATCTGGATTAAACAAACTTCATGTTATTTAATACTAGAGATCGTCCTATGACAATTTCTCAATTAAAGTGAATGTCATGTCTTTGGAGGTAAATTCATACTGCAAGTTTTTAGGCGTTCGGATTGATTCGGAACTGAATTGAAAGTATCACATTGATCAAACTTCATGTAAATTAAACAAAATTGTAGGCATTTTTACGAGTATGAGATGGAAACTCGGGAAGTTTATTTTAGCTCATCTTCATTATAGTTAAGTGTGTCTGGTTTATTGTAATTTAATTTAGGCATCTAATAATGCTACAAATTTGAAAAAAAAGTTCTTTTCCAAAGAAGATCATAAGGATCATAAATTTTTCCACGTTTAATGCCCACACAGACAATATCATCAGAGATCTAAAAATTTCGAGATTTCAGTTCATAAATGTTTATTTAACAGGTATATTCATGTTTAAAATGGTCCATAACTTATTGCCTTACAATGTCAGTAATTTTGTCACTTTTGTTCATAATGTTCACTCTTATCATACTAGACAGTAGGATAATCAATTTGTACCTCACTATGGAAATAATGTTTCTCATTTTCTATAAAAGTTCCTGGTTCTATGTATGGAACAAGATTCCCTCAATCGGTGCAAAATACACCTTCTCGACATGCTTTTTAAAGGAAACTGAAGAGGTCATCTGCTTCAAGACATTTTGTATTTGTTTTTATTCTGAGTAGCTCTTTCGTCTATATCCATGTTTTTTCAATGATTTTGATCTAGCAAGTGATGAACTGTGTGATATATTTTTTTTACTATTACCAATGTCTGCTGCCATGCCAATGTATTTGTGATGTAGAGTATCTGTAAGGGAGTTCATAAGCACTTGCGAGTTTCTATCCCTAATTGTATATTCCTGTTTAAATTGTATTTATATATGGAGAAAATAAAACTCAATTCAATTCAGCATAAGAAAAAGGAAGAATAATAGATATTTCTTGATATCAATATATGCTTTATTGGTATCAATTATTTGATATTTTGATATTAAGAAATCAAATTTTTGATATCAAAAATACAAATTATTGATATTACGAAATCGGATTATTAATATCTAAGGGGCGCCCTCTTACTATTTATTAGGTCTTTTTGATATCAAGAAAGCATCAATAATTCTATCTTTTGATATGAAACAAATGGAATAACTGAAACTATCAGAAAATTCATCAATAATTTGATTAATTGATATCAGTTAATCCTCCTATCTGTAGATATCAATGATTTAATTATCGATATAAATAATTTATCAATTAATATCAATTATTTGAATTCTTGATATCAATATTAATTTAAATCAAGAAATCGAATTTATGAAATGATTAATTCCCAACCATATCTCGATATCAAGAATTCGAACTTTTGATATCAAGAATTTATTTTTAGGTATCAAGAAAATTCATTTATGGATATCAAGACATGACCTCTTGATATCAATAATGTTGGTGGATTCTTGATATCAATAATTCGATGTATTGATTTCAAAAAACACAAAATAGTATTCCACATCGAATGCTCCCTTGTACACTGGGAAGCAGGACTTTTAATTGGCCAGCAGAATGTGGATCTAAACTCCAGTAGAATTACCTCGGATTCCACGTTCATGGTGGCTTCCTTGGACAGCGTCGTGGGCGAGGCTGCTTCAGCGATTAATGCTGAACTTGGTGTTGACAGGAAAGCAGACTCGGACTCATGACAGACAAAAAATATTTACTAAGGCATAATTGATTTCGGAACAAATTTCAGAATATCGTCCTTCTCACCATCGGACAGAAAATGATCATTTTCAGCCATTTTTGTCCGTGATAATTGAATTCAATTTAAATCATGATAGAGAAAAATGAACACTAAGTTGTCACTATTTTAAAAAAATGAAGAAAAAAAAGGGGGGGAGAAAAGAAAGTAGCAGTAGAATAAGAATAAAAACACATGAAGGACCCTTTCATCGTCGGCATTTATAAATCAGTGACATCCAATAAGCGTATCACTCAGATATGAAAATCAGTGATGTCTAAAAAATATATCACTGTCAGAGCATTTGCATGCACTAATTTGTGAAAAGGTCTTGAATTCTAGTTATCAGTAAGTCGAGTTTTTTACATCAAGAATCATCCGAATTATTGTTATCAAGAATTCATACTATTTCCTGATATAAAAGCATGAATCAAAAGAATATAAAAGGAATATGATTATTGATATCAATAAATGAATTATTGATATCAACACATGATTGATTGATATCAATTAATAATAGTAATAATAATAATAATATATGTATATATATATATATATATATATATATATATATATGTCTTTTTGTCCAAAACCACTTCCTAGAAGTCATTACCCTATTCTTGACATCAAGAATCCACCAACATTATTGATATCAAGAAGTCATTTCTTGATATCCATAAATGAATATATATATATATATATATATATATATATATATATATATATATCAATAAACGAGTTATTGATGTCAATAAATCGGTAATAAATGGTAAAAGATATGAATTAGTAATTTATTTATATCAATATCAAAATTTTGAACTATTCACATGAATAAATTCTTGATATCAATGAATTGATTTATTGATATCAAGAAATAGGAAGAATAGTTGATATCAATTAATAGAATTATTAATATCAATAGTTTGATTTATTGATATCAAAAATGATTTTTTTTATATGAAAACATACCAATATATAAAAAGGCGCCCCATAGATATCAAGAAATACTGATAAATAGTAAAAAGTTGACCCATAGATATCCTGAACAAAATTAGAACTATATTAAATGCAATTAAAGATATCTTTTAAAGAAGCCTTTTCAAACAGATCTTTTATTGAATTGAATACATCCTAAGATGCCTTCAAAATATCGTTTAAACTATTACAGATAATTCTGGGGGTATGACAAAATCAACTCTGCTCGACGCTTATCTCCCTGCTGGCCTGCTTGCACAGAGAAGTTAATGACCCAAAACACATTAATGTTAATGTCCTTTGCACAATTGTAATTCCAAAAACACACGGAGGCAGACAACATCCAACATGTGGGCGCTTCAGGATTGTAGGGGGGATATGTTCAGGGCGGTTGAAGTTTAGTTGACGATATGCTAATACCCTCGTTAGCTGCGAATCATAGTGAGTTCGTTCTATCACCCGCATCACTACTGCAAATACGGAGAACACAATGAATAGATGAACTATTAAAACTAAAGTATTTCCAATACAGGAAATGTGAGCTTCGATGGGCGATCAGAGCGTGTGTCGGAAATAATTCATTTACCTTAAAGCAATCGTGAAATAGCCAAGCAGGTAATGCATGAATCCAATAGCAATTGTAAAATAGCCCGGAAAGTAATGTATGAACCTTACAGCAATCACGAAATAGCCCAACTAGTTATGCACGAACCTCACAGCGATCCTGATATAGGTCATAAGCATTGCCATGCTCGAGATTCTCTTGTGATAAATATGATATCTGGTAATTGAGAGAAAAGGGAACTTTAAAATTCTACCCTATAAATTGTAGAAGACTAAGACTGTTTCAAATAAGTTGAAAAGCCTATTGAATATTGAAGAACAGTTACCTTTGCCGCGATTAGTTCATGTAACTATTCCTGACACCCTATTCTGCTGGCTTGATTACATATCGCCATTGACAAAATTGTACAACAATCATTACAAAAATATTGAAGTGATCTATTGAATACTTCTTGTCATAGTAATGAGCGTCATGTCAAGACGTATCCTTACGAGTTGCTTCCTCCGAAAGTGTGAGGGATGGTAATTGTGACAGTATCGAAACATAAGTCTCATGTAAGCTTTGAAGATATTATTTGCTGCATAACGATGAGCATTAACTAAATACGGTCTCTGGTGCAATTTGAAACCAATCGACCGATAAACTGTGAAGAGGCAGTTTTTTTACCCTATCTTAATCTCTAATGCTTTAATAGTGCTGTTACATTATTCAGTAAGCCTCATCAAGCTTTGAAGATATTACTTGCTACATTACGATGAGCATTAACTAAATAAGGTCCCTGGTGCACTTTGAAACCAATCGCCCGATATGCTGTGAAGAGGCAGTTTTCTAATTCGTATCTTGATCTCCAGGACTTAAACAGTACCATAACATCATTTACTAAGCCTCATGCAAGCTTTTAAGATCATCTTGAGAAAAAATTAAATATTTAACATTCCTTTTTGTTATATGTACATAAGGACTCTTTAGTTTCTGTTCCGCTATAAACCCTGTCGCTGGATCACTTGCACACGACACAGTCTCCGCATGCCGCTTTGTGCACGGTGTATCACCCAACCCTCAGATTGTCCATGGTTACTGAAAAATATGATGATCTGCATGCATGATGAGAAAGTAGAATCTGAATTTGGAGGCAGCACTAATCGGTCAATTTGCTCAGTCGGAGAACTTGTGTTTTTCTCCCTGAAAAAATGTACTCTTTCTGTATATAATTTGTCATACAGATGTCATCTGGAAAGCTCATACAAGCATAATATGGTAAAAGTATACAGAAGACCACAAAAAACCAATGTGGATTGGGGCAATCTGGATTTACACTGAGTGTTTACAAATGGCTTCACAACAATTATCAACCCTTTTCCCGCTCAAATCGCCCGGAAGAGCGCAGATGTAAATTGTTGCCTGCTTTGATATCTTAATTAAGTTTATACTTCAATTCCATGTAAATGGAAAATATTTAGTTCAGAATTGGACATAAGACCCCTCATGATGGCATGCCTGAGGACAAATACTTTCCTTTCAGTCGGTTCGGCGCATTTTCCCAACCGGCACCAAGGAAAACTATTGACTCACTATTACTTTGACCAAGACAGGATTAAGGGGTTAATGTACAGCAATACATAGAAAGGACTCACAAGGAAGGTACATGTCGGCACACGGTGTAATGTAAATGCAACATTCATGCATGGCATTTTCCAAACAAAGATCTTGCACAGAATTAAACCCTTCAGGGCCTGCTCTACTCAACCATGTGTTGCTGCAAGGAGGGCTTCTATTCTCTTTGCTTGCTGATAGGAAAGCGTTAATGTTATTTGTCGAGACATGGAGTGCAGGAAAGGCAAGATATACGGTCGGATCGCTTGAATTGGGTCATTTTGACCCTATCTCTGCATGTTTGTGTTTGTGACAACAGAACAGTCAAAATGCCTATTTGTACTGATTTGGTGATTTACTGAAGAAACACTGTATTTCAGGCATCTCTTCGACATGATTTTGATATGAGATTTGTCATTCAGTATTACATACTACAAAACTGAAACCACGATTAATCATCTAAATATCAGATATAGTCCTCCGTTAGAGAACATCAGAACATTATCTAAACGCCTTGACCAAAAATGTTTCAATTCCCTGCAAACGACGATTCCCAGGTTATGAGTACGCTAGCAAATCCGAAATTCAGATCAAGGGATCTGTGGTCCGACGTGGGATATACAATATACATGCATACGCAAAGGAAGACACTGTGGTGATCTCATATTACCTACACAGAGAAGATGAATGAATGATGTATTGGCACGGGCCTTCTCTGTCGGTCTGTGTAGTATGGGCCTATGTAGTATGGCCCTTGAATCCAATGTTGGGCTCTGTAACGAATTCAATAGAGCAGTTAGTAGAACATAAATCATTTATCCGTGCGACGTTCTAATGTTGGAACTGTAAATGAAACTAGTTTCTGAAAAATCGTTCATTGCCTCATATATACAGAAAGAGAGAGAGAGAGAGAGAGAGAGAGAGAGAGAGTTTAAAAGAGGAAGAACTCTGAAGTGTGAGCATAGATTCATAAGATTATTTGATTATCTGAATCTCCCTGGTATCTTTACGTTCTCTATATCATTTAAATTCTTGAACTCAATGCTTTACACATTGGTGAAGTTTGACTGGATCAAGTACATTATTCTAATACTGTCGCAAAATGAAGTTATCTAAGCATCAGAGGCACACTTTATCAGCAAAGTTGCCTGCATAATGTCTATGTGTAATTTTCTCATGTTATGCACCTAGATTTGTTGGGAAATATTGCATGCATTCAACACACGCTAAAAGAATTACCTGCATTGTCCTAAATATAAGCTATACTGCATGTTTTGCACTCAAACTGTCAACAGAACCTGGATGACAAACACCTGCTACTTGAATATTTCACATTACATTCTCGTCGACGAAAAACTGTTTAATGTAAACTCCAAATGCGACATCGTGATGGCATGCTCTTGGTCGACAGCTTCACTGGACGTTTGGGCGGGATGGGCCTGGGACACAAAGCAAAGCAGCTCAGTCGGCTTGGAATTGAATGACCGGGGAAAAGAGTTGCCTGCATTGGTGGGTGATTTAACTATGGGCAATGCCTCAGAGGCAAAGACTTGATGGCTAAGGGAAATAATCTAAATAGCGCTTGTACAAAATTGTCTCGATTTGATGGCTATTGCAGGATGAACGCTGTCTTTTGAAATGGGCTCCGTTATTATCGCGGCAGCCTTTGTAGAGAAGCACGACAAGGCTGTTAACAATGGAATACCCCCCCCCAATACTTAGCCAAGGAGGGTGCCAATCTCCGATAAGCTGCTTGAGGCAGCGTGGCATCGCTAGAGGACGTGTGTGTGGAGTTTTTATAGGGCAAAATAGGAAAAAAAAACATGTTAAATACTATTTTTCTGGATTAAAAATTATCAAAATGCCAGTGGTTATTGTAGTTTTAGCAAAGTTAGCGCACACTTTATTCAACGCAAACGCAATTTAAAAGCAAAACTTTTAGCGCATTTTAATGTATCGCTGAGTGATGGCTGCGCTCAAGTAAAATGCACCGTGTAAAGTGACTCCCGCAAGTGCATCAGAACCTGCAGTGTGGCACACAGCACAATTACAAATAAACGATCGAATTAGCGCTCAGGTCACCTTGAAAGCCTTTGAATCTTGATTGGATACTTCCGCCCTATTCCCGCCTTGGATGATATGCTTGGCGAGGAGATTTTACCCTACTGTTAGTGCGCCCTCGACCAGCATGTGTTGAGGACGCAAAATGTATCGCTACTGTATGACGGCTTTGCAAACGTAAGACTTAAAAGTCTGCAAATGTTTCATACAAGAGTTGACCTCCGACAAAGTCTTCTGGTTCTACTGTGTATGCATTATTTTTCCATAGATATTTGAGCCCTCATTATTTTAGCCCATCGGTTGCCTGCGCTAATATCGTTAAATTAAGAAGAGTGCTAAATTTTCTAGAACTACAGTATATCACATGTACGCTTCTAGGTCCAAAGTCCTTTGCTGTTTTTCTTTCTCGGAAAATTCAATTCCTGGCCAAATTTGAAAATCTTTGCGAGCTGGCAGAGCTTCCTAATTATGGGCTCTTCTGGAAGCTCAAAAGACAACCGTTAGTCCTCGCACAACACCTCTTTCTTGGCTCATATATTTTTATAGTTTCATTTATTTATTTGTTTATTGTTTATGCGAGGAAGGAAATCATTTGTCGTGGAATGGTGAATATTCTAATATAAATCTATAGTATAAAAGCTTCTGCCAAATTGTGAGACATATGTTCGACAGGGGCCGACAAACACCAAGCATAATAACGAAGAAAACAAGGGAGGGGGGGAAAGCATAATTTCAAGAAAATAACCCGTACCCATGTGTCACATTTTATATGCATGATGTAATGGATATGGAGGGCACGCAACTGTCACTCGAAGAGTTCTTTCTTTAGTATGATGTTCCATTGGTAATCTGTTGAGCATGAAGCCAGCATGGCTCTGTCACGTGCAATTGACAAAAACAGTAAAGCCAAAGCGACAGGCAACACTCATGATGGGCTTCTGGTATGACTGCACCCTGTACTCGCCTGTTGCTACAGTGGCAAAATATTTGCAATATTATATATATATATATATATATATATATATATATATATATATATATATATATATATATATATATATATATATATATATATATATATATATATATATATATGTGTGTGTGTGTGTGTGTGTGTGTGTGTGTGTGTGCTTATGGCGCCAGAAAATGAATAGCTTAGAATTCAAATTTCGTAGATAATGCGATATTATTTTGCACAGCATCAAATTTTCATATCATCGTGACGTACATCAGCATTTCCTTTCTTCAAATATTTGATAAGGAGATGGCTGCACAGATGTACTATACGATTTTGAGCTTACTCCAGGTCCCAGAAGATACGACAAACAGTGTCCAACAGATGATACCTGTGGGCTGAAAAGAGAGGACAGGACAAGATAAAGTGATGCATATCTTCGCTTTGGAAAGAATATGCACAATGTGGTGACGGGATATACGTTAACTTTTATCAAGGTGGTAGTTTAAGCTGTGAGCAGCTCAGGCACAACTGAGTGTGACAATATACGTTGTAACAGACTGTTAACTGAATATTTGTGCTACTTGGAATACGACGTTCCAGATAAAACAATTACATTCATATATATATATATATATATATATATATATATTTGTTTATGAAAATCTTAACATAGGGACAGTGTGCCTTATCTGTTATTGCTGTGGGCGAATGATTTAGGCGTTTTTTTAATTTTCGATTTCAATACATGCGTCATCGATGACCTTACTTTGTGGTGCTGCTGAGCGAGTTAATGTGTATGACAATACGAATAATTATGACTGTTGTAACCGTTATTCTTATTGCCTGTAAGCAGATACCATGAACAAAGAATATACATATCAATATACATGGTTCATGTCGCTTACTTACTGCGTTCTGTACCTGTTTACATATTTGTTGTGTGACAACTATGTGATACAGAGCTGTTGTTATTGGAAAATATTCACTGGATCCCAGCCCCCCTCCCAAACCTTTATGACATCACACTTTGCCCTCTTAAAGTTAAAGTCAGCGCTCATTTGACCCATTTCCATCTTTTTGCCCAAAATCTCCGTAGACTGCAAAAGTAATCATGTGTGACACATACAGTTGGTTAGACGATAAGGCCAGTGTTAAAGGTTTGGTCCCTTTTACGGACCAATACTTTCGATTGTTAGTTTCAAACAGTGTGATGTCAGGAAAAATCGACACTTCGTAAACATCTGGGTATTGGGACATATATTTTCATCAGTCTAATCCCATCAAAGAAAGTGCTGGTGCAACCATATGATATTACTTACTAAAATTAGTGATTGGGTAATTTACAGGACATTAGCTCTGGATGAGGCCTTTTTAAGGCATAAAATAATACACAGAAGGTATTTACAACAGGAAACACTTGAGAACGAGGAAAAATATTCTGTTTGGAACTCCAACTATGACCGTATTTTTTTTGTTCTTTTACAAAATAGATTTCCACTGTGATAAGTGGCATCAGATTCCCACTGTGATAAATGGCATCAGATCTCCACGGTTAAAAGAGGCATCAGCCGTCGAAAAGGCCCCAGTGAAACATACGTGAATAATTACAGGCACCACTTATGTCTGGGGACATTATTCACTAACCACAAACGAGTGGTATTTTGCAATATGCACGTGCATGTATGCTTGCATCTGAACTTGTTGCAGTGGTATTGGTAGACCTCATTTGCTATAGGCAAATACCACACTTAGTAGTTACTAAGTAAGTAACGGTTAAGAACACTAAATAAATAACCTATATATATATATATATATATCTGTGTGTGTGTGTGTGTGTGTGTGTGTGTGTGTGTGTGTGTGTGTGTGAATGAATGAAACAATTTCCCTTTACACGGTAATCTATGATACCATACTTTATTGGACACGCATTCCTGACTCTAAAGTACAATTATCCACCAAATCAATATGAGCACTGAATCTAACTTTAACATTCGGAGTAAAAATTCAGTCAAAATCAGCACTTTAAAAACTGACAGTGTTCCCTATTTCGATAATATTATAATTTCGGAAACATTTCTATAAAAAACTACGCCGGGCAGTTATCTAAGTATCTCAGGATATCATGATATAGTACAGAAAGATCGCCAGGGTGGTCTTGGAGGCTTAATTGTCTTTTTTTAAACCTTGTTTACTGAAGTGGCTGTTCACGAAATAAATTTTAATTGGGTGCTTTTTACAGAGCGCCTAACACACCAGCATCTTTTTGGGATACACTACCAGAGTGTATGGACTTAACTCTAATTACAAACCTGCAGAATATCATTATAACGAGCTATCTGAACTCAGTCATTGACAGGACTGATGGCTTTAAACATGAACATATTCTTCTTCGTGAATTTGCTAACCCCCATTTTAGAAAACCAGCCAGCATGTCTGCTGCTACAGCTACCTGTCTCGGCCAAATTATTTCTAATATACCCACTTTTGTCACACAGTCTTGTCACCTGTTTCCTATTGTTATCACTCTGCAGTTGCCAAAAATATTTCTTTTGGCGCAAAAAAGGACACATCATATAATCTACATACAGGATTTGAAAAAAGCTTGCCTGTTTATATATTCAATGGGTATTGGACCAAGGCTAATTATGAACCATGTTTTAATTCGGAAACGTCGATGGTTGTTGTGATAATTGGACTAAACTACTCATTCATGTCGCAAAGGAAACGATCCTAGGTGTATCCACCACAATGCATCCTGTGGACGTATCATGGTTTAATTCTGCTCTCTGTTGTACTGGACGAAAAGTTCATCATGTATATAACAAGACCAAAGACAAATAAAATATGACAAATATTAACAAATACCAAGGAGACAGCAGAAGTAGACAATAATAATAATAATAATCTGGGGGCCTCATTAAAGGTGAGAATCAAAAGAATAAAGCAGAGTGGGGTACGGTTAAATACTTCCTGAATCGTAATCATTCCTCGCTAATCCCATCATCACTTCATGGCAACTCTATTTGTGATTCACTAGCAAGACTGTTCAATTTATTACTATGTCAGGAACTCTTTCATAGTTCCTGAAAACAGACCCATATCACGCCTCTGCATATGAAGGGTGATAAGGATACAGACTTGTATAATTAATATCGATCTAACTCCCTGTTCATTTGTGGTAGCAAGTGATGAAAACGTAGTTTTCAAATATGTTTTTAATTAAAAAAAAAAGAAATCTACTTTCATCTTCTGACCAGTCTGGGTTCATGACCCGAGACTCAGCTGCTAATAAACTTTTATCCCTTTCTCGTGAACTTTCTCTTGGTGATCTCCAAAATGAGGTCCAGGCTGTCTTTTCGGACAAAAGCAAAGCCTTTCACAGAGCTTGGCGCAAAGGCTTTTGATTTAAACTCGAGTGTAGCGAGATCACATCCATCGCTTCAATGGTTTAACCATCATCTTTCAAATCAACAACAAAGGGCCGTTATTATTGGCAAACCTTATATATGGAGTGTTATCACTGTTGCCTTCCCAAAGTGGTTCTGTACTTGGCTCTGTGCTAATTTTGTATATTTAATGATGATATCCGGGATGTCATTCCCCCTCCAAATGATGTTTTTTGCTGAAGAATTATGCACTACTCTATCTCACTGTTGATAATTCCTACCTAATGCTGAAACTTCAAACAAGGGCCTGTAGTAGTAGTAATATACTTTATTTCTTTAAAGAGGATCGGACGTGTAGCTAAATATAGCTAATGTAGTGTCCTGTCCTCGTGTACAACCAAATACAATACTATCTGTCTTAAATACACATCGATGTAAGAAAGAAAAAAATACAATACGAGACATATGAACTCGGAACAAAAACGAATTACATGACAATTCCGGTAACGTAAAATAAACAGATTAAAACAGACATCATTATGAAGAAGAAAAATCACATGAATTGTCAGCGACTAACGAAAGTCGTCCTCGTCATCAGAATCGTTAGACAAGATATTTGAGAACCTGTTACTCAATTGTATAAATTTCATAGTAGCATCTAAAATTTTACAATTGGAAATACAAGTGAGATTATTATGACCATATAAACATATTGATACCTTGTCAGGAACTGATAAATTGTCAAATATTATTGCATTCTCACTGGTTTCTAGAATTTCTGAAATCCCTGTCAAGAAAGTTTGTCTTGGAATTGCAAATAAGGGACACTGCAATAGAAAATGGGAAGTTGTTTCAGAGTGATGACCACACATGCATGCTTGGGTATCACACAAATGACGCGTGTAAAGATGGGCCTTTAGGGCGCTAAAATCAACCCTTAATCTATTCATAACCATGTTTAACCTTCGGGGCCCGTGACGGAGATGGTCGAGTCTTGCAGGAAAAAGCAACCGTTTTACATAAATTTTAAATACATTAACGGAACGAGCACTACGAATGTTATTGGGTAGGGAGTTCCAAAGTTCAGACGCAGACGGAACAAAGCTGCGAGCAAACACATTCGTACGAGCAGCTGGTATCTGCCTCTCAGTGTCATTGCGTAACAAATAATTATGCCTCTCCGTGTTTTGAATGGGGAGTAATGCACTGAGGTGAGGTGGACAAAAGCACACAAGGGCCTGTCCTCCGTCGACTATTGGTTTAAAGATTGGATGGTAACATTCAACCCCTGAAAATAGACGCTATGTTAGTATTTTGAAAGAGTAATCAAGAGTAATCTAGTATTACCCCCCCCTTAAGATATTTAAATCATCAATCAGAACACGTAGACCAACATAAACAAGTGGAGAAAATATTGCGGTCCGACCTCACATGGAACCATCAAAGCTTTGAAACAACTTAATATCATGAATAATTTACAGTGCGTACAAGACAGAGAAAGACTAGACATAATATACAAATCCTTCATTTGACCACTAATGGAGTATGGTGAGGGATGGTTGTACACAGGGTGACTCACAAAGATTAGAATCTGGTTGCCGCACGTGCCATATGGTGAGCTATGATAAGCACCCTAAGCATAATTTTACAAAGAAACGGGTTTTCAAACCTTGACAAACGCAGACAAATATATAAATTAATCCAAATGTACAAATTTCTCATAATTCAGCTTCCAAATATTTAAGCGACATTTATTCCAATCGGACCCACACCAGATACAATACAAGGTAAGCTGATAACCTCCCTCAATATAAAGCTAGAACAGATTTATTTAAGATACTATTCCTCGGCACAACGAGACTTTGGAACCAACTCCAGCTCAATATTGAAAATTCTCACTCTCTAAAAACACATAGACTCAAAAGTCCCTCCCTCACTGAAAGAGAATGAATTATACTATATTGGAAACATATATCTGGCTGTTATTCAAACAAGGCTCAGGATGGACGCATGTTGTTGAACGCTCACTTATATACCATTGGTTTCTGTGAATCTCCGAATTATCGCTGTAGGCAGGGCACAGATGATCTTCGGCACATTTTTTTTTTCGTTTGTCCATTTTATAGAATCCAACGAGAAAGCTTATATACATCAGTGTCATACCTTGCTCCTTTTACTCTGGAAACAATTTTGGGGACCACCAAATTGTTTATGCAAGGAACACAAAACGTTTTTGCTGCCAGTGCAAGAATATATAGAAAAAACTAAACACTTCCAGCAAAGTGCTGTAACGTGATATAAAGTTCTTTTTATGAATGAAATCCCACAAGGATTAAAGATTCTGTATGGTTCTTAGCTAGAATCATAGTCATGGAGCCACGCCCATCCCTGTGTGAGCGGAGTTGCTAGACATGGATGATCAGCGATAAAGTAACATGCAGCCCTTCTGTCGGTCTTGTCAAAATTTGGTGTCCTCCTCAAATTTGTAGACTCATATCAACACTGTACTCAAACTAAGAACGGGTAACACAACTGACGTCATCGAGGAAGGCGCCAGGCTGTGGGGCGTCTTGTCTATCCTGTCCTCTTGTCTAGTCTCTACAAGTTACAACAGGGGTTAAGATAAGACGTGGCTCTCTTCCTTGCTTTGTTCCATGACTTGCTTGTTTGTAATACACTTGGCCATGCATTGTATTAATGATTGTCATGGAATAAAAAATGCTTCACCTACATCTTCCAAACAATAAGGACGTATATATTGTCGTCCTTACATTATGAAGTATTGACGTCACTTTTCCTAAACGTACAAACATAAAAAAGCAATGATCTGGATCTTAGGTTTGACAAATTTCTTGAGACATTGTAGAACAGACTACTGCGTAATCAAGGAGACTTATCACAACTTTGTGAAAAGTAATGGGAACAGAAAGTGGATGTTCACTGCTGCCTTGGCCTGCGAGTCTACTCAGCTTCATTTGGTGACCCTTCAAGAGCCAGGATTCATATTGAGTCTTTTAGTGTCAATTCATAACAAAAGTTATGCTCATCTGAAATCTTGCAATAGTTACACATTCAAATTTCTAGTAATTTGCTTTCCCTGAAGAACCAACATCCTTATTTATACATGGACAAGAACAGTTGTCAAGAACTTTCTTGGGCTATTGTACTAAAAGGATACAAAGGAGAGCTGCTCATTCATTCTATAACCTGGTGCTGAAAGGGTGAAATGGAATCAGCATCACGCATGAAAAAGCTGCACGTACAAACATGTCTAGCTAAAATTGGAGACAAATGTAATTGTGTGATTTTTTTTTACGTTTGTTCGGTTCATATATAATCTGCGGACGGTGTGCCTGAGTTAATCCCCAGTAGCATGGAAAGTGGCAACAGCACATACAAAGTCACATTCGACTGTGTTCGAAGTTGTGTTGTGCGTAATAACACCCGACCAACATCTGGTTTACAATTTCATTTTGCCCTAATTGTTCTTCAGCGATGCTCTCTCCTGATCGCATAAACGGTATTTTCCTAAACTATTCAGTAAAGGTGATGACGGTTTAACCATCCTTAAAGATATAAGGCAATATGGTCATATGACATCACAAATGTATAATTAGGAGAAAAAGGAATGCTATTGACCATTCTACTTCATATTATACAGGATATAGCTATCCAGTAAAATTTGGAAGCAAGAGACATATGCTCCATATTGTGCCAGTGGAGTGGACATCCGTTGTAGTCTTATCAACCAGATTTGAGTTTGGCCCGCCAGAATGACATAAATTGCCCTCTGATGAAAGCAACAGCCTAGAATAAAGTTACTTGCACAACATTGTTGCCTGCTTAACAGATTTTATTGACTGAGTAAAAGGCACGTGGTGACCAATCTTTTCACGAGAAATGGAACACGAAGACGGGACTACAATGATTTAGCTCAGCAAAATAAGTAAAGAGTGAAACTTTTTAATAATCGGAAAAACCTCATCATTGTTAGCACCAAGACATGTCATATACAATGGTATGTAGCCACTATGTCACCATGAAGCACATAGTAGACATTTCAACCGAATGTATAATTATTTTATAACCACTCAGTGACCATGGTAAATGTAAGATGATATTGCCACCCCACCTGTACGTCATATTGCTTGCTAAGTGACCATATGTATGTCAGAGAAGCGACACTACATGACAGCAGCATTCGCTGATCACTCCCACTGATACAGTTTGACAAGTCAATCCAGCTACATTGATATTCATTGGATGACCTCAGGCGTAGCAGGTAGGTATAGTTAGTACCTAACGATGGTCCTCTCTACAACTGGAATCTTTTATTTCTTCAATGTATCCCTTGTGGCTGAAACTTTCTAGGTCTGTTCATTGGTGCATATATGTACACAATCTTCCTCAACCAGTTAAGACTGATATATATTTGTAGCATGGGCGTTCACTAATACCAAGAAATACAAAAGACTTTCACATGTTGTCTAGTGGATATATTTGGTTTGAAGAGAACATAATCATTGCGCAAAGACAAACATATTGATCTGATGCATTCTTGGAAAGGCTGACACATACCGAAGAAAGCATATGTGAGAAATTTTGAGCGAACCATGGCAGGACAAGAATATCATTGGCAAGCATTTTCATGAGATCCAAACCAACATGTCATTGAAGAGAGAAATAAAAGGACCATAACAGTCCTATACTTAGTGGTCTGGTATGCACATGCTGGTACCCTCATGCATAATGGTGATTTTGTATGTACGCATGAGTCGTTCAATGACATTAGCCTTGACCATTTTATGCTTCCATATTACTGCAATAAGAAGGGAAGCGATATCCAGAATATATACAGTTGAGTAGTAGATAGCTGTTTCTTTTTCACTGATGTTTTCCTGTGACCTTGGCCAGCGGGTCAAGTATATCCTGTGTGCAATCATAATTTGGCCTGCACAGTAAACAAGCATCAGGTACAACATGAATATCGAAGTCATGACTTAAACAGGTAGCTAGTGAATATTCCCTACAAAAATTGATTTCTGCCCAGGACCTTGATATGAGGGCCAAGGTCACCTAAATACAATGACATTCTAGCCCTTGAAGTTACAATCTGATCTCAGCCCTTATAGATGGACCATTACAATATGCAATATCAAACTCTTGGCTCTTGGCTCACAAGGTTCTGCAGTTACCACCCGTATATCAATTCAGTAAAGGAAGATTGTGACCTCGCCGCATAGGTAAGAGTTCCGTGAACATAATCCCAACATTTCCGTTACAGAGAACAAACCTGTGGCCAAAGTCTTACCTCAAATGGCTCTTGACCTACTGCATTAAAAACTGAAGCAGTTATACTTTTTTGTGACCTTGGCAAGCAGATCAAGGTCATTCACATCACCAAGTTAAGAACCACGGTCTCCAAGATATGTTAATGTGCCATTTTGGTCAAGCCGTTTTAGATCAACATTTTAAGAATTCGTCCTGTAAAAAAGTAAATGGCGTAAATTCATCAAAATGTGTTTACATCACAGAATGGCAGAATGCCTCTAAAATACGTGTTCTTATTCATCATCAAGTATTCCTAACACCACCACCCTAAAATAACAGTTTCACTACCTGGTAAACGATTTGATAGAGACTGGCTGAAGGTACATTCCGACACAATATTAAAATAGTCCAGAGGCAGTTTTGAGAGCATTTGCTACAGTAATGTCCGAGGTATCTAGAAGTGGTCAATGTGATCTGTAGTGTTAATCAACGACGCAGAAGGCTATATTGAGATATTTCTAACTGAAGATGAATAAAAATAGCCATCACAAAATTACAGCAGTATGGCCCATGGAATAAGTTTGATACAGACTTACTCAAGGCGCATCTTTACCCAGTTATAAACGGATGTGACTGCGACTTTTCAAGAGAGGCTGATTGTGTGAATTTTTACTCCTTGAAGAGTGAATGAGCATCCTATTAGTTCAGCTGACTGACAAATCAGCTGAGATAAAATGTGCAATTAAAAAGAGCACAATTGCCCTTGCCAGATGCACCATAATATGGAGGGATATCACGTGCTTGTATCACAAATTCAGACTCGAGATGAGGAGCCTAAAATGTTTAAACACATCTTGCATCAAATGAGAGAGATAAAGTTAGTGGCAGAATATGAATGCAACCTTTCATTAGATGGAAACAATGGCTAGCATATACCCCTAGAACATTTTGGCCCTACTGTGTCTTCACTGGAAAGGACCAGAAAGAATCTTCGTTTCATTATATGGAGTCCATGCAAGGCATAGATTAAATCAGACTCTTTTCACCTGCTTACCTAACGATCCACCTAGATTTGTATCTATCAAAAGAAAAACGAAAGGAAATGGTCTACGGGATATTTACTGGCATTTTGCCTGAGCAATTGACATACCTACTGCCCCTGCATAAAATCTTTAGATGTGAAGCTTGACGGTGTTTAAGTGTTCACAGAGACATGATATTGCTAATAAAACCATTAGGCAGTGCAGTAATGAGGCAGGTGTGATGCTCCACTTTGGTACTACTAAAGAAAAGAGGTTTTAGGTAACCATGCAGTGATGATTCATCCTCACTGTATCGGGCACATAATCTCTAAAACTAACGCAATTGATGGACACATATATGGGACATGTAATCTTGATAGATCTTATGTATAGCTCCCATTTATATTGTTTTTCATTACTGTTGAAATTGGTCACAGAACATTAAAGCGGACAACATTTTAATTACAGTATGGCCTGTTTTAGGGGGTATGTTACAATAGCTCAGGCAATAATTAAGTAAAAAGGTCACAAACATGTAGCAGCTTTTATTTCCACCTGTGGTACATTGCTCAACAAATGTGTACTATTAAGGGTCCATGATTTGTTAATTACAATCCATGCCCCCAGTACCTTTAGCTATAACCTATCAAAAGCATAGACAATGTTCTGTACATGAGAATGAATGCTTGCTCTGCAATGAAATCTGGACATTCCTAACAGTCATCGTGAGTGTTTACATTCAACCTACTTTATATGCAACAGGCTGTAGGGATATGGTTAAAAAGGAAAAGTGCTGTAAACACATATGCATGTCCCACTTGGTGAAATACACACTTACATATAGTACAGAGATGCCTGATAGGGAGCAATAAGGTTGGCGGTTGCCCACTTAAATAGTGCTACTAATAATCATCCAGTGCTGTTGCTAGCATAAAACCTTGGCAATTCGTTTAGAAAAATCCTCTGAACTACAATAAGCAAAAACCGATATCATTTCTCAAAAATGTCCTTGAGTATCTTATTAGCTGGCCGTACAATGGTAGACTATAGGTCGTGTCTCCAGTCATTGTTCCCAGCAGACCCAGTGTCTTTGAAAATTAGCAATACAATGGCAGGCTATAAAGCACATATCCAGTTATTATTCCTGGGAGACCGAGAGTGTATTGCACGTTAAGCACACAGTGATGAGCTACAGGTCGTCTTTCTGGTCATTGTTCGTGGAAGACAAAGTGTCTTGCAAATTAACAGTACAATGGCAGACGACTACAAGTCGTGTATACAATTATTATTCTTTGGAGACCAAGTGTCTTGTAAGTTAGCCAAGCAATGATAGGACACAAGTTGTGCATCTGGTAATAATTCGTTGTAGACTAAGTGTCTTGCAAGTTAGCCACACAGTACCAGGCTACAATCGCCTATTTGTTTTTTTTAGAAGGCTATGTGCCTTGCAAAAAAACCAAAAAAAACCAAAAGACAATCAATGGTAAGCCGCAAGTTGTGTTCTCCTTGTTCCTGGCCGCCAATGTGTCCTTTTAGTTAACTATCTATGTGTAGGCGGGAAGTCATGTGTCCACTCTTTGGTCATGGGATACTAAGTGTCTTCTGAATCTGCTTGGCAATGGTATGCTACAAGTCGCGTCTTATATGTCATTGTTCTCAGTGGAATAAGTGTTATGCAAGTGAAACGTGCCTTGAACAAATTTAAAAAGATATATGGCCTCGATGCAGGTCATATAACAAACGAATTTTGCTCATTTATAGACTGGTCTACGAATTTCCATTGTAATATGAATTTGAGAAGCCAGTTGTCCAACTGAATGAAATGTCTGCACTGCAATTGGTTATAGGAAAGCAGAAGTTTCACCTTAGTCTGCAAGACTTCAGGAAAGTGTTCATGCAAGATGGACGGGTCATTCTGAAACCGCCGGGGTCCCTTTGTCTTCAGTGTGAGGAAAAAATCCACAAAATCTATCTGCCGAGTTTACATGGTCGGGAGTTGCAAACTGCTGTTATTGTTCCAAAAATCCATGAACTTGCTAAATGCTTCAAATTAATTTAAAGTTACATTTGGAGTGCGGATATTTGAGTTTAGAGCCATGACAAAATGCACACGATCTTCATCTGTAAAATAAATCATCCTTGTATGAAGATATTAATGACAAATCAGTCGTCTGTGAAAGATCATCATTTGGGCATAAAGGATTTACATCTTACACAAACCTGTTTGGCAATACCAAACGTCTTGTGCTTCTATACATGGGACACAACGCATTCGCATCTTTGAGAGAAATTCACTCGTTGACGTCCGGAAGGCTTCCTGCTTGCGATATGAGGATATATTAAAAAAATATACATAGAGTGGACTTCCATTGGTCTCTATTCATCACAAAAGGCCTTAAATTGTTTTCACCTGCTGGTGCATCTAAACTTGTTGTATCTATACATTTGCCACAAAGGACTGGTCATATGCATCTGCAGAGTAAACTTAATGATTGTTTATCGATGACATTGGGACAAACTTCAAGATCGATGTATTTGATCAGCAAAGTTCATGGGTATAATGAACGTCTGGTTTCTATTACTATTACTTGCTAGTATGTATGTATATAAGAGTAAATGTAGAATTGTTTAGAGGCTATTATGTACTTTGGCTGCCATCTTGAGGAATGTGAAATGAATCAACCACTTTACGTCTGTAAGAAATCGGCACCCTTCTTGGCAAGGCTATCGGCAAGGATGCCAAGTTGCAATACTCATAAATAATTAAAGGGATGATTGTTCACCAATACTTTTAAAAAGGTTTCGCTCAGTTGGTCATACATAATAGGGTGTCTCTTCGGCTAATGTAAGTCCGGCCTTGCATAATGCCTTTGCCTTTCTTTATTTCTGTCGTGGTGACGTTGCAGCTAATTCAAATGCTTAAATGATAATTGGTAACAAAATTGACCATTTATCATTTGCAATTTCTTTTACTGACTAAAATTTTGACATTTAAAAACAAGCAGGAATCTTCCAACAAGTAATAAGAGGTGCATTGCACAATTGTTCCTGAACACAACTTCTCATGGACATACTAAAAATGTGGTATCAGACATATTGTCTTCCTTGAGAACTCGCACAAGGTTGAGAGTATCTTAGAATCTAACGTCATAGTGTCCCCAATTCTTTTCCATTCTTGAAGTGTTATTCTTGGTACAACGCTTTTGTATCAACATCCATTGAAAGCAGTAAACACCACATGGCCTTCCTCAATAAAGGCAAATATCTAGCCTCTCAACATGTGAGGTTCATTGTATGTACCCACTAGGAAGTACGTCAGAAGAGCTTTTAAAAATAGCTGCTATTACTTGACAGAGTACACTTGCAAGCTCAATTTTGCACTCTTATTTTGACAATTGGCAAATTGGAAAAAAGGGACATCACAGGTTCATTCGCACCAAAGGAGTGTAAGCCGCTGTGCAATTTATCAACATGCATGCAGTGTGACCGCGATAACGTCAACATTCCTATATGACAACATTCAAAGCAGTATCTTTGTTTGCCTTACCACTTTATCTCTGCAGCTGCTGTTCAATTTTGTAATTTGAACTGGATTACAGCACGAAGTCTGAATACTCTGGACGTTTCCAGTTGTAATTTCTGTTGAGTGAACTTTACTTTCTCATAAAAAGGGTCTCGAAATGTCGAGATTATGAATGTCGGATCTCCACTCCATGCCGGTGTGACACAAGACTAAAAAAATTGCCAGGTCAAATTAGCGCATGATGATGCTGTAACCAGCTGCTTATATGCTCCTTCGCCTGAATTGCAAGGTACAGGAGTTTAGTTGTGGCCCATTCAAAGGAACAAAATCATAGTCCTTTTCAGGACGTTTTGTGGTAAAGTATTCTACACATAGGTCTATCAATACCATGTGCGGTTGCACCGAATCGGCAAAAACTACCAAAGCACAGACATTTTCAAGGCAAAGTCCCACTTTGCAAGAGTCGTGACACCGACTTTATTTTACAAAATAGATAAAGGATACAAACATTCAGGTCAATAATCAGTGTCAATTTAAAGTAATTCATTAACATACACATAAAATTATTTTCTCTTTCTCTTCTCCCTGTGGGATATATACAGGAGACGTCACAGAAAATTGATTAAAATAAACACGACACGGGAATACATTTACACAACTGAATCCTTTGAGCTCATTGCACCTTGAAATGTCCCCATTTTAACGTCTCTTGCAAGAAGCGAAACAAGTTAGAGATAAAACTGAATGATTCGTCGATATATCTGAATTAGTTAGAATCACTTATTTATTTAGCGATATTGCTTTAAAAAAACTAAAACGGTTCTCTATATTTAGACCCACTTTTTATAGAGTCCGGGTTAAGTTCATTTATGGTAAAGTAAAAATTAAAATGTTTGACAGGTATACAAACGTTCAATGGGTGAACTCCTTGAATACTTTACTCATATATTTACAAGATTGTCAGCCATTTTTTGCATAGAATCCAAAGCCAGTACAAGCAATACGCTTTATTTTCCCGACAAGAATCTCTGTGTTAGCCGCCCGTCAGTACCTTCCAATGGTACTCTACCATTGTCTTTCCTCCGATATATCATCATGCACTTCCCTCAGTTCATGAAAGGGCAAGCGTTTTTATGTGAATGATAACATTCTTTTATTGTATTTGCTGCATACATAGTTGTATTTTACATATTCTATATTGGCTGTGTAACATCACTGTATATATCGTGCACCTTTATATCAAGAGGGCTTCATGTACTATAAGGGTTTCTTAACTGGTATCATCCGTGTATATGAAGATTTAGATTTTTAAATTTTCTCTGTAGAACGGGTATTTTGTTATTGTGGTTCCTGTTATCATCATCATCATCATCATCATCATCATCATCATCATCATCATCATCATCATCATCATCATCATCATCGTCGTCGTCGTCGTCGTCGTCATCATCATCATCGTCACCACTGCTCCGTCATTTTACTGAATTTTCCTCTTCATTTTATAACTGGAGAATTATTTGAGCTAGGATTTTGTTGGGCATTGCATACTATGATGGCCCTCTGCATGGGTCGGGTTGTGACTGCAGTGGGTGATCTTGACTGGAATCTGTTGAAATAGTTCCCGATAGTGCACATTCCAAATGATGATCACTCACACGTTGCGACCATTATCAAAAATACTCTAAACGAAGAGTACTTCTCATTTTGATCTGATCGGAATAATATGTATTTTGCATGTTTTCGATTTTCATGTTACAAGCGTTCGCCTTTTAAGTCATGCTCTTTATGCCTGCAGTATCTGTGGCAGGCGGCGTCCATGCCTGGGCACCGAAGGGTTTGCAAAACAACAGCTCACTCCGTTGTCTGAGTAGTTATGAGAAGGTAAGCTCATGTTCATGCACGCAATTGTGATATAAGACATATTATTCTTTTTAATTTGCACGGTATATTTTACAAAGCAGGAACCTTTACATACATTGATCAGCACCTGTGACACTGTGGGAAGCTTATTGTCTTCTGATAGCTTAAAAAGTTACACATTAAGTTCTTCGTGTTTTTTTATAACAATAATAAAATATTGACTAACTTTTTGACGTCATAAAAATTACACAACAAGGCAATGCATTGGATAACTTCACAATGGGATATATATATATATATATATATATATATATATATATATATATATATATATATAATATTATATCATATAATATATATATTATATAATATATATATAACTTGCCCCACTAGGAAACACGTATGCCATGTATGACATCTATATATGGCCAATATAGCATATGCGATTTATAAAATATGAACATATGCATTGTATAACTAATTGCAGAATCATAGTAATTATGATAAAAAAGGCAGCAGAATATCCTGATTAATCTGTCTGTCAAAATGTAACAAAAATTATTATCTAAATCCCGCCTAGAGAAATCCGCCGTTTGCTCTATTGGTTTAATCAAATGTTTTCATGCGCAAAGCTGCTAGTTGAAAGTCATATTATTAGGCTTTGCCCACATTTACGGTAAGATGAGTTGATAAAAAAGGTTTGTTTACCTGAATGCTGCGACAAATTGAACATCAGCTGAGGCAGTGACCTGCTTGTATAGTCAGGAATATCCACAGCATGTAATTATCCAATGTTTTCTGTTATGTCTCGACGCCCGGTGCAGATGTTCACCGCTTTTCTCAAACACACATCACAAGTATGTCTATCAGGATCCTGTATGTTAGTCACGATATGCCAACGTAATGGCATACGAATCAGTGCACTAAGCCTGGAAAGGTCCTATCATGGCCTGCTATATTGCCTGTTGTATCTCCACGCGTCCCACACTCCACGTCCAACCAATGGAGACTAATTGAAGTAGAAAACGGATGACGTCACTGGACTCCCGCCCAACCGGATACAGCTAACAGCTGCCCGTAATGACAGACTGGAGGGTATATCCAAGTGAAGCCACGGGGATGCGGGCTTTACTAGCTGCTAGTGACTTTGTCGCATAGACATTTTGTGCCAATACTGTCTTAAAGGGATCGGAAGTCGGCTGTAGGAAGTGTGCTAGAGAACCTATGTGTCTCGTGCTTAAAATGCTATTTCCTTCCCTCGTCTGTCAGTTACGGACGGCAACACACATATGGTAGAGAATAGGCACATGCAGCTGCAGCGACTGCATTACTTCAAGTGAACTCCAGCCGTTGATAAGCATTACAAATCCCCAGAATTGCAATGAGCACAAAACACACACCGCATCCACTTTGCCAGTCTCCCGTTAATCGACCCAATGATACATTATGCAGAAATCTGCCTGGCTCCTGAACTGCTGAGCCATCATTCGGCTCCATATTTGTTGGGTCAAACGGTAGCCTTGCCCACGATAAAATAGTAACATGTTTTACAAGTACTGAATGCGCTTCAATAAAACACTGATAAGATGTAAAGGAGACCCTCAAGAAGCACAGTGCTGTAGACATTGACATTCATCATTTGCCTATCTTTAGTGCGCTTTTGACGATCCTTAATGAAGCCAATGTTTTCATCAGACAAAGTTTCTCCCCTGCTGGTCTCGGGTCAGGCAAATCTTTCGATATGCCAGACCACGCAAAATGGCAAACGTGTACATGTACACGTATCTCTAATTATCTCACGCCAGCAGGGCATATCAGGACAGGCCGAGCATTGTACATAGTTGTTTTTGCTGGAAGATCAAAGCAGACTTCTGTCTGTTAAACTTTAACTTTACCTTGCGACAAGGAAGTGAATTATTGCTGGAATACCCCCCCCTCCCCCAACAAAAAATATCCTTGTATCAAGCTTTTTACATGCCTGGGAGAAAGTTATTGATTGTTCGTTGCGTGTTTATTTACATATTGCACTGATGAAGCACCTGTGGCCCATATAACTCTCCGGTGTTGTCTCTGTCAAAGTTGTCTCTATCAAAGTTAACATATACCATGCTATTGCTATCACGTGATCGTGGCAACGTTTGCATGATTTTCAGATCGTTATGCTGTTCTCTCGAAAATTCAGACCATATACTCCTAATTTTGGACGGCTACGGATTATCTGTTGATCTTTTTTGCTTTTATTATGGAAACCGATGTGATCTACTAGGTCAAAACAAAACTCATTAAAACAATATCACAACATGCAGCAGCATAATATCAAACTTATGTGGTATCGGCAATTTGGTTGGATACTGTTTGATTCCGTTGCAGAAGCGTACGAGCTGTGCTTGGCCTGGGATTCACCCAATAACACACCTTGGGATTTTTTGAGAGAGAATATCTCATGAAAAAGATAAAAGTATGATCTAAAAACGCCAATGGTACAAGTAATTTTTTGGTTGAGTAGTTTCTATAATATGTGATTGATGACTAGCAAATTCCCCAATTTGATCCTCTGGTCATCAACTGAAAATTAGGTTATTCCCAGAATCAGTGTACCGCCAAGAACGTGTGTTCTATGTGATTTTATGTCTTTTCTTGTCGCAGCACGCCCACTGTACCTTGCATTATGCAATCCAAACGAAATCTACCATCTGGGTATATTATTACCTTACCTTTGACAGTGCTGGCATATTATTTGATAAGTTCTGTACTAACATTACATCATTTATCAAAAATGACAAGATCACGACACGACACAAACCAGACGGACAGGGCAGGCTGCAGCGAAAAAAAGTCTGCTCATTTAGGTGTGATAGTTATTTCTACTGTGCATATATGACAGAAAATTTACTTAAAAAAGTTCAGAAAATTCAGTTTTGTCTAGCATACCCATACAAATAACCTATATCATCACAATGTTGCCACTACATAGAACCTGTGCCAAATTCGACCAAGGATAATGTAGGTCTATCTGGCTTACCTTCTACATAAAATTTTCTGCATGACCCCCACAATATCAAACCACTGCACACACCCATCGTCGTACGAGCCGGCCCGCGCCCAAGGCACAACAGCGCGCTGGCTGGGATTGTACATTCACCACTGCGCGGTGGCTTGGGTTGTACAGCGATGTTGACATCAGCAGTTTGAAAAACAGCAAGGTATCAATCCAAACAAAATTATCGGTCACCATCTTATGTTGGATCACTCACATTATTTTACGTTTTCTGTACATATTATACACACATGAAGTTAGGCGAATACTGGCTTTAGGAAATGCCACCGCACCATTTACGGTGGAAAGTAAGACTTCATTTTCAAGGGGGAATTATAAGGAAGTCGAGATGCCACGCTAAATTGATTTTAGAACTGTTTCGTTTAAGTGTTTTTTCTGTGGCAGGCAGCATAATATAATCAAATCACAAGCAAGTATAACGGATATGGCATCATAGCTAGTAAAACCGAGCTTGTGCATAAAATAAAATGACTTTAAAAAAATAACACGTGCAGGCTGCGTGGATTTACAGTGATGTGGTATTCAGGCAGTATTTCAATCGTGAAAAACTCAACAAAGTACCTCAAATTTAGGTGATTTGATGCATATCCTAAAAACATCAACGCATTACAAATTTAAAACACATTGAGGTTCTTTACACGCAGTCATTGTGATATTTTCAGTTTTTATCGATCGCTTTTGGCACATCTCGGCCTAGTGGCATACGTTGGCTGCAAGGTAATATGATCTTTCTGGTGATAAGTAAGACAATTCAGACACGTGCAGATATACTGGCAAACATGCTTTTACTATACCGTTTTCACTGGCAAACATCACAGGCCTCCAAAAACTAGTTTGGTGGTTAACCCAGTGAAAATGATTGACGGTATATCTTCAATAGTCACAATAATGTTCCCATATGAAAACTGGTCATTTCACTGTTAATTTGGATCTCGCATTCAATTTAACAATTCATCTATCAATCCCCCAAACGTAAACTGAAACTTTCCGAGCACCAAGAGGAGGCCATTTCAGGTGCATTTTGTCCAAGTTTAGGTACAAACAGAAAGAACTCTCAGAAAATGATGAGGATGTAAAATTGGTTCTCATTTGTTTTGGCCATACGAACTAAAGGCTCAGATAGAAGAATATAAACTGGTTTAAACTGTATCCAGAGGAACACGTTTTACACTAAGTTATATACTAGTGAAGGTTAGAACAGGGCAGATGTGGAATACATGCTGAGATAGACTGGTGCAAAGGTGTCTGATGAAGACTGCTTATCATGTGATGGGGAATTAACGACGCAAGAATGTCACAGAGGAGTTTAGAAAATGAAAAATTAGAAATCTCCTGCAGAAAATAGAATTCCAGTAGAGTTTTACAAGGATTTTTTCGGAAAATATTTGTGATGAATTTGTATCATTGTTCGAGAGACGCACGACGTAGAACGCCTGCCTGAAAGCCAATACAAAGGAATAATAACTCAATTTCATAACAGCAGAGAACGAAACGATGAAGGCAATTGGTGGCCAATAACAATACTTAACACTACTACTACAAACTAACAGCGAAATCTATTGCAGAAAGATTAAAGTTGTACCAAAAATAATTCATCCTGACCGAAGGACTTTCATCCAGGGCGACACAAAACGGCGAACACACGACTCACACAGGATGTAACAGATTACGCAGATATGGAAAACGAAAATGGATTTTTTTTTAGATGAACAAAAAACATATGATACATGTGAATTGGGAGATCTTGCTATTTGTTTGTATGTGTTTGCTTTTGGGGGAACTTTAGGTCATGTATTCAAATATTACCAAAAGGGGCTAAAAGCTGGATGAAAACAAATGGTATTTATACAAATATTTCACGGTGTCGAGGTCAATGCGTTAGGGATGTCCGATTGTTCCTTACCTGTATATTATACAAGCAGAACCCATGGCAGCAACAGTAAGAAAAGATGAACATTTAAATTGTTTTGGACTCCCAAAAGTCACAGGCTTCAACCTACTCAAGTGAAAAATACGATTTATGTCGACCTGTATGGGATTCGAACCCACTACCTTCGGCACACTCGCCTAGCCAAATGTAAAGTCCAACACGCTGACCTCTAGGCCATCGGGACAACCCCCCAAAGAGGTTGACCAAGTACGAATTAGCCAATTTGGGGTGAGGATACACATTTTTTTTTCATTCTACAGAAGAATCAATTGTTGGGGGTTTTAGATTTTAGAACAGTTATGAACGAGCATCACATTCACGCATGAATAAAACTAAAACCAAAGGTATGTATATAGGAGCCTGGAAAAACAAAACGTCAGAATATAAAGGTATATCGTACATTGTAGGTCAAGAATGTGAAAGGATTAGGAATATTTTACAGATACGATATAAATTGGGACGAAAATTGAAACAACATTAAAGTAAAGATGAAATCCAAGCTTCAAATATGGAAGTGGAGGAGCCTAACGATATTTGGAAAAAATAATGCTCGTGAAATCTCTGGTATTGTCGTGCATAAACTACATATGTGATATTGTAACAATACCAGCCCAGCTTATGAAAGAGGTAAAGTAGATGGTATGAAAATTTGTATGGGACGGTAAACCAAGCATAGTACGGGACCAGGTAACGTGTACTGACCAAAAAGGAGGATTGTCCATGATTGATTTAGAAAAGTTTCTTGAGGCAAGAAAAGCAGAGGAAATTTACAAAATAATGCATAGCGCGATTCGAACGTGGAACATTTTGAGACAATTTTGGCCAGAACAGGCAGATAGAAATTTCAATACTACAAATTTTGTCTACAAAAGTACCGATATTGGAAACACCAAATGAAAATTTCCAATGAGGCACAAAAAGCAATAAAATGGTGGACCGAGGTCAACACACAGCAAGAAATAAAATCGGAAAGACGAGTTTTAACTAAAACCTATTTGGCAACAGATATATCCAGTTTCGGTGCAGATCAATATTTCACCCTCATTAGGCAGATAGCGGTTTAAAAAGGTGCAGGATATGTGGAATGCCCAAACTAAAGAAAGGCATAGTGATCACAATTCTATGAAACTAAATGATCGAAGAAATTGGATAGTAGAATGGCTCAAAATACGGCAGTCTGTGCTTACAGAGTCGATCGAAATTTAACAAAATGGGAAACCGGTTAACAGTGAAGAAAACATGCTTGCGTAAATGTACAAAAGTTTAGTGAAATTGCAAAAGAAATTTACCCAAAAGATATCCCTTTGGAGGGTAACAATTCAGATGGTTTCAGAGATGTGTTTTTGGACTTGGATATTCAGGTCACTAATGACGGGTTTTGTATTAAAGTCTATCACAAAATAGATGAGTTTAACTTTGAAGTAGTTAATTATCCCCTCCCGGACAGTTATATTTCGGAAACTATTGGATATAATACGTTTTGTCACAGATTTTGAGATTTGGTCGTATCTGTTCTAAATTTCAGGACTTTGCATCTGGAACCAACTATATTTACAATAAACTTGAGTCAGGAGGATTCAAATATGTACTTTTGATCAAATATTTCTCCAAATTTTATAGTAAATATCCCGAGATGGTTAGAAAGTTTGGCTTCAATAGTTGTTGAGATTTTAGACTTGCCTGTCTTGCTACTTAATTTTATCTTTTGGCATCATTCTGTTTTAATGTTCAGCTTTCAGACACTTTAGGCTAGCATTTTTCTGTTAGGTCAAACCCCCAGGGGCTATAGGTAGCAAGCAGCTACTGACAACAGTTACAAGCTTCCCTAATTGTACTTGATATTTGGTGAAGAAATATTATATTTTCATTGCATTGTCTTAACTTAAATACGAATGACTTTCATTCTTTTTTGACTTGCCCTGTAATTTTGCTGTTAATATCCAAAGATTATTTGAAAGTTTGGCTACAATAATATACAATTTTTAGACTTGTCTGTTTTGCTACTTAACCTTATCTTTTAGCATTATTCTGTTTAAATGTTCACCTTTCAGATACTTTAGGCTAGCTTGTTTTCTGTTAGGTCGAAACACTCAGGGGCTATAGGTAGCAAACAGCTACTGACGGCAGTTACAAGCTTGCCTGATAGTACTTAAAATCCTGTTAAGAAAAAATGTTTTGATAACATGTTTTTGGCATTCTTTTCTGGCATGCCTAAATGCACATATACTCAATTAAAAAATGTTTCAGCATTGACAGTATTTTCTTAAATGTCACAAACCTGACACATTACGTTGATATATTGACTCAGGGTTGGCAGTGAAATAGAGCTTAATTGTTTGAGGGGTAGGTGTCTTGATATAGTTTGTTTTACATTTTTGGTGCAGGATGACCAATGTTACAGTCCTTGATAGGATTTCCCTTGGTTTGTACAGGTGGTCTAGCTGCAACTGTTTATTTTACAATCACTGGGACTGAATATAATGCCCCAGCTTGTTTCAACTTCAGTTATACACTGGTGGGTAGTTTAACTATGATAAGCTGTCCAGCTAGAAAGGGTACATATTGGTTTAGGGGTTAGTCAAATTGTTCCTATCTGAACCTGTACTGTACAAATTTAGTACTTATGGTTTGTTTGACAGGTATTCTTCTTTCATAATGAAGCTCTGCATTTATAAGCAAAACTTCACGTATTTAGCTAATTGATCATTTGCCACGTTCACATTTATTCTTTACTATGTGGGTTGTCTTTGCTGAATATTAAGCTTACACAAGGAGCCGCTACTCAGAGAGACATGTACGGGTAATAGGCTCCGAAACACGTTGAGTAGTTACCCGCTGAAGACCCTTTAATTTATTTGGCCTTATACAGCCTATGTCAAAATTTTACAGAAGAACGTGTGCAATATGGACAATAGTAATTCCATATGTATATAGGTTAGACAGGGACAGGTTAGCTTATGGAGAGTAAAGAGTTCGGACTGCAGAATAGGGTAATCACAACTAGGAAGTGGTTCTGGGCAAAAAGACACAAATATAATAGACAGGGAATTCAAATTCCGAATTAACAAAAACTTGGAACTTGAAATAAATGGAGCAAGAATAAACAGCGAAAAACTTAAAAGTAATATATTCTACGAAACACTTAACTACCCAAAGACTTTCCAAAAACCAAGGTAAAAGTAGAGCACAATTGTGGACAAGAATTAAATTAGTTTCATATATCTTGTTGTCATGAAGCGTCATCTAGCGAATGGAAGATAAAGCAATTTAAGAACATATTGATACATGATGCCAACTATACACAGAAGAAATTACACGAAATTCGGAAGGTCAGATGGGGTGTGAAAAATTTGTGAAAGAGAAAAAACCGTAAAACATATGTAACTTTTTGGTGGCGAACAATGTCGAATAAGATAAACTCCGTCTTTGACATTGATTGAAACTTTACCAATGTTAAGCAGCGGTATCGTAAGAACTTAAATCGGATTGCTAACATAGCACTGAGCACTGCACTGTAATATTTAAAGTGGATAATATGGAAATGCAGAAATATAAAAAAGTATCAAAATGAACTCAAGAATGCAGAAACTGAAAAAAGGGAATTGAATTTTAGCATAAAGGATTTGGTCAGAATAATTAAATCTCGAAAAAAGAAACAGAGGGAATGTGCATACTTTGCCAGATTTGAATTAAATTTTATGTGTGCTATACGCAGCGTACAGCAGTAAATGAAGTGAAATAGGCCTTAGGTGTACTTGAAACCTTAGTTCCATGTAATAAAAACCCTGCCAGATTTGTACTGATGTTAAATGCGTATTGAAAACTGTTTATAAAATGTATATTATGTGATGATGAATAAAGAAGAAGAAGAAAACACTCTACTTAACATGAAATGCACATACGTCTGACTGGACTCAGCCACAGATACAAGGAAATACTCATCTGTCAGGTCCACTGAGGTTGCCCAGGGAAACTGTGCTTGCTATGGAAGCCAAGATCTCCATCTTAAACTTCTCCTTGTGAGGAAAGCTGTTGCATGTGGAGAAATCAATCACTGGCCTCCCCCCCCCCACCGTTTTGGGAACCAGAAAACGCTGGTGTCCATGATTTAAGGACTTTTTCTACCACACCTATTTCTAAATAGGAATCTTATTGCTACTTGTAGGTTCTCTCATGTTCCTGTCCGATGCAAAACAGAAAAGTGAATATGTTAGTTTGACAATGGAGGTGTACCTAAGAGCATAACCTGCACTTACCAGACTTAAAATATGTTGATCTGCAGTGTCACATCGCCATCTGTCCACATAGAGTGACAATCTGGCACCCACATGATGATTCCTCTGAGCGATGGACAGCTGTCAGGTAATGGAAAGAAAAAGCAAAATGTCAGGTTGGATGGCTATGGAGACAGGCCTGACAATCCTCCTCTGTACCACCTCCTCCTCTGCAGCTGCTGCAGGCTCCACAGGCTCCACAGGCAGGTATATGCCAGACAGAGACTTCTTTTCTGGACACAAAGTAACAGACTGCTCCTAAGCCCATTGCAGCTAAGTGACCCAAGTGGACGTTGGCACCCTGTATATCTTGGGTGTTTTTTTTTTCCTTGGAGCGCCAATCCCGCAGGCTAAAGTCAATGTGCCAACCAGCTGGCAAGGAATTTAACAAGTCAGATATCATCCTGGTCTGCTCCCTGATATACGTCAAAAAGTTGTTGCTAACCGTTGTTTCTCCATTCTTTGAGACTTCAGCCCACAGCCAAGGGTTACAGCTTCTTTGGCGATCCCAGTCTCTTGATCCACAAATGGTCCATGATTAAACATATGTTGTGGGTGGTAACTGCATCATCTGCATCCTCCATGTTGGAATCCTCAAATTTCCCCATCAAAGGCAAGGAGTGAGCATCTCCTGAATTGTCTCTCCAATTGATGTGCTCAGGCTGACTGTTAGGTGCAGGTGATGCTCTTGTGAGAAGCACTCAGACTCTATGCACAGAAAATGGGTATGCAGATTAAACTTCTCCTACCCCTTCTGACTCTTCCTGATTGGATTGCTTAGGGACAAGGGAACAAGGTATATTGTGGCAGCTGCTGTGGCACTCTAGTAACATCTGCTGGCCTGGTAATAGGGGACGAATCTCTCTCTCAATGATATATTGCTCCTATAGATCAAGAGCCAAAATGACCTTGGGTGGATGGTTTAAGCCTAGGGCTCCCAATTCCACAGGGGCATGCTTGTAAGTTGGTCAGTCAATGGCGGTGTATTTGAGATGGAAGATTAGGGTGGCTGTAAGGTTTTGGGTGCTTTACTTTCACTGGAACTGTGCTTCTAGTAAGCTCCCTGATCTTCTCAATCACTGAGGGTATCTTCAGGATCAATCAGGGCATACTGCAATGTTTTCTCCCTGGGAACAGTGAAGAAACCCAGAGCCCCTCATTGAGATGGGGTGTTGCAGGCCAGTAAGAGAAAAAAGCGGATCTGGAAACAACCTCCCTTACCCAATAACTATTGTGTCAGATCATCCACAGACAGCTGTGACTGATGAGGTGATGATGGGGTCAGAGGATGATGGTGGTGAGGCAGAGAAAGAAAAGACAGCAGAGAGTATATAGTTGAAACAGGTGGAGACTAGCCATTCCTCTCTGAAAAGAGTGAGGTAGGGACTGGTCCAGTGATGGTCCTATCTGTCTACAGGATATGCCGTCCATAGCTGATGGCCCAATGGAGTCCAGTGATGAAGACTGAACCTGCAAGGATGGGCTGTGAGACCAGGAATGCGACCTCTCCTACTTCTTCCTGTGCTTGCTACAGTGCTGGTACTCTCTTCTCTGTACCTTTTCCTGGGTCTGGTCCTCCACAGAGGAAGGCACAGAAGGTACTGACTGCAGAACCAGGGTCTACTTTGATGGAGTGAGATTGGGAGCCTTTGAAGGCGGGGCTTCTGCCAGGGCCTGTGAGTGATCCTGCAGGGAAGCCTGCAGCCGTGACAGCACCAATGGAACCTGTATGCTCATAATTCCGAGTACGACCGACTGGAGTGATCCCTTATCTACACCTTGAAGATAAGATGGAGGCCGACCCCGTACCAGAGATCTAACTGTATATATGGATCTGGGTCCATATGTAGCTGGTGTGGAAGCCAAAACCAATCATAACTTTTGATTTGGAAGACCACTGGCTCTTGACATAGACTGAGTCCAAGGATGAAAGAGGGACTGCAGTCTGACTCATGGACACTTTCTTCTTCCTTTTCTGCATGGACTTCTGGTCAGCTTTGGCCACCTTCTGCATTCCTGGAGCCAGTGTGCATGTATGCTGCCACAGTTACCGTGGGAGCATCTGATCCCTGTAATGAGCCCCTCACAGCAAGGTGGTGCTTGTGATCCTCTCGACTAGCCATGACATGTCTTTTGGCATCCCATTTACCAAAATCATCACTAAACACCATCTTCCCGACAATCCTGTCGGGAAGCACATCACCAGGTTCACTCGAGCACAAAGGAATCAGCATTCTATGTAAACTCCAACATTACTAAGTCTGAAAGTGCTCTATTTCATAATCTTTAACCTGAGGTAGCTTGACAAGATAGCAAACACAATGAAAATCGAAACCACATAAAAGGCTCTACAAAGTAGGAAATTATATGGATGCTTAAGCAGCCAGAGAAAACTTATGTGATTGGTCAATACCAGAGGTCCATTATGGGGCAAGGAGATCCCACACTAGAAAGTGCACCACGGGCCTCCAGTTCAGTTTGTTTTCTGTAGGGATAAATTTTTTTAGTATATATGATCTCAAAGAGATCATACTAAATGTAGAGTATATGTAAGGTATTGTATGCAAATTTTATTATTCCTGGTGTAGGGCATCTAGAGAGACAGTCAAATGATCTTTTTTCCCCTGAAGTATGATTGAATTTGACACTAGATTAACAGCTTTTCGTAGCACCCAACCCCACCGTCATGAAAGCTGTTGACTTGGGCATGTTATCGGATAAATCACATATAGAATTGTTGTTCAATTTTTTTACTGCTGAAATTAGTCAAAACTTTGAAACAGACAATATTTGACCAGCCTGCTGTGGCCATGTGAAGGTGGAACAAGTTAAACCATGCCTTAGAATGGTTAATCACCCGATGTCATTATTCTCTCGAACATCACTATGACATAAATAAGGTCTACTATATAATGATAAATCGAATTTTTTCTAAGGCCCCAGTATTCACCTAATAATATCATAGCTTAAAACAAGGCATGGATGCAATACCCTGCCTCAGTTTGCCAGCTTCGTTCTTTTATCATACGGAGGTCCAGTTATTTGCGAGGACTAAACAATTACGGTGTACACTGGTAGAAAGCCTTCTTATGTACAGGCCATTATAGTTGATCCTATTTCATGTCTTTTGCCCATCAAAGCAACACAAGTGCGTGCATGTTTTTCGTTCACTGTGACTACCCACAGCAAAACTGATATCACTCCAGGGGCACTTTACTTCAAAGACATAAAAGCCATGGATTTGGTGCAAGGATACCCTTGTTGGGTGCCAAGTTATCCTTGTGTACTTCACCATAAGCTTTATGATGGCATCCTCGTGCTGTTAGCGTCCCAGAGTCCTTCGTGACTACTTAAGTCACCGCTCAGAGCATCAGTTGGCATAGCATGGCAACACCAGCGTGGCTAGGGTGGGCTGTTGTGCAGAGTTTTTCAGGAGACTTTTTTGTCATTCATTACAATGCTGTGGTTTTGTGGTATTGGATTTCATATAGAATACACTTTTTTGCTTGTTTTCTGTGTTCGTTTTTCCTGACCGCGAATCAATAAAATAAATCCATCAACATCTTAACAAAGCATCTTCTGATCCCTGTGCCATACTGCTGGCACATCGAACACGAAAATTTCTCTGTGCCCCTGGACCGTAATATTTTAACCACAGCTGATGCTGTGACAGGAATTAAGGTCTTTTATATTCTGAAGGTTTTCTATTCTTTAGAAACAAATACAAAAACAAAGACAAAAAAGAAGGAGAGGAAAGAGAAGACGAAAGACCCCCCCGCCATTAAATTGAGGTTCCATAGCGGCAGTACATATTTCAAGAGAGCTTTAATCACACATCTTAAACCTTTGCTTGTGTACATTACATTTGTGGCTTCTAACTTCTAACAGAGTTGCAACAATTGCTATTATTTTATTCCTGTCGTTTCTTTTTCCTTCTCAGTGGCTGTGAATTAGTTACATTTTATTTCATTACTGATTGTCAGTGGTTGCGCAGTTCTTCAAGACAAAGTTGTTCTCACACTTTGTAACCACACGACCCTTATCTGGACAGTTTCGTCTTTATATCTCATTGCATATCAACCTGCATGTTTTGTAACTCCAGGTGATTTTCATTTTAGCGGCCATATGTGGCCGTAATGAGTCTCCTTGTCATTACTCTGTTATATCTGATGATACATATATGTTGTTTTTGTTGGTCAAAGGGACGAATATTAGTCTTGAGCTTTATAATTCTGTACGAAAGGTTTCTACCAAAATGATATTTAAGTAAAATCATTATAGCAGACAATTTACAGCCAGGCACTTTGAGTGGGATTTTGTTAAATCTTTCCATAGTGCGCAGTTAGTAGGTGATTTCTAATTTCACTTTATTCATGGATATTTTTAAATTAATGAAATTATTACATGCAACTACTGATCACTGACGTACACTTTCACTCTAACACCTTTTGGCAGGTGACATAATTTCACACATGGTCTATGCCTGTGTAGCAAAAAAGAGGTCTAGTTTCTTTGTTGATAATAACAGCTGTCACGGTTTAGTTCCAATGTACTTTAATATTGTGATCATAAATAATTAGGTTGCTGTAATATCATTGCTGATCGTAACTTTGCATGCAAAGGTTTTGGTTGAGCTGTTCTGTGTATCCCTGTGGTTGTGTTTTCATCATGGCATTTCCAAGCTGTTTGTTTCAGTGTCGCAGTGAGGACGGGTGCGTTCATGTTCAGGCCTTCCCAAAATGCTTGTGCATTTCTCGAAGGGTATCTTCAAGGAGATCGTTTCGTAGGTCCACCCCAAGGTGGATCCTTTATGTTTTGGGGTTGTCCCTTCGTACTACTGACCATAGTTCCGTCCACTATTTGTGTGTTAACACGAGGTCACTGGCCACCTAAAACTTAATTTACCTCATTTGTACATAGACACCATTTCTTTACTTATCACATTTTCGTGACCTTTAAAATTATTTTCGAGGTCGCAGAGTGCATGTATTTGCAAAGGTGGCATCATTAGTCAATGCTTTACATCGAAATGCCTCCAGTGTCATGTTATCCTTATTGTGGAGTCCAGCAGGTACTTTGTAGGCAGTATCTTGAAACTATATATGCTTTACAACTGCAGAATTATTTCTCTTCCACCTTAGTGGGAACGTTGATTGGAATAGCCATGCCTGCAATTGATTTTCAAAAATATCACTTTGCATAATTTGAACTTGAAAATATCAGCTTTAACCGTAGATCAGTATATCAGAATGAAATGTGATCCAGGTCCCGTTGTGAATGTGTGGGTGATGGTTCTGTTGATATTTGGGGCAATATGTTTTGGTACATGTAGCAGAACTACAGAGTAGTGTTTGAGGATGATTTCCAATGTAGCTCGGAATTTTGGCAACAGCGACTATGATATGGTCGAATGAGTATTGATTATTTGTTTTCATCATGCTTCTGTAAATTGTCATACCTGAAAAATGAGTTATTAAATAAGACTCATTTTAATTGGTTATCCGTGGGTCTTTCATCTCGTGTTCAGAAAGCTTCACCCCAACTGAGTCTAATAAGACTTATTAAAGTCCCATGGCGTTTTTATGGGCTTTAGAAGTGTGAGTATGTTTCTGTCGCTGCCTTGCAAACAGTGCATACAAATAAAAGGGACCATTCAGCATGCAGCTATTTCTGCTAAATGAACCTATAATTGTTTACTGTGTCCTATAAACGACAAAACTCAGCACAGTTTTCATTGTGCCATTCCATTATAATGTGAACTGCTCATATCACGCAATGTACAATGTATGTAAAAAGAAACAACTAATGCAAAGTTTCATTTAAATTTCAGTGTGCAAGCCACTTGTAAATGCAGAAACAAATGTACCTTACTTTGCATTGGGTGTGGATTTTGTGCGCCGTATGTATCTAAAAAGGTCAAATATCCTGCACCTGTCCCATATCATCAACATGACCAATTGTGTAAAACAATACTTGGTTGGAGCTTGCCATTATGCGAAACGGTAGCTTGATGACTCATATGTTTGATAGTTTTACCGCTAGTTATTGCCACCTCAACTTTTGATTAAGTAATAAAAAAAGATTGTGACTACTTTGATACGGCCTACAACTGTAAGTTCGTTGCTGCATCATGTATGAAACTTTGGTGACATAGAGGTCTGTAAGTTATATAGATGTATTCCCAATGCGTGTGATATCTCTACTTTGAATGCGGTAGACATGAAATATGAAAGATGTATAAAAGACGTTCCCGCAAGAAGGCGGTAAATACAATAGAAAGGCGCTCTTACGTACGGCTTCACGTTGTGCATATAATAAAGTCCAACTTTGGTGACCATTTCCATCATCTAACATTTGTCAAGTTAATCCAATATATGTGTAATTATGTTGGACGCATAACTGATTTAACCCAGTTTCGTCTGTGCTGCCGTTATGAAGGGGTAGTTGTCCGAATAACCTATTATAATACCAGACATCCGTCAGGAAAGTTCTGTGTTCTCAACATTTGTTCTTGTTATTGACTATTTGTAAAATATACATGCAGAAAGATGTTTATTTTCAATTTTTCCAACATTTGGTCAACTGATGCTCTTCGAACCGGCCATAACAGCTTGACAGATAATCACTGGTCTTCAGCAGGTAGGCAGCTAACAGAACACGTTTCGAAGTCCGAAATGTCTGGGCGATTACTCCAAACTGAATTGTCGGTGTTGTTTGATATATTATTGTTACTTGACGAAACATATGATAAAATGATCTCGTCTTAATCACCTATGTATCGAAATGAATCAAAGTTACGCACAAAAAGTGGCCCTAGTAATAATCCCATGCTTTGATCTGCGTATCACACAGAACACCTGGTCGCTAAAGGGGAGGCGAACATCCTCCAAAGAGAAGATGTGACGAAGAAACATTGGCACTTCACGCAATTATTCTGCCATCAATCAATTACTCTCGTCCCACTAAACTTACATATGTTGGATCATTCTCTTTCAAATGTTGCATGGGATTATTTTCCGCCTTTGAATCAATTTTGCTCAAGTGCTGTAAATTTCTTGCTGTAAGGTATATCCATAGGCATGGGTTTATGGCATTTGGTTATATTGACTACTTCAAGTATTCGCCGGGACTGACATGGCTTTAAATACCTGATCTGCAGCTAAGTTAGCTGCCTGGTAAGTTTGATAATCGTGTCTGTCTTGTCTTACACGGGTTGCTATGTCTGGTGTACCATTTTTGTCCTCTTTGCAAACTCTACATGTTTAACTTTGTGAGTGAAGCCATGTTAAAAATAAATAAATCCAGAGCGGCAACCAAGTAAGCCAAACTTTCTCATGGTCCTCCTAAGTAAATGAAATTATTTTCAATCAGCCTTTTTACAACAGAGTCTGCACCACAACAAGGTTGACAGGCCGTGCGGTCCTTCCAATTCGAATATTTGGACGGTAGACCGGTTAGTTTATGTTGGTTTTCATGCAACACTTTAAAAACCTCTGCGTTCTAAATAAAATAAAATAAATGAAAACTAAAATGATATAACATAATGCACTGTAGCGTAATATGGTGTAATATTTAACACGCCTGTATCATGATATTTTCTGAATTGGTTTAAAAACTATTTTATCACAAAACAATTGTCCCACAGACTCACCAGGGTATAGTGGTACCTCTTGTAGACCTTATATATATATATATATATATATATATATATATATATATATATATATATATGTGTGTGTGTGTGTGTGTGTGTGTGTGTATGTGTGTGTGTGTGTGTGTGTGTGTATAAAACCGGTATTTGTATAGCATATGGGCATAATGTAGAGTATAAGTGTGGAGATTGTGTTACCCTGTGATACCACTTGATTTAAACGCCTCTTTTGGGATGATAGTTTGATGATCCTGAGAAAAACGTTTTGGTTTTTGCTTGAAGGCATGTCTTTGTGTGTCTGCTTCCAGTGATCCGCATATCGGGCCATGCTGGCTTCACACTGCTTCAGGTGCTGCCAGTGAGTTCATCTCAAAGCCCCTCTATTCTGTGATCTGTGCCATTTTCAGCATAACCTATTGTTCCTTGACCATACAGCATAGCATTGTATTGATGCATCCCATACCATATAAAACAGTGCTCACCACTCTTCATGATAACAATGGAAGTGTTCTTTCTTTTTTACCAGGAGTATATATTAGTGTAAGGTGCTAAAACTTTCTTCCAGCAATTTCTGCGCACAGATCACATCATACGAAGAAATGTTTCGGCGGTGGATGAGAGCAAGCCATTCAAATTCCCTGCTGCATGTCCAAAATTCATCGTAACAAAGTACTCTCCATGATTTGAAAAAGATAAGTCAGACAGGAATGCCGACTGTAATTATCTGTTATCAGTAAAAATTAGCTTAAATCTATTTAAACAAATATTTGACTCCTGTACCATGGAATTGAGGAGATACAACAATAACCAGGCTTCAAGTTTCCTCCGCCGAAAATTCATTCATTGCTTCAGATAACATCCCATCTAAAAAAAAAAAAACTGTGTGTAAACCAAGGCAAATAACTCGGACATTGGAGCTTAATCGGCTTCCATTAATCGATTCACCTGGGACAGGTAATTACTCTTACAAGTCAATGAACCACCTATTTCAATTTGATAAAAAATGTCTTGGTCAAATACACGTGAACGAATTCTATTGTCCAAATCTTGCAAATTATCATTTTGCTTGACACACGATCCTGACTGACTGTTGATGGTACTTGACTGATTTCATTCCAAAAGGAAAAGAATGCGGCTGGTGATTGTAAAATAGACAAAGCAGTTTCACGAGGATCCATTTACAAATGCGTGTTTCCCTTACAAAGCCTGCTTTACAAAGTTTTATTTTAAGGTTATAGATTACACTGCAAAAAACCAAAAAGTACACGTTTTTCGCTTTGAAGTAGACATCAATCACTTCCCACAAATCATACATGAAATTCCATGTACCTTTGCACGCAGTGCTGATTCCGAAGCGATTTGCGCTTTGCATGTATTTGGTGTATCCAAGCCTCCGGTCATGAGGCTTTGGTCTTCAGTTGACAGTATTGATCATTGCATATATCTGTAAGATTTTGCAAAAAGCTGGTTAATGCTAGCTCTGAATTTAACGCACGGTGCAATCCAGATGAATTTAAATATATAATGAGATTGAGCGACAATAACAATGCACCACGATATGTTTATGCCAGTTATGAAATCAGGAGCGACCTCCCAGGCCCCATGTTACGAGTAACAGTGTCATAAAATACCCGGGTGCACCGGTCCCATTTACAGCCAGGTGCACCCAGGTATTTTATCGCGGTGCAACTTTAACGTTTTTCTTTTCACTCAGCCAACTATGTATTTATTTTGTTCATTTTCAGTGTGGGTAAAACAATTATTCACACTTTGACCTGACATTTGTCTACATTTTGCCAGTTAAGTCACAAGACAGTTAAGTATTTATTTCATGGTGTGAAATTTGGTTCTATGCTTTTATACAATTATATTTCTGCACTTGACATTTTGCTTCCAGTTGCCTGTTTTGGCACTAATATGGGCCCAATTAAGTGGGCCCCCTATATATCTTTCCGTGTTACAGTTCCCCCAGATGACAAAGACTTTGTTCTCAACCAGGTTAACTGGTCTGTTATGTTCAAATAGGAAGGCGCGCCTGGCCCAAGCCTAAACGAAGCCCTGGGATAAGGGTGTCTTCAAGACCCCATATAAAAAACAAACCTCACAAATTGTTTGAGCCAGTGAGTCTATGCACTGTGAATAATTTGAACAACCTAAACCATATAATAATAATAATAATAATAATAATAATAATAATAATAATAATAATAATAATAATAATAATAATAATAATAATAATAATAATAATAATAATAATAATAATAATAATAATAATAACAACAATAATAATAATAATAATAATAATAATAATAATGATAATGATGATGATGATGATGATGATGATGATGATGATAATAATAATAATTTGTTGTTGAAACTAACCTTTTACAACGGGGGGCACCACAGACGTGATAAATACAGCAGTGCGTCAAATACATATTCAATAAAAGTTGAAGGTTATATATATGTATATAAAACGTGTCTACTGTCTGCCTACAATAAAATATTTGATATTTGATGAGCGGCCTACAACACAGGGCAGTGGGCAAGCAGAAATTTCCCCCACGAACGTTTTCCCCAACCCTGCGAAAAAAGACGACTAAAAGGGAGAGGAGCCCATAACGAAGCAAACAGCCCACGCACCACCCCGAGAGAGGGCAGGGCATGAGCTACACACGAATAATTTATTATGTTACTCGTACTTAGTACAGAGGACCGCCTTTTACACAAATAAATTAAGGAGGAGCGGAGGTCAGAGTGATCTATGGCACGGTATCGTTGTTTTAGTATTTCGCCTTGGTAGGACCAAGCTCTTTTCAAGAAAACATTTCATACAATGGCAAACAGCATTTTCGACAGAAAGAAAGTTTACTTTTGTACGAACAGATGAACTCATAAAATGATGTCATAATAAATACCCTTTAAAATCAAGGTGAATTTCCAGCTACCGAAAACAATCTCTCCTTATCTTGTTTAATGCTGGACAAATAAAAGGTAAATGAGCAATGTCCTCTTGCCAACATTTACATAATTTTCAGATACTATCTGATTGACCACAGCGGGCCTGGTCAACCTGAAGCTCCAGACAGCTTGTACTTGCTTTGAACTTCAGTCTGGCTCCCTCAAAACCGGATATCATAAAAAAAAATCCGAACAAGATGATGTTTGATTTCATTGTTACACGAAAGCGAAGCTTTGGCATCTAAATTGTATTTGAAGTGTTTTTATGGGAGTCCAAATTTAGACGATAGTATGATTCTGATAGTATATGGGACAACTGTCAGATATCCCATATTCTTATCCAACCCCAGTCAATATATTTTAGCACCGTGTGTTAGATCTACTGTTCCTGTGGTTTAGTTATACGTCATTAAAGATTCTTTTACATAGCCGAGACCGAGGTATTTGGTATTTCATCCGGCAGAAATAGGTCTCCCTCTGTCTATTCAAAATCATGTCACATGGCAACCATTCCAAATATCTCAAAGTAGCTTAAAGAGCAAGAATGGGTCTCACCCGCAGAGGTGCCCGTGCAAGAGTACTGTATTGATTGTATGGCAGCGACACTTTGTTTTGTATTACAGAACCAAACAGGACCACCACGCAACCTAGCTCATATATTCCAAACAGTTCATTAAGCTGCAAATGATTTGAACAATGTCGCTGATACATTTTGAGACCCTTTGCCAGGGTGCAAATAATTTGAGCATCCTGGCGCATACCTTTGCGACCATATACTAAAGTGAAATATCATGTTTATCTTAGATGTAGCTTAAACCAGATGACCTGAATTTTATTGACAATAGTACACTTACCACGACTAACCTAAACATCCTTCTACGATTCTCTCGAAAGATAATCGCATACCCTTATACTACCATCGTGACAATCCAGACGGAATCTGGATTCAGCATGACACATTACATTTTTCCACGGCTGCAGAGTCCAGTTGCACTGCTCCGGACACGCCTGTGTCCGAGCAGCCATGTGTTGCGGGCCAAGAGGGATTCCCACTGAGGGCGACCGTTCAAACGTATCGCAAAGTTTGTGACTGTGAGCTCTATTTGCGACCGATCGCAATTTTTTCACACGATGAATCTCCCACGGCATTGTGGTCCCAAGTATTCGTTAGGGCGGTGCTACTGTTGATCTCTATGTTACCAAAACCAGGGGGTATATAGGTTCACCATGTCCGTCCGCCTGTCCATCCGTCTGTCCGCCTGCCCGTCCGTTTGTCCGTCTGTAGACTTAATTAATCCTGTCCGGACTCTATCTCCTTCAATAGTGCTCCAACATTCTTCACACTTTGTATGTATATTCTCTCACACTAAAGGTTGTGCTATGAAACAACGATGACCTTCAGTTATATAGATCAAGGTCACAGTAGGCACCTGTAAACATAATCTTGTCGAAACTCCAACTCCTTCATTAATGCAGAAATCTTCTTGACACTTTGTATGGTTATTCTCTTTTACTAAAGCGTGTGTCATAAAGCAGTGACTTTGAGATATGTAGGTCAAGGTCACAGCAGGCATCTACCGGTATAACTGTAGACATATTGATCTCTAAAGCTCAAGGTGACAGCAACCACATGTAGACATATTCTTGTCTGGACTCTAACTCCTTTATTAATGCACAGATCCTATTCAAACTTTGTATGGTAATTCTCTTTTACTAAAGGGTGTGCCATGGAGCAACAGTGACTATGAGGTATATCGGTCAAAGTCAAAACAGGCATCTGTCAGTAGACATAATAATTTTAACTCCGAAGGGGGTATACTGGTTTCACCACGTCCATCCGTCTGCCCGTTCGTTTATCCGTCCGTCTGTAGACATAATCTTGTCTGCACTCTATCTCCTTCAATTGCTTTAATCGTCTTCACACTTTGTATGCTTATTTTCTGTCAGTAAAATGTTTGTCATGCAACAATGATGACCTTAAGTTATATAGGTCAAGGTCAGAGCAGGCACCTGTAGACATCATCTTTCCCGGACTCTAACGCCTTCATTCATGCAGGGATCTTCTTCAAACTTGGTATGGTATTTTTTTCATAAAATGGTATGTCATGGAACAACAGTGACCTTGAGCTATGTAGGCCAAGGTCACAGCAGGCATCGGTCGGTAGACATGTACACATGATGATCTCTAACCCCTTCACGGAGGGGGGTTATGGTTATTGTCTATCACTAAAGGGTTGTCTATCACAAAAGGGTGTGTAATGAAGTATCAATGGCCTTGAGCTATATAGGCCAAGGTCACAGCAGGCTTCCTTATAACGGTGTGTCAAGAATTAACAGTGAGTTAGTACTCAACAATGACTTTCATTAATATTGATCAATTATTGCAAGCATCTGGATACAGGTGTGTCATGAAGCAGCAGTGAGTACAAACATTAGAAGGGAACATGAAGGTACATGTAATTTCCTTGGAGGTAAAATACAAATGGCATGTCTGTTTAAAAGCAAGAGTTTTTTTCTCAGCTGAAGGTTATGGAAAACATTGAGGCATAATGAACTCACATGTTGCAGGGATATCCAGTATGCTTTTCGGCTACTGCTTCTAGTATGTAACAAAATTTTGATCGCATGGCGAAAAGTGTACTGAAGGGATGTTAAACGTCGTTTATACTGGTAATACATACAATAAGCGAAGACCTGCCTGTGAAGCTTCAGTTTCATTTAAGGTTTCTACATTTTTCAAAGATGTCATCATAGTCCAAATTAATGTGTACAATAATGTACTAAGCTAGCTAGGCAGGGGAGTAGTTTCCAAGTGTGTAGTTCTCTCCGATCTGTCTAGATCAGAAAGAAAATGTCAAATTTCTAGATGTTTTTGCTATTACCGACTCAATCCATATGTTACCTTTGATTCTGTGTGTAAGGAAGGCATTGTTTACAGCCAAATCTACGCGAACTAATTGACACAAGATAGAAGAGACTTTACCTTTTTCTCCATCCAGATACAGAAGATATAATAATGAATCTTTGTGCCCACTGATCATCTGTATATTTGTTACAGTATTGCAAGATGAACCACTAGCCACAACAAAGACATTAATGTTTTGCTCCTGTACTTACATTTTTTTGCAAATATATGTATATATATAAATGTATACATATATATATATATAAATGTATATATATATATATATATATATATGTATATATATATATATATATATATATATATATATATATATATGCCCTTGGCACCACTATTATATTGAGGAGTTTAATTTTTTATGTAGTGTACACGCAAACCTGATTTCCATAATCCTCATCGCAGCTTTCTCTCTTAATATATGTTTTCTGATTAGCTAAAAACAAATGGCAGATCAGGCCAACGTGACGTCACAAATAAAATCACGATGGAGAAATATTAAAAGTTTATTGCAAAAAATCTTTAGGAAGCGTCCCTGGGTATTTGTTTATCTTCCTTTTTATACCAAAATGACAAAAATGAAATTGTGCATGTTAAAACCCTTGTTTAAACCGGGTCTTAACGAAATGAAATTTGGCCAACCCCGACCCACAGTCTTGTGGTACTTTGTTCCGCGACAAAGTGAGAACTTGTAACTGGCGCAACTTTCGCCATTTTGGCTCATGTTGCAGCTTGGTATGCAGCTTGTCACGGCCACAATTTTCGCCAACCCCTAGCCATAAATAATACTCTTGTCGCACATTGTCACATGACAAAGTGAAACAAAATCACGATCACATATTTTTCGCCAAACTAAAGCTATATATAGACATAAATACACTCGTCACGTCACAACAGTACATCTAGTTGCTGTCGCCACTTACTCCACCCTACGGAACATGACAGTAGCGTAGGTGGCACTGGTTTACGTAGATACAGTTCGTCATAAAATTTCGTGGAGTTTGACCTAGAACCTATGCATACTAAGCAATCTGTCGATCGTGAACGGAAATCGGAATGGAACTGTCTTTATTTTGCATCAACGTGTTTTTTGGAGTTGACCAAATCAAGAAGTGCAATCCAGCTTCGAGCAGCGGAATTTAACACGTGACCGTTCATTTTGTTGCGGATGGTTTAATCAGATCCACACAGGAACGCTACTCCCAGCAGCTTGGATCTTGTTAAAGCCTGTTGTGATAAAATATATAAGTTCAACACCAGAATTGTTGAAAAAATAATGAAGTAATTTTATTTTATTTTAAGCAAAGGAGAAGGTTTTGGATGTTGAAGGATTTTTTTTTCTGGTAAAAAACCCTGATTAACCTGGACAATAAGGTAAAACGTTTGCTCATATCAAAATACCATAGCGGCCATAGGTTTGTTACGGTATGTGTTCCAAAATGGTCAACCTGTTTACGTGATACGTGTCCCATACTGGCAAACGTTTTTATGTGACGTATTCCATGATGGCCAAAGTTTGGTAAGACGCGCGTCGCATAGTTGCAAATGTTTAAAAAAAAACATGCGTTCCATACTGGGATGTTTAAATGTGACATTTATTTTGTGCATGAACTGTGGGGGTGAAGAGGTACAAGTGTAAACTCAAGAATAAGAAAGAAATTATTATTGTACGTTTTGACAAAATTTTGTCAGTTTCCAGGCGTCTAGAACACAATGATGAATATGTATGAATATCGAAAAATGTAGAATTTCCTTTTGATATGTGAGACAATCACTTTAACGTGTGGGGGATATTTCTTCATGAAATGGTTGACAAGACGATTGAAGGATCACTTGAAGTCAAAGGGATGATGTGGGTTAACAATTTTGCTGTCAAGAGAATGGAATGGAACAGCAGGGTAAGGCAATTTTGCCGCGCCAGAACACAACTTCTGTATTTCTTCTCATATTTAAGGACAGGTAAGACATCAAAAAATAAGTCCCACTTTAATCAATCCTAGCTCAAAATGTATTTGCGTTAGGATAACATATCATATATGTGTGTTATTTTCATACTCTAAAGAATTTATGTGTCCCATATTTCGGTGTCTGCGATGTTAATTGTTGAATAAACAATTGAAAGTTGACCGCAAAGCATCCACCCTATAAATGTCGATATAAGTCACTAATTATTTGTGATAAAATCATGATTACACTGTCTTGTTACCATTTGATAGATATACAGCAGATAACGAAATTGGCAGCTATTTAAATTCATCTTTCATGAAAGTCCATCTAAGTTTCCTGTGTTTCTGTTTGGGTGTGCACAGGAAAGCTACGAATATAGCAGTACTAATTGAATTAGGTGAATATCCTCTGGCACTTAAAATATATCCAAAAATGTGTAAGAATTGGTTACGAATTGTGCACATGAGACCCGATACATTGCTTCATGACTGCTTCCTTTGTAACGGTGATAATATTGAAACGGGGAAATTTAAATGGATATTGTCGTTAAGATGTGTATTCCAGATGTTTGGTTTCAACAGAATGTGGGAGAATGTCGGATCTAAGACTCAGGAATTTCCTCAAAAATTGTGGACTAAAGATTAAAACAAAGATGCAATATTCAGTGGGCGAAATCTATGGAAAATAATTGCAAAATGCAGAACTTACACAAAATTAACAAAAAAAAATCTACTATTAATTAAGGACCGTTCATTACAGACAAATTTCACTCGATTCAGAATAAGCGCCCATTATTTAAAGATTGAAACTGGTAGGCATAAAAGACCAACCAAGATCCCTTTAGAAGAAAGACTGTGTTCAAATTGCAATGAAATAGAAGATGAGATACACTTAATAACAACATGCAAAAATTACGATCCTGAACATCAAAATTATATATCACCTTAGATGACATTTTCCCTTCCTTCTCTGATTTAGTTGACACAGATAAATTTGAATTTATAATGAATTTAGGCGATAGTGATAAAATTGTTTCTGTGATGACTTTTTTCTCGCCCGTTGTTGACAAAAGGGGAGCATTTTAGTCTTTTTTCTTTTTTTTTTCTTTTTTTACTAGTAATTCTTGACGCCTCATGCTACTTGTCAAGATGCAAATTTTGACTGTGGTATTGAGTATTTGTGTTTGATCTTTTGTTTATTTGTGCTTGTATTGTGTTTCTGTATGTATAGCAAAATATTGCAAATGTAATTGTGATGCAGCTAATACCGTTCATTTCATTTCACTTGCATCTTAATCCTGACATATTGGCAACAAAAGCTGATCCTGCGATTTTTTATGTTTAGTTTAGTTTTTCTGCTATCCATCCTCAAAGTTTGACGTTTCAATTTTCCCTTTGATTTCCAGGATGTTTATTTTCTTCATTTCATAGAAAAAGAACAAAGCAAAATTTAGAAAAGCGCTGAATCGTTTTTGCAGGTCAATCATTACAAAATCAAAAGCCGTTAACCGGATTAAATTTCGCCGAGCCGTTTTCTTGGAATAGCCATTCTTAGATGGGGTTATTATCCTTTCTGAGAAAACAAGCTTCAAAGGCCTTTGATGTTGATCATTTGCCTCTGAAACAATACCGTTTGCTCAAGTTGAGCTGATATTTGTAAAAAAAAAAAAAAAAAAAAAAACGTAGCAAACATCGTCCCTTAACATTTGGTGAGGTTGTCAATCAATTCTTGGCCAATCACATGAATAGAAGAACCTTTGAAGTACGGAGAACATTATTCAGCGATCTGTCAAACGGCGACAGGGGACAAACTGGTTTCTAAGCATGACGTCATGGAGGCGGCCTTTCGGACCACGTAACCTCAAGCCTGACAACGAAAGTCGTGTTGCCTTGCTTTGGCGGGGCGGCCTAAGGCCGCTCGTGGTCAGTGGACGGATGGCGGGTTTGGTCTTCCGCTCCCCCCCTCCCCCTACCTTTCCTCCCGTTTTTAGGGATAAGTGTTTTATTGTATTTACTCCTATCTGTATACTTCATGTAGTTAGCTTTTTAGACATGTCTGTACACTTACTTAGCTTGTCATTATTTTGTAGTTATTTTCTCAATGAGTTTCCTTTCTTTTTCCAACCTGAATTTTGTAACGCCATTTTGTATGTTTTCTCTTCTGTTCACGTTTATGCTTATTTCGATGTGTTCATTTGTACTTTTATTTCCTCATCCCTGGGTTTCGATAAAATATTATTATGTACGTGGGCATTGTTGATTAAAGTGCCAGTTTTTCCCCGCCTGTCTTTGGTGTGCAGGAAAACTAGGGTAGTTTGAAGGGATATCATCTGATGACTCCCGCTCCTCTTGGACATTTAAAATCTCCCTTCATTAGAACGCAAAACAAGCAAGATAACTATAAAATAAACCACTAAGGCTATGATATGTTAGCATGTTTGCATCTTTTTTTTGCCCACATACATACTTTCGGCATGTCGCCTGATTTCGCGGTGCCGCCGTGAGACCACTCTCCTTTTGCTATGGGCCGTTGCTGCCACGTGACATGCTGTTAAGTATGATTGACGGGTGGCATTGTTCCGTTTGGCGGCTGAAAACCAAGAGAATAACACATGGACGTTCCGATGTCCACATGCCTGTGTGATTTTTGTCGGATTTCTCATATTTCTACTTCTGTTAAAAGCTTGAAATTTTGACACCTTATAGAAAGTACATTCATTTGGTAAAAAACGTTAAAATATGAAAATCGGCCATGCAAAGGTTTTTGGTGTCTTCCCTGTCCTTAAGACTTTGTCATAACTGCTTTACGTATTTCCCGTGAGATGTCTTGTTCAAGATGACTGTCTTTGACTGATATTTATAACCCTGGGGTACTTTAGAAATCATGTGCTTTTTACATGAATACATTTTAATTGTGCATGCATCGAACAGTATTGTAAATATTTGGGCACAAAAGGTACGTACGAGCATTATGCATTCATTTACCCCTCATCCACTGAGATTTGTCCAAAAAGTCACCTTCGTGTACTATGAAATGTACCGTTCTTTTAAAGCTATTGGTACATCAGCCCAAATTATGATCTTTTGTGCAGTAACTGTATATTGACGACTTTCCGGCGAATTATTTTGTTGACATTCAGATTGGATGTGCACTTTCATGCGTTTTTGTAACCATTGCATTTAACTTAAGTATTCTCTAGTAAAACGGCTTTGGGCGATAAATTATGCAAGATGACTACGACTTAACGTTTATGGGAATTTATCAATTTCTCCTGCCGAACTCGATTTGTGACTTGATCGTTTAGCCTTGATGAATCAGACTTAGAGACAGTGGACCACGGAGAGAAAAACTTGTGACATGCATCTAGAAACTGGTATAGAGGACCAGGGGACGATCAGCATCGTGTCATTCGACCACGAACATGTAAAGTTGTGGCATGTGTCTAAGGATAGTAGACTATAGACAGGCAAAGTTGTGTCATGCGTCGATAGAGAGCTGTGGTCAACCAGGAACAGCCAAAGTTATGACGTGTCCAGAGACAGCCGTAGTCGACCAGGGACTGGCAAAAATGTGTCATGTGTCTGGAGACAGTAGACCATAGACAAGCAAAGTTGCAACATGTGTTTGGAGACAACTGTAGCTGTGTCATTTCATAATGGACCAGGGACAGGCAATGTAGTGACAGGTGTCTAGATACAAACCACAAACAGGTAAAGAAGTGTCACATATCTGGATACAGTTGCCCGGGGACAGATAAAGATGTGTCAAGTGCCTAGAGGCGGTAGACTAAGGGCAGACAGAGTTCTTTTATGTGCCCAGAGACTACCATTAGATCAGTGACAGACAAAGCAGTGTCATGTGTCTGGAGACAGTAGACCAAGAACATACAAAGTTGCGTCATGTGTCTGGAGACAACGAACCAGCCACAAGCAAAGTACGGTCATGTGCTCTTCCTCTGACAGACCTATATAGACAAAGACAAGGCACAGGCAAAGTAGGCTCACGTACACTCGTATTTAGGCACCGAGACATATTAAGTTGTGTTCAAAATAAACGTCATACAATGTCAATTAAAATATGTTTCTTTAAACCAACTTAAATAACTTCATGTCGCCAAAACTTCTGATTGTTTCTAAAAATCATTTGATGTACGTAATGCCGCTTTATTACTTTGTTCGACCAAAATAAAAAAAGCTTATCAATAGATTGATAACAAATGAGTAAAACTTTCAGCATAAGTAATTATGTTTAAAGTTGATATATTTCTGATGATTTCGTTTTTCAAAATCAAATCTGGTTGCCATTTTAAACTGTAGCATCTTTTTATATATTCCCCAAGAATTGCGGCATTTGAAAATCCTGCTCCCTCATGTCACTGTGTAGTATATATATATATATATATATATATATATATATATATATATATATATATATATATATATATATATATATATATATATATATATATATATATATTATATATATATATATATCAAAATAAGCAGGCATATCACTTTATTGGATGTTTTATTTATATATAACATAAAACAAAATATATACGGTAAAACTCTGCATTAAGACTACCTCAACTGTGAGACCACCTCATAAATATGACCAGGCTTGCCGTAACCATGCGTTGTCTTATCGATTTAAATGTATGTACGTGTATACTGCCAGTTTCAGAATTAAGACCAATTGAAGGTGTAACCACAAACTGCTGGCAACTAACGTTTTAACATTATTGTTTTAGTTTGTAGTTTTCACTTGTGTTTTATATGTATTTACTGATCCATACACTGTACTTGAACGCACCGCGGATCACCCCGGTCCGCTGGTGCCCCCTGTGTAACGGGGTAGATTTCAATAAATTATTATTATTATTATTATTATTATTATTATTATTATTATTATTATTATTATTATTATTATTATTATTATTATTATTATTATTATTATTATTATTATTATTATTATTATTATACTGGTGTTCTACTTGATCTGTTTACCTTATTTTACTGGCACCCATCAGCAATAATATACATTCGCATCGAGGACATAAAATACAAACAATTACGCTTGGCATTTAGCTTTATGGCAACAGTATGATGATAAGATGCGTTACAAATAAACGGGATTCCAACCTATTGCACAAACGCCGCAATCTTGCCTTACCCTTGCGGCGATAAATGATTGTAACCAATCATATGGCAAGCCAAAGCTGCAAATATTCATGAATAGAGATATCTGGATTTCTGAATACAGATATCTGCATTAAAACACAGATATTTGAATTAGAAATACAGATATCAGTATCAGAAATGGAGATATCTGTATTTCTGATGCAGATGTCCGTATTTCAAATTCAGAGATCTGCAATTTCAATACGGATATTTGTATTTCATGTTAAATCCAGATATCCGAATTAGAAATACAGATATGTCTGTTTCAAATTCAGATATCTGTATTAGAAATACAGATACATGATAGTTGCTCGTAATTAGGAGATACGTTTCTAGCAACTATCTCACAAGACATCTAGGTTTTAACAAAGTCTCGTAATTACGAGATTTAAAAAATTTAATGAACATTGGGTTGGTAATAATGAGCCATCATATTCAATAGTTCATCCTTAGCCTTTAAATTTCAATTTAAATACCATCTTCCATCCCTATGTGAAGGTGGTGGATTTTTTTAACCTTCTGTGACTGGGCCTCAAATGCTTGTGCCCACTCCCCTCCCCCAGCCCCCTATCACGTCCATTGCTTTGTTCAGACAGGGACATATCACTAGCATCACAAACATTTTATAGGCTCTGGGTGGTGATGTGTTAAATGCTTCGTATGAAAGCACATAAGTATTTTTTTTATATGTTCAATAAATAGTCTCCTCATTTAACTGTTGTTTATTGCCTGCATGAAAAAATCAACACTGTCAGGATATCAGAATGTACATATTTGATAAGAACGCACCAGAGTGAACGGCAAGCTATGCGTAAAAAGAGACATTTATATCAAACTTGGGATGAGGCATCCAGGTCGCCTTGCTGCGTTTTATTCGTATATGATCGCCACTCAACTTTATCGCTATCTATGATTTATGTATGCTCTTTTTTAATCCTTAGATCAAAGTTCTTATCATATTAACGTAACAAGGCATAATTTCAATTTTACAAACTCATATATTTTATTTGCATAGATTTATAGCGGTTGAATCATATGACACTATGAAAACAAAACCGGTGGATATATTCTTCAACGCTATGAAGGCCACGCAAACTGGGATTTTAGGCACGTTTATTTGTTGTTCTGACTGATGTAAAATTCATAAACGAACCAATAAAACATTTGACTTGTGTAATTTTCTATTATTATTTAAATATCTTCTATGACTACACAAAAAATAAAGAATGATGTGCAACAAAGTGTTACTATAGTATCCCCTCCTTCCCGCTGTACCATCCCTTAGAATTGAAACCTTCTCAACGTTCGCTCTTTGCCTGTATGAAAGATGGACACTCCAAATAGACTCGAAATGGGTTTCTTTCGGACTGCACTTTGTTGTTACAGAATCCCGTCTTCAAAATGCATCTGCACTCAATATGGTGTGAGGAATACCCGTTTCCAAGTCAATTTGGGCTTCACTTTTTTGTAATAGAAACATCGTTTTCATAATCTTTTTTGGACTTTACTTCGGTGTAAAAGAAACGCTTTTTCAAAATCTGTTTGGGCTTCACTTTGTTGCGACGGAATAACGTTTTCATTTGGCGGGCTTCAAGGGTTTGGGCTGTTGACCTGGATTGTTTTTAATTGAACTACCAACAGGTTAGTCATCGAATAAAAGCTTAATTTAAATTGAATTGGAATGTGAAATCTGTACGATAATATGGGAGATGGAAAGTTAAAACATCAACCAAAGGAAAAGCTCTGGTGCAACAGTTGTGTCGCACATGTTCGGTATGATGGGCGTGCTCTGTATGCAGGGCGTCAAATACACAGTCATTTTCTTACTCTCCTTTTTGCTCTGACATGTTCTGTGTGCTGGGCGTCAAATACACAGTCATTTGCTTACTCTCATTTTTGCTCTGACATGTTCTGTATGCTGGGCGTTTAATACACAGTCATTTCCTTACTATCCTTTTTGCTCTGACATGTTCTGTATGCTGGGCGTTTAATACACAGTCATTTCCTTACTCTCCTTTTTGCTCTGACACGTTCTGTGTACTGGGCGTTGAATACACAGTCATTTCCTTACTCTCCTTTTTGCTCTGATATGTTCTGTGTGCTGGGCGTTTAATACACAGTCATTTCCTTACTCTCCTTTTTGCTCTGATATGTTCTGTGTGCTGGGCGTTTAATACACAGTCATTTCTTACTCTCCTTTTTGATCTGACATGTTCTGTATGCTGGGCGTTTAATACACAGTCATTTCCTTACTCTCCTTTTTGCTCTGATATGTTCTGTGTACTGGGCGTTTAATACACAGTCATTTCCTTACTCTCCTTTTTGCTCTGATATGTTCTGTGTGCTGGGCGTTTAATACACAGTCATTTCCTTACACTCCTTTTTGCTCTGACATGTTCTGTATGCTGGGCGTTTAATACACAGTCATTTCCTTATTCTCCTTTTTGCTCTGACATGTTCTGTATGCTGGGCGTTTAATACACAGTCATTTCCTTACTCTCCTTTTTGCTCTGACATGTTCTGTATGCTGGGCGTTGAATACACAGTCATTTCCTTACTATCCTTTTTGCTCTACATGTTTTGTATGCTGGGCGTTTAATACACAGTCATTTCCTTACTCTCCTTTTTGCTCTGACATGTTTTGTATGCTGGGCGTTTAATACACAGTCATTTCCTTACTCTCCTTTTTGCTCTGACATGTTCTGTATGCTGGGCGTTTAATACACAGTCATTTCCTTACTCTCCTTTTTGCTCTGACATGTTCTGTATGCTGGGCGCTTAATACACAGTCATTTCCTTACTCTCCTTTTTGCTCTGACATGTTCTGTATGCTGGGCGTCAAATACACAGTCATTTCCTTACTCTCCTTTTTGCTCTGACATGTTCTGTATGCTGGCCGTTTAATACACAGTCATTTCCTTACTCTCCTTTTTGCTCTGATATGTTCTGTGTGCTGGGCGTTTAATACACAGTCATTTCTTTACTCTCCTTTTTGCTCTGACATGTTCTGTGTACTGGGCGTTTAATACACAGTCATTTCCTTACTCTCCTTTTTGCTCTGATATGTTCTGTGTGCTGGGCGTTTAATACACAGTCATTTCCTTACACTCCTTTTTGCTCTGACATGTTCTGTATGCTGGGCGTTTAATACACAGTCATTTCCTTACTCTCCTTTTTGCTCTGATATGTTCTGTATGCTGGGCGTTTAATACACAGTCATTTCCTTACTCTCCTTTTTGCTCTGACATGTTCTGTATGCTGGGCGTTTAATACACAGTCATTTCCTTACTCTCCTTTTTGCTCTGACATGTTTTGTATGCTGGGCGCTTAATACACAGTCATTTCCTTACTCTCCTTTTTGCTCTGACATGTTCTGTATGCTGGGCGTCAAATACACAGTCATTTCCTTACTCTCCTTTTTGCTCTGACATGTTCTGTATGCTGGGCGTTTAATACACAGTCATTTCCTTACTCTCCTTTTTGCTCTGACATGTTCTGTATGCTGGGCGTTTAATACACAGTCATTTGCTTACTCTCCTTTTTGCTCTGACATGTTTTGTATGCTGGGCGTCAAATACACAGTCATTTCCTTACTCTCCTTTTTGCTCTGATATGTTCTGTATGCTGGGCGTTTAATACACAGTCATTTCCTTACTCTCCTTTTTGCTCTGACATGTTCTGTGTACTGGGCGTTGAATACACAGTCATTTCCTTACTCTCCTTTTTGCTCTGATATGTTCTGTGTGCTGGGCGTTTAATACACAGTCATTTCCTTACTCTCCTTTTTGCTCTGATATGTTCTGTGTGCTGGGCGTTTAATACACAGTCATTTCTTACTCTCCTTTTTGATCTGACATGTTCTGTGTACTGGGCGTTTAATACACAGTCATTTCCTTACTCTCCTTTTTGCTCTGATGTGTTCTGTGTACTGGGCGTTTAATACACAGTCATTTCCTTACTCTCCTTTTTGCTCTGATATGTTCTGTGTGCTGGGCGTTTAATACACAGTCATTTCCTTACACTCCTTTTTGCTCTGACATGTTCTGTATGCTGGGCGTTTAATACACAGTCATTTCCTTATTCTCCTTTTTGCTCTGACATGTTCTGTATGCTGGGCGTTTAATACACAGTCATTTCCTTACTCTCCTTTTTGCTCTGACATGTTCTGTATGCTGGGCGTTGAATACACAGTCATTTCCTTACTATCCTTTTTGCTCTACATGTTCTGTATGCTGGGCGTTGAATACACAGTCATTTCCTTACTCTCCTTTTTGCTCTGACATGTTCTGTATGCTGGGCGCTTAATACACAGTCATTTCCTTACTCTCCTTTTTGCTCTGATATGTTCTGTGTACTGGGCGTTTAATACACAGTCATTTCCTTACTCTCCTTTTTGCTCTGACATGTTCTGTATGCTGGGCGTTTAATACACAGTCATTTCCTTACTCTCCTTTTTGCTCTGACATGTTCTGTATGCTGGGCGTCAAATACACAGTCATTTCCTTACTCTCCTTTTTGCTCTGACATGTTCTGTATGCTGGGCGTTTAATACACAGTCATTTCCTTACTCTCCTTTTTGCTCTGATATGTTCTGTGTGCTGGGCGTTTAATACACAGTCATTTCTTTACTCTCCTTTTTGCTCTGACATGTTCTGTGTGCTGGGCGTTTAATACACAGTCATTTCCTTACTCTCCTTTTTGCTCTGATATGTTCTGTGTGCTGGGCGTTTAATACACAGTCATTTCCTTACACTCCTTTTTGCTCTGACATGTTCTGTATGCTGGGCGTTTAATACACAGTCATTTCCTTACTCTCCTTTTTGCTCTGATATGTTCTGTATGCTGGGCGTTTAATACACAGTCATTTCCTTACTCTCCTTTTTGCTCTGACATGTTCTGTATGCTGGGCGTTTAATACACAGTCATTTCCTTACTCTCCTTTTTGCTCTGACATGTTTTGTATGCTGGGCGCTTAATACACAGTCATTTCCTTACTCTCCTTTTTGCTCTGACATGTTCTGTATGCTGGGCGTCAAATACACAGTCATTTCCTTACTCTCCTTTTTGCTCTGACATGTTCTGTATGCTGGGCGTTTAATACACAGTCATTTCCTTACTCTCCTTTTTGCTCTGACATGTTCTGTATGCTGGGCGTTTAATACACAGTCATTTCCTTACTCTCCTTTTTGCTCTGACATGTTTTGTATGCTGGGCGTCAAATACACAGTCATTTCCTTACTCTCCTTTTTGCTCTGACATGTTCTGTATGCTGGGCGTCAAATACACAGTCATTTCCTTACTCTCCTTTTTGCTCTGTCATGTTCTGTATGCTGGGCGTTTGATACACAGTCATTTCCCTACTGTTCTTTGGATGAAAAATTATTGATGCCTGACATGTGTTACTGGACTCTAGTATGATATAGCTTTTCCCCTGATCTGGATGTATCGTCGTATCATGGCTGCAGCACCATTGATAAAATTATGAAATGAACAGGTGACGCAAATGGGGTTCCAATATTTTAACGGAACAAATAAACAAAAAAAAAATGTTAAGTATCTGTGCCTCAATCGCTTTTTACAGATAACCATCTAGGAGGCAGATGGTGGTAGTATAAACGCTGTATTATGTTCATCTGTGCAAAATGCAGAAGAAGCCTTACAAATTGGCGTAAGTCAGCGAGCCCTCCCCCCCTCCCCATGCTATTGGCCATAAACTTCTTGAATACATGTATGGCGTCTCTCTGCAGGCCAATAATGCACGTGGACGCCGTTTGTCAACGTGAGCAGCTGTCTCATGAGGCGTTTGTCCTTTATTCTCCTTTCATCTTCTGTTGACTCCATGGCCATGTCTCTAAACAATTTTGTGTCACTTGACAATTGAAACTTACTGACATTAACAATTTAATTCTATACGGCAGGACCATTTACGAATTTCAAAATTGATCTGAAACCAATTGTAGGATGCAAACATGTTTCCGAATTTCGTTTCACAATTGTGGGAATCTTTTTCCATATAAATCTCACACGCAGAGCTTTGCAATTGACTTTTATCTTAAATATATGGCTCTTGTGCCAATTCTGAGGTGGGGGGGGGGGGGTATTGACTTTCACTCCACTACCCTCACTAACCATTTTGTGTACGAAATGGCTTTATAATAGAAATCGTATAACTTCTCTCTATTCTATATGGATTCACCCTACGTACTTGGGAGGGGGCTTTTACAGTGTTATTAAAACAAAGAAACATCCAATTGAATTGATAAAGTGTGAATTAAGTGCTCAGAATTTGCAACACATGAACAATATAGTTATCACTAAACAATCTAGTCACTATAATAATGTTTGTAGCAGCATTATATGAGAGCTTTACAGCATTGTTCTCTTGTGAAGACGACTTCTATCGAGGAAATTAGAAATCACAACACCTTTTTGGTCACTGACCGGTTGTCATGGGCAGTGGGCATAGTCTTTCGAATTAAGAAGATCAAGGGAAACGCTGCAAAACTGGGGATTTCCTTTATCAAAACTGTTGTAAGTAATTTTATTAATATAGTGCCTTGTTTCCTGTCACTTTATTCTTGTGCCTAGACAGTGTACTCAGCTCCTGGACATGCATTTGATACGTAAGAACAGCCAGAATGTGGTTATATTCGAATCGTCACGGTGCTGCAGGAGATATAATAACTGTAACGGGTTATAACATTTGCCGACATTAGTTTACAAGGTCTCCCTGTTTTATTAATCGGAGACTTGCATATGAATGTCCCTCCAAAAGCTCTACCACTGTCGCCAAGGAACCGTGAAAATCGCCTGCGTGCAATATATATATATATATATATATAACAATCGCCTGCGTGCAATATATATATATATTTATATATATATATATATATATATATATATATATATATATATATATATATATATATATATATATTTATATTTATATATATGACAATCGCCTGCGTGCAATATATATATATATATATATATATATATATATATATATATATATATATATATATATCTTTGATAAGTATAGAAAGCCCAAAAAACTAACCATACAAGGCGAACTACATGGTTGAGAGGGGCGGTACTTTGGTAAGTCTCCGACTATTAATTATTAATGTCCAGGATTCAGGAAAAGTTCCATCCATCCCAAGCGGACTTTATAGTAAAAATTACAGCTGGAATAAATAATATAACCACAAGATTAACATATGGATGTACTTCTGTCCTTGTGTACAACGACAATGATGCCGTCATAGCAGGACTGTTGGACATAAAAGAAGAAATACTCTACAGGTATCCCCATGCGATTGTATCTTTTGTAACGAAACCACAGGTGCATTTAAACAAGTATCGTGAATACAGAAAACTGGACTCGGATAAAACTACTGCAGCGGCGATGGAACAATGCAGACATTTGGATTATATCCTGAAACTAAACAAACAATACAATTAAATCGCTCACAGTACAACCTGAAACATCGACTGTATACCTCATGTTGGCACTCGGATGTTATTCGCAGCGCTAATAATAATAATAATAATAATAATAATAATAATAATAATAATAATAATAATAATAATAATAATGATAATAATAATAATAATAATAATAAAGATAATGATAATGATAATGATAATAATAATAATAATAAAGTAATGATAATGATAATGATAATAATAATAATAATAATAATAATAATAATAATAATAATAATAATAATAATAATAATAATAATAATAATAATAATAATAATAATAATAATAATAATAATAATAATAATGATAATAATAATAATAATTTATTTCGGAAAACTACCCCTTTGACACGGGGGTACCGTAGACCGGGGTATGTCCACGATGCGTCCATGGTAGCATAAAATGATAACTATGTACAAACCAACATACATCTAAGACATCCATGACAATATACAATAAGAAATATATAAAATCTAAAATACATCTAAGATAAATGTTCCAAACAGATACCAACCTGATGTGTGAGCATTCCCGAGACGATGCGCAAGAACACACACCCGTGTGGTAAAAGTGATGAAAAAATTTACATTATGAGGTACCATTATGTAGAGTGTCCACCGCTAACCATATTGTCTGGACACTCTTTTCGGCGGGACCACGCATCAAGCAGGAATTTTTTACATACATTGTCAAATTCAGAAATGGTGGTTTCATTTATATGTGAACTATTGTGTCCCAAAAGCATGCATAGTTTGGTGAATAATGAGCCGTCCATGAATCCTTGCCAAATATATGTATTGCCACTCGTGGTTAGTCTGGATTCCCGTAATTTAAAATACTTAATTCTCAGGTCAGTAAAGTTTGGGCACAGAAAAAGAAAATGTTCCAAGTCTTCTGTTCCCGAACCACATAAAGTACAAAAAAAACGCTAAAAAAAAAAAAAAAAAAAAGAAAAAAAGAAATTTGCGACATAGGAGGAAAATTCAAGTAGAGCCGGACCATCCATATGAGGGAGTACATGCAGTCTCTATTATTAAACAAGAATGGTTCCTTAAGTGGTACCTAAGTGTGTGCAAAGACTTGTTTAGCCTCTGCTCATAATAAGGGAAAGGATAGTCACTTATCGTGAAACAATATGTTGTAACTAAGGGAAAGGATGGGACTGCGGATGCGGCTCTTCAATCGTCTTTCATTTTTTCTTGGGGGGGGGGGTGGGGTTATTCATTGTGATGTGTAAAGAAATGCATAGTATTGTGTTTCATTAATAATAAGGGGAAAGGTTGGGGCTGCCGATGCGACTCTTCGATAATTATTATTTTTATTATTTGTGATGCATTTCATCGTGGCACCAAGAAAAAAATCTAAATGTCGCAGAAGCAATCTTAAATAATAGCTGATTGTCTGTGCGACAGGATACCCGCTGGCCCTATGATCAAATAGGAATGGAAATTACCCGAGTGTGTGGAGAAATGTACAAAAAACACGACGCTCTTCCAGCATCAAACTGAATACTGAATGACATGTAAGTTAAGGGGAGGTGGGGTTGCGGCTCTTCATTTCCTCGCCTGTTTGCACCACTTGATTGCACCATGGCCATGTACATTCAAGTACGAATTCTAATCTGGACATTATGACAAAAATAAGGGATGGTGCTGCAGATGCGGCTCTTCATTCCCTGATATATATTTATTTATTTTCTCTTTTCTTTTCTTTAACATTCTTATAGTGGTAGTTGAAAGGAAGACTACCACAGTGAAAACGACATCCGTACGTCGGTTTATTTACTTTCTATTGAAGGGGAGTAAGTACCTGATGACGATGATGATCTTGGTACTGTGTTCGACAAACATTTTTTGTTGTTGTTGTTTCTTTTATTTCTCTCCTTGACGAGAGACAGGACATTTCTATACCGAGATACTGGATACAAGTCGTCTCAAAACATAGACAGCTCAAGTGTATGCCTTTATATATATCTGCTACAATTCACCTATTTTTTTTTTTAATAAAAGAGGATGAATATAACTGAAGATATTCTTTTACAGTCCGGTGGTGTACAAAATAATTCTCTTAAATATTTACTTGATTGTCATGAAAATGATAAGAATGATGAACAAACAGTTATCATATCTCAATCTCCTTATTATTTTGAGGATCTCGGGGCAAGTCTTGAAACTAAGCGAGACAATTTTTCTATTTTGAGTACAAACAACTGGAGTCCCACAGGGCTCAATCTTAGGCCCTTTATTATTTCTCATTTATGTCAATGATATCTCTTGTTAGCACAAGGTTTGAACTTATCATGTATGCTGATGATTCCACCTTAAATGCCAGTCTTAACAACTTTAAAAATAATACGAGTAATAATCGTGTTGATACTGATTTAAATTCAGAACTTGCAAAGATTGCTCACTGGTTAGATGTAAATAAGCTATCCCTGAATGTTACAAAGACTAAATTCATGATCTTCCATCAACCCCAGAAGAGCTTTCGAACACCAGTCATTAAAATGAAAAACACCCAAATATAACAGGTTGATAGTTTTAACTTTCTTGGTATCGTAATTGTTACACATCTTAACTGGAAGCCCACATTGAAAAAGTAAGCAGTAAGATTTCAAATGCTTTAGGAATCCTAAGCAAATTGAAAAGGATATACCTTATTGGCCCAAAATTGAAAATTTATAATGCCATTATTCTGTCTCACATGAATTACGGTATACTGGTATGGGGATTTAAGTGTTCAAGTTTAAAAGTGATACAAAAGAAAGTTATTAGAACCATCACGTGCAGCAAATATAATGCACACACAGATGAGTATTTAAAAAGATGGGATTATTAAAAGTTGAAGATATTTTTACGATTGCAAAAATTAAATTTTACTTCAGATATTCAAATCAAACATTTCCTGTAAATATTCAAAATTTACCTTTGTTTTCAAATATTGACACTCATACTCATAATACCCAATATGCCGGAAATCAACTTGTTCATCGATGTTCTCACAGTTTTGCACAAAAAAAAAATGTTCCAAGTATGGTTTACCTGAAACGATAAATTCACTGCCAACTAATATTCAGGACAAATTTCATACCCACAGCCTTCAAGGATTAGTTCGGTATGCTAAAATTTATTATCTTCAAAGTTACCAAGAAACATGTTATATCCCAAACTGTTATGTATGTGGAAACTGCTGATATTATGCATCACCGCATCGTCTTTGTTTATTTCTGCTCAAATGCTAACTATATTTTTGTCGTAGGTTTATCCTCTATAATAACTATTATATGATTTGTAACAAGTACTCCTCAAACTATTGTTTATTTTTCCATCATTTCATTATTGTTTAAGTATCAAATTAGGGTGGCCTTCATGATAACGACAAAATAGTGTCTGAATGAAGGTCTCCCAGATCAGATGAAAATAATGTAATCATGTATGTTGATCAAATAAAGTTATCCTGAGTCCTGAGTCCTGTCCGCGCACACATCCCCCACACATACGCACACGTGTGTGTGTGTGTGTGTGTGTGTGCCTGTACAAACTCATTGGTTTTTCAAAATGTGTGTTCACCGTTGCGACTTAATTTTCTTTTTAAGGTGGATAGGCAGGTAGTTTTTCCTCAGTTTTATGCATGACATATATTACATGTACATGTGTACATTTGATTCGGAAAAACACTGCAAACGAATATTGGAAATCAATTACTCCCGATTAAAAAGGAATAGAACCATGGAAGGAGGGGGGAGGGTGACACCTCAAAAAATAAGACTCCCTGACACAAAGGTGCGTTATATTGACCAACGTGTCACACAAGGTTTAAGACCGCAGGGACGATACCAAAGAAAAAAAAAAACGCATTACGATACTGAATAATCTCCGTCGGTTCTTGACAGCTGATCTCACGATTAAAGTAAAAACCATCAGTGAAACATGTCAGAGTAATAATTTGGTATAATAGCCGACATAATGAAATTTCATTGTCAAAATCCCTATGAAAATCAATTTGTCACTTGAGGTATATAAGTAAAACGTTTTACTTCTTTCAAGTATTTTTAGATATAATTTTGGTGTGCGTAGTTTTACAACACCCCTCGTGCAATATTATTAGATTCTGAATCCATGATTCCACTGAAAAGCGTTACGCAGTGTTGAATTGCAAAAAAAACTACGAGACAACGTGTTATATACTGTTATAACAATTCTAGCCTGAACGGTCGATATAAGATTTGCCTTTTTTTGAAAGATTAGCCATCGGTCTATTATGTTCATAGCAACGAATCCCATATACATACACAACTAAGCTTTTTTACATGTTAGGGCCTTTTATACACGTTGCAAATTTTTTACATACAAGGGTGTCACAATCGGTATATTAGGAAGTAACTTCCAACCATCATAAATAAGTAACCTTCTTTAACTCTCTGCTTGAAAGCCATACCTTTATCTGTCACACTCAATCTATATAAATTATGAAATAAACCAAGGAGGCTAGACAGAGAGGTGGGGGAGGGAAGTCTCGGCATTCAAGCTGGATTGACTGATAATGTGATTGATAAGGCAAGCGAGTTGTGTATTCCAGTTCCATTCGGAACAGCAGCCAGCAGAGCTGAACCCTTAGCACGAGAACACTTGAACATATTTATCAGCTCATGGTTCGCCCCTATTGTTAAGTTACCTGTAAGCATGTACATTTTATTGCAGACGGCAGAGTGAGACGTGGGATGTTATTGCAAGTATATCTTGGCGAGGTACTCAGAGGTACAATAATAATAATAATAATAATAATAATAATAATAATAATAATAATAATAATAATAATAATAATAATTATAATTATAATTATAATAATAATAATAATAATAATAATAATAATAATAATAATAATAATAATAATAACAATAACAACAACAATAACAACAACAACAACAATAACAATAACAATAATAATAATAATAATAATAATAATAATAATAATAATAATAATAATAATAATAATAATATTGCCGTGGCTCTCCGATTATGCACCGCAGTCCTGTGTGACACAGGTGGCCTAGGAAAAAGTAAATGGAAGAAAAGAAAAATAGATGAGGTGGAGGAAACCATGGTTATCCTAATCAGCTTCTGATGCCATGTTTTCCAGGACCACAGGTGAGGCAAAGGGTCTAGCACACACTCTCTCACAGCTGTTGTGGGCCCCTGGTCCTGGATATATCCCCAACACTCATCGCTTGCCGCCCCCCCCCCCCCCAAAAAAAACCACATTCTCTCATACACCCTATCCCCGCCTCTAAGGCTCAGGTATTTCCCATGGGAGACCCCATGGGAGCCCTTATAAGGGCTACCACCATTCCCTGTCCTCCCTGCTCTCTGAAATTCTAATTTACCCTGTCATTATCTAGCCCTATCTGCATTTCTTTTCTCCCAGCACCCTACCGGGTAGTCCTGTACACTTTTAGTCCCTTTCCTGCCTCCCAGAAAGCCACCCTTCAAACCTAAAATATATTAGATATCTCTCGCACTTATTGAAATCACATCTAAGCCATATATCATCACTGGTATTGCAACTCTATCCCATGATAACCTTGCTGTGTATGTTCTGTTGAAACTGTTCAGTGGAGTAGCTTTATTCATTCCTTTTGTAAAATTCACTTTCTGTTTAATCCTCTCCACCTGATACCTGTGCATGCCTTTACCCGTTGCTTTTATCTTAACACCTAGATATTCATACTCATCAACTGTCCCCAATTTCAATTAACTGTTCCCTACCTTCTGGAATTTGGAATTGCCCAATTGTCCATTGTTTATTCCCATCTGGTTTCTTCCCAAGAGTCATCACTTTACACTTATCCTTACTAAATTCTAACCTCCATTTATTCCCATATTCCCCTGCGATGTTCAACATCTCTTGCAGATCTTTCTGGGACTCTGCCATGAGTACATTGTCATCTGCAAAAAAAAAATAGACCTGGTATTTTTAGATCACCTACCTTTATTCCCTTATATCATTAAACTCCATTAACTGGTCCCCCAACTCCCTAATATGCAGGACAAACAAAATCGGGGACAGCACACATCCCTGCTTTAGAACTATATCAAGGCGCGCATTCTTTACTTCTACCTTTTCTAATGAGAGTGTACAGTCTACATCTTTATACATTGCTTTCAGAATTTCTAAAAAGTATCCACCAAATCCTAGTCCACTTAATTTTTCCCACAAGGCATCTCTCCATACCCTGTCATAAGTTTTCCTCACATCTAAGAAACCCATGAAGACTTTCTTCCACTTCTGCATTGCCAAGTCTAACACCTGGCATGTCCTGTGCTACCTTATGGATTCTTCCATCTATTTTTTTCCATTCCTGCAATTCCAATTTTAGACATTCTTGATACTCTGTCCAGTCTGTTTCCTCCTCTATAGCCCACATTTACCCCCCCCCCCCTTCTTCTATGACACTGCATGTTAATCAAAACTATCATCCAGTTATGGTCACTGCTTATATCCAATCTACCTTCCTCATGTATTTCGCATCCTTGTGTCATTTGAAATACTTCAATGTCTAGTAGAATATAATCAATTATTGTCCGCCTTTCTTTAGATGCGCATGTCCATTTTCCTTTGCATTGTACATCCATATTAACTATCCTCAGACCAAGTTCCCTTGTGAAGTTCAGTAACCTGGTTCTTTTTCCATTGGTACCACTATCCCATCCCTCAATACCACTCATTCCATTACCTATGTGTCCATTAAAATCCCCAACTATCATAATCTGGTAGCCCTGCTGTTGAATATCACTAATCATCATTCTCATCCTATCATATATCTGGTCATTCCATTCATTAGGTAACCTCTCACGACCCACATACACTACACCTATCTCTACTTTATTTTCATTTGACTCTATTCCTATCTGCTGTAATTCATTTTTGATCTCACTATCATTTTTCCATCTGTTCTTCCAGATTTCAGGTCACTTCACCCCTTTCTTTATCAGAAACCCTCCTCCTCCTCCCTTCTTTTGCCCACTGTCTCTTCCTTTAACTGTCATATATCCTGCTGGGCCTGTCACTATTCCAACCTATTCGTTTCATATATGTGTCTCTAGTAGTGCTACAATATCCATGTTTTTGCATTCAGCTACCTCTTCTATTTCTGCTATCTTCCCTTTGATTCCTCTACAATTGACATATCCTATTTTTATGTTGTTTTTCTTTCTCTCGCTTCTTCTTGTCCTACTCCTACTTCCAGTTTGACTGTGGTTCTTACCCTGTTCCCGAACTGACCTAGTAGTTGCTGGCGTTCCTAGTTTTCCTGCTGCGACACCCACTCACTGTAAACCTTCCCTAACCTGGGACCTTCCTTCTGACTTGGGTGCAACCCATCCCCAGAAAACATCTCCCTCCTCCCTAAAAAATCTTCCCACATATCTCTGAAAGCTATTCCACCCTGTCTACATAACTTCTCTAACCTCCTATTAATCCTAAAAACCCTGCTTGCTTCCCACCCACTCATCCTGAGCCATGGTAATATCCCCATTACCAAAGCATCGTAGTCTAACTGTGCTAACCTCCTTACAAGCTTCCCATACCTGCCTAACACCGTTACTGTCCCTATTCTCTGCCCCTGCTCTTTCCTGTCTGAGAAATCAGTTGTGACAAACTGCACAATGACTCTCGGATGCTCCCCACTGCTGCTCCCCAGCCCCTCAAGCCTCTCCTTAACATCCCTAATCTCGGCCCCTGGAAGGTACACCCTAACCCTATGTTCCCTGTCTGCCCTACAAAATACTATATCTACCTTCCTAACTATACTGCTTCCTATCACCACTGCCTCTCTAGGTCTCTCCTGAATTCCTCCCTCTTGCCAGGCCATGTCACTCTTTACCTCCCTTCATCCTCACCTCCCTCCTGACCTCTCCCCCCATCCTGTTCCCCCTCAGCCTGCTCCACCCTATCCTGGACCTCATTCATCACAACAGCTGCAGCCCTAACACTATCCCTAGCCTCCTCCAGATCTTGGGGGCTGCCAGCTGTGCCTCTAAAACCTCCACCCTCCTGCAATCCCCACACCTCAACTGAAACCTTTCCTCCTTCGCCTCGTTCAGAGAGCAGGCCAGTCCTGCAGCACTGAACTCGACCCACATAAAGCACCCCTCACACTGTATGTGGTCGTCCCACTAACCCCCCTCTAGTTCTACCTTGCGCTGATCCTCCCCATCTCCTGTCTGCTCCCGCCCTAACTCGACCTGTCTCCCAACTACCTGCCTCCCTCCTCTAGAAGACCTCCCTCTTACTGCCTTCCCTCGTCCTTCACCCCTGCTAACCTTTGGCAATCCACGTCCCGACATACTTGGTCTTGTGTTTGTTAATTTTCTATGATGGTAATATTATTCAAAATGGCGGTCTCACTTACTATTTTCGCTCGTTCCAACTTTCTGATTAAGGACTCCTAAAAATAGCCCGACTTTGCCACTAACACTTTCCCTGCATTATCACTATATATTAAAAAAAATCCCTTGTTAATTTGATCAAATTCTGTCTAAAATTGCCAAAAACTCCACTAAATTTACTCCAGCTCAGAAACCAAACCTTCTCTTGCTAAATCTCGTCTTTGTCTGCAGTACCTAGAAGTAATTCCCATGAGACACACGTATATATATCTGTGATCGAGCATGGTATGTTTTACTTTAATCATGGGGCTTGTTCATTTGATATTCATGTCAATGTATCCAAATTGTGTTGTAAAATACCTTAAATCGAAACGTAAATGGCTTTGCATGAAACAGGATTGCTTGTGTGATAAGAAATAAGATCTCCATGATTTCAAGTGATTAATATATTTTGAATCCTTGGCATTATGATGCATTTGGCAAACCGACTGGATCTTATATTCTGGTTTAAAGATGAACACTGGCTTTGCTTAGCTGCTTCTGTGATTCCCTATTAATGGGGGTGAATGAAAACTATCTCAAAAATTATTTCACTTCTTTATAATTTGCCAAATTGAATATCAGGGTCACTCGATTCCAATCCACGAGACTATATCCGTCAAACCATTGGGGCGTATCTCAAAGTAGCACCACAACTGATTATAGATAACGTTAACCACAATTAAACAATGACAATAGTCCGTGCCGTTTTTGCATTTAATCCAGAATAAACTGTTTAAAACATATTGTATGCCTGTCTATGGATGTCAATCATGAGATTTTTCCAGCAAGGAAGTCCAGTGGAAAGCTACCAGATATATATGGAAGATTCCGTGCACATGTCACAGTAGTTTGCTTCACCTTCTTTGCAATGATTTAGATATCGAATCACAGATACACAAGCATTTCCCTAAGTTTTTCCATTAATCACATCATAATGCTAACAGTATTATAAATACCTTTGCTAACATTGCTTATGGAGGCAGTCAATCGTCAGCATGTAGCTCCTTGAACTATATGCTATCACTACTCGTGATTTCTAAATCACTATTTCTTCACATTCGACTTATCTTATACCCTGCAATACACAAATAACAATTAACGTGGTTTTCTAGACAACATCGAAGAAGCTACAACCATGACCAGACAGCTTTGTGAATATACTGATACTATTAACTTTTTGTGCCCTTTTTGAGTTGCTAATGTACTGGATGATGTGAGAACAATTTGACATTCTATGTGTTTATACTGTCAGTTTTTCTTTCTGCTGTTCTTTGGCTTTTTGGGGTCAAACTTTATGTGGCCCTGTATGGTTACACACGTATTATTCATACACATATTATTATATTATCTATGGGAATACGAATAAAGATATATATATGTATGTATGTATATATATATATATATATATATATATATATATATATATATATATATATATATGTGTGTGTGTGTGTGTATAAATATGTATATATATATAATAACACATAATTGTAAATAATCATCTATATGTGTAAAGATTTAAACTCTTTGCAAATAAAAACTATTTTCTTAGATATGTGAAAAAGTTTACATGAGCGCAATATAGATGCAAACATACGTACATGCATACACACATACATACATACATACATACAGAATAGTTGATTAATTCCCCAAACGCCTAACAATATGGCAGCATCACAACCACGACAAGGAAACCAACATCAACAACATAGCCCTGCAACCAAGAAACGAATGGTTATATGTGCGAGATAATCAGCAACTGAATACCCTGAACCACTTAACCCTAACTAAGAATTCCTATCATCATAAAAAGACCAACAAAATCAGGATAAAAACTTCAAGGTTTCAAATTTAAATCAATGAGGAAAATATCTGATGCTGCAGTCTCCTTGCATCTAGGACGGATTGTGAAAGGTACATGCCTGGAAACTCCATTCATTCTCAACGCTGTCAAGTTCCATTCAAATGTAAAAATCGCCGATGGTAATTACAACCTGGGTTAGTTAAATGCTTAGAGCTTCACTTAATTTGGACCGTTATATTGAGGTACTGTTGAATTTGTGTGGTGGCGCCAGATCAGAGATGAATTGCGAAGTGTCGTCTCCAGGGTTTGAGAATAATCTGAAGATTATGGAACCGCAGCTGACAGGAAGTTTTTGATCAGTACAATGGTAATAGTAACGGGTTGCCTATGTGCTGGTTTACAAACATATAGGTATCATGGCCTTCAGTTAATCCTTACGATAAACCTTGTTATAACCATATAGTAAAATGATCTCCTGTTAACATTCGCATGCTTAGCTGTTGGTTATTCTATCATAGATTTACAATTAAAAAAATGATTTAATCATTGCTGAAGCGTACAAAAGGGCTGTTACAGCATGAGAAGATTTAAGCTGCTTATTGTGGGTAGGTCAAACACATAAACAATAAACTATAATCCTTTGTCAAGGTTCCCGAATACAAGGGTGCTATGGGACTGCGTAACAGCATCCCAGGACTTGAAAACATTACGGAAAGGTTACCAACACTCTTGTCATCAAAGGAACCGCCTCCTAACTATGTTTCCATCCAGAGTGGTGTCCTTAATGTCGTGCCATGTCCAGAAAAGCCGTTTATTCATTGCTAGGAAGCTGGATACACTGATTGATTGCACTGCGGCAACTTTTCCAAAAGCCAAGGTCCAGCTACGAGACCTGGCATTTATTCTGAACAGGTGCTCAATAGAGGAATTGAACTGCTGAACTCACACACGCGACGTCGCTGCTGCAAGACGCTTTGTCTGTCATTCCTCGACAATAGTGACAATGTACACCTGGCGAAACAGTTGCTTGGCATGCAAGATTAGAAATCATCTCTTACCCAGAGCGCCAGCTATTAATATAATCAGCACATGGGATACATAACAGGTCTTTAACCCTCTTCTACAAGATGTTAGTGTAATCTTTCCGACATTATTGTCTGGTTAAAGCCAGATGAATATTTCTTCAATTTCAGCAATCATGTATATATTGGCGGGGTTTTAAGTGCCAGGAGGCACCACCTATGTGCCAGATAACCATAATTACATTATTACTTCCAAGCAAATAATAGGTATGAACAATACATATGCTCAAATTGCCTTATGTTGGGATCCTAATGCTAGAACGTCAAAGTATCCAGATTATAAAAGCAAAATATCGTTGAATCTTGTGGGCCTGGTGGTGAAATCTACGAACATTCTGTAAATGTTAGGTGTAGCTCAGAGACGAGTCTCGCGGGAGGGGTGTAAAACCAAATGCAAAGCAAAGGGCAACTTCCGCACCGTAAAACACGTATATCAGGGTTCTTAATGGTAGATCGGGATAAAGGCCACACTACTACTATAGCCATTTGGATAACAAAAGAGTCTGATGATATGTCTGGATAACAAAAGAGTCTGATGATATGTCGCTCCATTTTAATGCAATGTATATCATTTTTAATAACAATATTTTGCATATGATCTTGGACAGAACATTGGTGAATTATTTGACCAAACATGTAAAACATTTTTGGTTGAGGCTTGGCATTACAGGAGACAGTCACTTAATGACTTCTCAGAATGACAAATTGTATCATTGTTCTACATGTACCTCTTGTAAATAGACCTGCTCCAATGTATATATACCTGATTTCTTTTTCTTAATAATGATGCTGGATGCTATATGTTCTGCATTGTACATGAAACATGTATAATGTACATGTCCTTAAGTTTTCTAGATTTTTGTCCCAATGAGTGTTTATCTCTAGTTTTGGTGCGCAGGACATAAATCATTACTTGTACTTTTATAGTTGCTATACTTATTTCAACATATACTGAACCCCAATGAAAAGTATCCACATAAAAAAATTAACACATTAATTTTGTAAGTTACTAAGTACTGTGTGTGCATATATGCATGGTTTGGAGCCTACATCAGGGTCATTCAGGACAACTTTTTAACTTTTGCTGGGTTGTTACATAATGCATGTGACTTTTGTGCACCGAATATGGCTTCTGACCACCACTCCTATTGGATGGCTAAAATGACCTGATGTTTTCAGTGGCTTTAAAAAGGGATGTTCAGCCAAGAAAAAAGCCAGTGGTCTCAGGTGTGTTGAGGCGATCATGCCGCGTCTGAGCCAAGGTCAAAGACACCATGCTTTGGGGCTTGCAGAGGGTGGAGTCCCAATCACTCAAATCGCACAAAGAATGGGGTGTACTCGGCGCACCATCCAACGACTAATTGAACGGCAACAAGAAACTGGATCCGTAGATGATCGGCCTAGGCCTGGCCGAGAAAGAGTGACAACACCTGGCCAAGACCGTCACATCCGGCTGATGCACCTGCGAGACCGTTTCCATACAGCAGCCCAAACAGCCCGTGAGACTCAAGGGGTGAATCACCGTCCTGTCAGTAGTTCTACTGTGGAGAGGCGACTGAGGAGCAGTGGCCTAACAGCCAGAAGACCTTACAGGGGTAACCTGCTGACCCAACCCAGAAGAGAAAGATGACTGCAGTGGTGTAGAGCACACTCCATGTGGACTCGCCAGCAGTGGAATACCGTCCTTTTTACTGACGAGTCCCGTTTTTGTGTCAGCAGAGCAGATGGCAGAGAACGTGTGTGGCGCCGGACTGGGGAGAGATATGCAGATGCCTGTGTCCGTCAGGCAGATCGATGGGGTGGACCCTCTGTCATGGTGTGGGCAGGCATCAGCAACCGCTACCGGACACCCCTAGTGGTCATTCAAGGGATCCTCAATGCTAGGCGGTACATTGATGAGGTGCTGGAGCCGCACATGGTCCCATTTATGGAGCAGCATCAAGATCTGGCGATCTTTCAGCAGGACAATGCACGTGCACACTCTGCAAGATTAACAATGAACTTTCTCAATGAGAACAACATCAATGTCATGGAATGGCCAGCGTTCTCACCCGATCTGAGCCCTATTGAACATTTGTGGGATCAGTTAGGCCAAGGTATTCAACGGAGGACACCTAGGCCTACTACCCGAAACCAGCTGATCCAAGCTCTGCAGGAAGAATGGAATAATGTTCCCCAACACAGAATTCAAACCCTGGTCAGCAGTATGCGCCGCAGATGTATAGCATGTGTTGATGCTCGAGGTGGCCACATCCCATATTGAACAGAAAAATTTGTGTGACTTTCAATTAGGGCAGTTAATGACATTTTTTGCCTGTAAGTGACGTTAATGTCGGTAGAGCGTGACATTATTTTTACGCCAGAAAAGTGAATGCTTTGTTAAGTTCTAAGCACGTCTAGGTATGAAATGTTTCAAGTATAAACAATAAAATACTTCAAAATTGGCATGTGGATACTTTTCATTGGGGTTCAGTATACGAAGATTATTTGATTGATAATAAGGATGCCTGATTATTTGTGTATATCTTGGACGCATCATGGAATTTCCCCGGTTCCGTTGGTGCCCCCGTTGTAAAGGGGAAGTTTTCCTAATAAATGATTATAGATTATAGATTATCTTTGTGTCTACACCCAGTTCATAGCATTCCTGGCATATATGGAAGAAGTGATTAGCCTCGAGGTTTACTGCAAATGGGATTCAAACAAGTAGTACGATTATCGAAATTGTCTTTATTGTCTATGAAATGACTCTGTGATTTTATAGGCGACTTTTGAAACAAAAATCTAAATGTTGACGATGTACGCGAAAAGTGTTATTCTTACCTCAATCATGCCATAGGCCAGGTATATTTGTCGAAGAAAAAAATCTAGAACAAAATCTTAATTCCCGGGTAATGCCTTGTTTAAAGCAGGAGGCGAATGCTTAAACAAAAATCATAAATGATTTCAGTAAAGCTTATAAGGGTCCAAATACTCACTCTCTCGTACAAATTTATTTATGTGTAACTGTCCCGCAATGCATTGCGCCATGTTCAAAACGGTGCTTTCCGCAAATGGTACCAACGTGCATGATTTGTATTGCCATGGTATCGTGTCGCATTTGGATTTGCAACTAACGATAAAGGCACACGGCAGTCACTTTCTCTTCTGTGAAAATCATTCAGCCGGGGTCGATCAATTTTATTAGGGGGGGGGGGACTTGAAACTTTTTTATGTTTCATAATATTTATTTGGGTCGGGCCTTTTCAGTAGGGTCGGTCTAGCTAAGGGAACCATACATATAGTTGTGGTAGGCCTTACGTAACTTGGATTTTTTTCAAACATGTTTAACATGAATGACTGTTCTTTCATCTTTTACACATCGCCTTCTTTGACGTCACTTTAATTTGGTAACTGGGCATAACTGGAGGCACTTGTTATAGGATTAAACACCTCGCAATACTAGAGTAGTGTCCAACCCTAGACCTGCCTGTAGGGCAAGTTCGCTCCTTTGTTTGTCGATCATGTTCTCCATTCATTTTTCCATCAATTCAATCAAAATGGTTAAACACCCTAAAGTTTTGTTACAATGTAATACTTTGAAAAAACATCCCAGAAAAAAGTATTATTTTCACAGCTAAAATTGTTTTAAAGTGCACCGTATAGTTAGAACAACCCGCGTATCTAATTTTAAAACTTGCCCAATCAAGCTAACTTTTAAGATCTTCCGCATAGAGTTTATGGGGGTACTTATGTATTTGTACGCTTACTAGGATAAATTCTTTTCAGCGCAGACCGTAGCCTCTTGGGCTGATTTTTTTCCTCTACTTCCTTGTTCACAAATTAGTCTTTTTCTCTTATGACAGGAGCTATACTATTTCCATCAGCTTCATACTGCGATCAGAGCTCTGTATTTTTATATGTCTGTGTCTGCCCAAAGGGAAAAATCGCGTTAATTAACCATCTTTACTATTTTCTCAGTGCCCATACAGTTTGGGTATCTCTTAGTCTTTGCTTTTTCATGGTCGTATGTTTGTTAAATACCTGTAAAACCTTATGCTTCCAAATTCACCAAGCGCTTTTACGCTTGTCACTTGATAGAACTCCTTAAAAATTGACAGCATATTTCAAATCATTCAAGAAATCATTTTTACTGAACTTCTTGATATCACAAATATGTATCGGCTTTTTGCTATGGAAGTTGAGTTCTACGTCAATCAAATAACATTTTGCACTTCAGATTTCAGGTATTAAGGTGGAAGATCTGAAGTCAGCTCCTATGGATAACCCCTAATCACTTTTTCATATTTCTGGATAGTTTGATACTTTAACTACATGCTCCCCAAAACCCAGATATGTGAACATAAAATTTATATGATAAAATTGATCTCAAAACTTTTGTTTACACTGAAAAGTTAAAGCAGTGCCGAGCACATGAGGTTTGTTTGCGTGGGCATGATAATGTAGCATGTCATTGTTTGCACAGTCATTAGTCCATGACCCCTTGAAAGCAATTTACAAGGGTCGCTCACAGGGAACAGGAAACCATTAGCCGTGGAGAGAAGAATGGACAGTTCAGACTAATCACAACCGTTGTTCTGATTACTTTGAAATTCTCTATTGATGTAAAAACAAATTAGCACAATCCACTAACTGGGCCCCAAATATGGAAAGCTGTATGTGAATCCGCCCCCAGAACAAGCCAAGTGTGATGTTCTCAAGTTAAAAAGTCTTGATTTAATCCACAAAATATTTTTAATGACAACACCACAGAAGAAGCTGCAAGTTTATTTCACACAATAATTAAAACACAGGACAGAAGAAATGAGTATGTGTCATACTACAGCCACAAATGCGTAAGAATTAGCAACTTTCTCTTTCAATGCGATTTTCTCTGAACTGTTTTTTGCTCAACCTCTGCAATTTGTATCTCGCCTCACAGCGGACGAACTCCCCTATCACATTAAAATCAACGGACATTTAAAGAAAAATATCATATCCAGGAGCGGTTTCCAGGATTTATTTTTCTGACAACCCCTTCCATGACTTTTGGAGCCATTTATAGAAGAAAAAATGAACAACCTGTCAGGACTACATTAAAAATTTTATAACTTTTTATTTATGCTATTTCAGGACTCACCATTAAATTCGATCCTGGACATGTATATATATATATATATATATATATGATTTCAACTTGAAAAAAAATTGTGCGACTTCTGCACGGAAAATGTGAAAATCCTACCAAGTTAGAAAGAATGCTATAAAACCTAAAAAAATTCCAATCCTGCCAAAAAAAACCTATGGATACAAATCTATGGATATGTAGTAATCAGAAATAATATAGGTTTAATGTACTTGTGAAAAAATTAAATGGGAAATATGGATCCAAAGTTACCAGTCTCACTGCGCACTAGCTTCACAGCTTCCACCTTTGCTACATCTCATAGTGCCTTATTGTAGCCCTGCACGGCTTTTAGGTCAACAGGAGTGCACCATTCTTGTCGCCTAAATCCTAGTCTTGCCAAAGGTTGCTATTGCGTTCCTCTCTGTTAATTTTAAATTGCCCAAGACACAACTTGTGTGCATTTTTTTTAATTGTGGTGTTCAGTGATAGTACAACGTCAGACATTGGTCTATCCTCTAGAGAATACATCGGCATAGACAGCAATTCCATCATGGACCAATGTTTTTTCTCTTTCACACCTTTACATTTTGAAATGGTACCTATGTATGCAGACCAAGCAATGAGTCTATCACATAGATTGTATCGCTTGTATTTACAATTGTCGGTGTATTAATGTTTTATGGTATTTGTTCTTACAAGATCTTTTTCCTGTTCTGTTTACTTTGATCTTTGTTTGGATTACGTTTCGATTTTTTTTTTGTAATGAGACGGGTTTGAGACACTGTGACTCTGGTCTTTTCAGTCCAACCTTAGACTGTTTTGGATATGGTGAGACGATTGTTTGTAAAGTTTGCATGCCGATTTGGGGAAAACTCATGGTCCACATCTATATGATCCTGTACTTAAGTGTGGCTCATGAGCTTTTGTTACCAGGAGATAAATTTCTACACAGTGTTCTACAGGCTTGATGACATAGATCCTAATGGCATTCTGTATTTTATATCCATTCACTCTTGGATACCAAAAACAGAATTCGTAACCAAAGAGATTTAATTCTAGCCTATTAATGCCATTATATAAGTGATGAATTTTACAGCAGTCTGGCGGGGGGGGGGGGGAGCGCTGATGGTGGTGAACACTACAACAACAAAAAACATAAACATGCATAAACATTTCCATCTGCCCAGTCTGTCGCAATTTTGCAATGTGACTGTTTTGAACTTTAACTCATTCCACCTTGATACAAGACCGAGTCAACAGTTTTCCTTTGCGCGATCTGGCCGCAATCAGAGCGCGCCAAGGAAAACTGTTGACCATGGGCTTATAATGTGGAATGATAGTCCATGAAAATTTCATCCAAAATTTTTTGAAATAATCCCTAGATAAGTAAAATGCAATTAGCAGATGACATTTAGATATTAGCGGGAAAAGGCGTCATTAGGGTGGAATGAGTTAGCGCTAACCATCATTACGTCATTCCTGCATGTACAATGAAATCAGACTTGAAGAACCAGTCAGGTAACACATGCAAATGGGTTTTTATGACCTGTGCTATTGTAGTATGCACCATTATCCCTGTTCACTGACTGCTGAAAAAAATCCAAAAAAATATATATATAATGGCATAAATAGCTTAAAAGTAAATAAGATAGCTTAAGGATTACGTTTTTTTGGTGTGTGTGAAGAGTGTATGGGCATACAATGCCAAATGCCATTCAGATCAATGAAATCAAGCTTTCAGGCTTTCTTGTCGAATTTTTTTCCTAGTAAAAAAGCTCATCAACCCCACTTTAGATATCATTGTATTTTGAACGATACCTTTGGCTCCATCTACCATAGATATTGTTTTACTGGAGTTTATCTTCTGTTTTGTATCATTCTTAGAATCGTATTGCATTTGAAATCTGTCTGGTCAGTATTCTGAGTATTTACTCAATAAAACGTGGGTGGTTGCTCCTGTATGAACGTCGATCCGCCAATTATTTGTCCAAACACAAAGCTGCTCAAAGATCCATGTATCCAAAGGAACTCTGGTAAAGAAATGACCCATAAATTCTCTCGTGCATGAGGCAAAAGGTAATGGTCTGCAATTCGCAGCTGTTTTCGTCAAACAACTAATCCCTAACTGTTTATTATTGTTGCCCTGGAAGGATAAATATGAAGGTAGTTTTGTGCATGCTTTTTCCAGATCTTTGTTTCACTGTCATGATGCCACTAAGGGCCAGGGACACCTATGCCGTCATCAAAATATAGCTGATCTATTTCTGTGTATAATGATCCTAAGCATTACAAAAAATCAAGATATGGGGTGACGTTGAATAAGCTAATAATGTACTAATAAACAAGTAATTTAGCTTCTACCATTCACTTAGTTGTCACCACTAACATGCATGACGCAAAGAACGAATAGTTGGTCGATATTGACCAGGATGACGAACAGACTTAATTTCTATAGTATCTGTACCGAGCATCTACTTCCGCAGTTTCACGGGTATAACAGCTTACCATTTTGGCATCTAAACAGTACAAAAACCCACACATTATCTTATGGTATTTAGTATCATGACATGTCACATCACATATCACTTTTTAATCATTATCTTTCAAGTCTTTAATGTCGACCTTTTCATGTCCTACTTTCTCCTTTTTTGGCATTTTTTCAACTGCTGTTTCGTTACATGTTGGGCAATATAAAAAGCTTAATCTGCATCTGAGAATCTGTGTTCCATTTATTCTTGCATTCCTTATCTAAACCACTAATCACTTTTTTATGTTCATGACTAAATATGCATTGGATCGATGCGTTGGTCTACGGTTAATCAGTGGCGTGCTTAACACGGGCAAGTAGTGGGCCTTGCTCCTTACCCTTACAGTTTGCTTTCCATACAAAATTTAAATAAACTTATAGACGCTGTGGTTATGATGATGGCTACCCTCAGTCACAGAGCCTCGGCGCGCGTAAAAAAGCGCATGGAAGCCATCGAGGTTCTTCGCTTTAGTTAGAATAATTTGCCATTCTTGTACCTATGCCAATATTACGCATGAAGTGTCAAATTGGTCTAATTTCTTGTGATCCACGTCAGATAGCTCTCACATTCCACGTTTGGAGATACATCTCTAATAGCTACAATGTTTGTGTTGTGTTCTGCATCATTTTGAGGATGCCATTTTGGCCTCGATGCCCAAATTTGGGGTTCTAGCGCTAAATAGTCGCGTCGAGGCTCTTTGAGGATGTCTATGCCCATAACACCAAATGCTTGCTGAATTAGTGATTCTAAATTGCGCTGGTCATCAGTGTCTTAAAGCTGCGAACAGTAACAGGCCCTTTGTTGACTGTATTTTGTCATGTGGCCTTCAATGTTTTCTGCATTGGCATGAATCTATATGTGTACAGCTCGCCTCAATTAACGTTGTCTTTCTTGACTGTAAGAGTGCGAACATAATTTGTCATGTTGGTTTTCCTATTTATCAGATCTGTTGCATTTATTTCATATCAGGACTTAGGATCAATTTATGTGGTCAAAATATATTTTGATACATAATATTCAAGACATATACCAACACTGTAGCCTAAGAGACCCATATCCACATAAAGACAAAGGCATTACCGCGATCACACAGACCACCTCATACAATATATATCACCCACATAATCAAGGCATGATAGGAACAACAGATATATAAAATAATTTACATTATGAGAGGCTTGCCAAGTCACACAAATTAGAATCCATATGTGTACCCTGTAATGGGAGAACAATGAGGTTATCACCCAAAATACTGTATGTGGGCACACAGTAAACAAGTTCCCATTGTACACAAATCTTTATACTGACATATAAAATATGTTTTAGCACATTCTTTTATACTCTTTAGACTATGAGCAGCTTTTTTTATCACATATGTTTATGTTTACAGTTGGTTTACAACTGCCAAGTAGCTTCGTAAACTCTTACTTCAGTCAAATCGTGCCAAAGTCTACCCGTGTCCCAGTCATCTCGCACTGCAGTCGACTTATAACGCCGTTCACCCGACTCTTACTTCAGTCGTCCCGTAGCTTTGTCATTAAAGTGTGTTTGTCAACACACACTTTTTTCTTTCTTCTTTACCCGCAAATTTGTCCGACACTTTTCTCGAACACTATTATACATAGAAGCTCCAAACTTGGCATGATTGTACCTCCATACAAGAAGTTTGACCGTTTTATACAAAGGAATGATGTTTAAAATTATGCTAATTAGCAGCATTTGAAATTTTAAAACTTAAATATCTTCAAAACTATTATAGATAGAGACATCATTTTAACTTCTACTAGGGGGTTATTGACCATTGCGCATCAAATGAATCTGAAGCAAAAGTTGTAGCAATTCAAATTATGCGTATTAGCAGCATTTAAAATGTTAAAACTTGAATATCTTCAAAACTATTATAGATAGCGATGTCATTTCAACTTCTACTGGGGGGGGGGGATTGTTAACCATTGCGCATCTAATGAATCTAAAACAAAAGTTGTGGCAATTTAAATTATGCTAATTAGCAGTATTTGAAATTTTCAATCTTGAATATCTTCGACACAATAATAGATAGAGATGTCATTCCAACTTCTACTAGGGGGTTGTTGACCGTTGCGCACCTAATGAATTTAAAATAAAAGTTGTAGCAAATTAAATTATGCTAAATAGCACCATTAGAAATTTTAAATCTTGAATAACTTCAAAGCTATAATAGATAGAGATGCCATTCCAACTTCTACTTCTGTGTTATGGAATAGTTGTACATTACCACACCAATATGCTTTGAAGACACACACACTGATTTGCTATGCAGCAAATCATCTTTCCTAGTTGTCTGTATGGTGTCTTATTTCGTGAAATTTGAGTATAACAACAGGGACGCACATCTCCGATAACAGCAAAAATATTCCAACAAACCAGATCTTTAACATGAATGTATCTGTTTGTTGTTCTTCTTTAGTCTGGCAGCCCCTTAGTTTCTATAATGTATGGATAAATTCATGAACACGATGTGTGCAAAATAAGCTTGTGATTCATTTTGAGTGGGCGAAAACATTTTGCTTCCTACCCCTGGTCAATGGACTGCTGCACGACTGAAGAATGTTAAGTTAGGTCGGGTGCGGATGGACATAGTTACAAAATCACCTGCCACTAATTGACAGGGTTACTTAGTTGACTTGGTTACAAGATGATAGAGGTACGACTTGACTGGGGAACGAATATATTGGATTACGGGATGCCTGGTATGAGTGAACCTGACGTACTGGATGATAAGATTATGAGTTGATCTGATACGTTACAGTCAACATGTCAATCCACATTCCAGTCATTTCACCTCGTTCTTCAGTCATTCCGTAACCGAGTCAACTGGTAGCCCGGTCAACTCGTTTCCGAGTCAAGTCGTTACAATGCCCACCCATACCCTCTGCAAGACTGGCAGGATTTTGGCTAAAAATACATGATTTATTATAAACAATTCACATGTGATATATTGATGAAAAACACGGGACACTCTAAGAATAGTTTCAGATTTCAGTAAAAAATACTAAAAACGCTTCCTTCCTTTTTCTTCATTAACAATACATAAAAGATGAATAAATAAATAACTACAAATCATTTCAACACCCTTTTGACAATTATTGGCCCAACACAAGCAGATGAAATTGATGCTGCCAACAAACCGCTAAATGTGTTTTATTTAAGCAATGATATTGAATATTCATTTAAGGAAATAAATTGAACAGCATACTAGAGAAAGAAACAATTTCATATAATAATAATAATAATAATAATAATAATAATAATAATAATAATGATAATGATGATGATGATGATGATGATGATGATGATGATGATGATGATGATGATGATGATGATAATAATAATAATAATAATAATAATAATAATTGAATATCTTTTTTACACCCATTCAGAGTTACCTGTGTTCTTTCCTGGGGACCAGTATACAAATATATACAGTATGTATACAAATGTTGCAAATATATGACCAATAAAACTGAACGACAAGCAATTCAAAATTAATTAAAAAATCATGCAAAATAGCGAGCCTTGTAATTGCGTTTGAAAGACGGTAAATCGTGTGAACTACAGATAAAATCGTCAAGAGAGTTCCAGACTGTAGCACCATTCTAAGCGAAAGACTTCTTAAAAGAACTTTTCTTGACACCGTGGACCAAAACATTCATAGAATGCGTAATTCTTGTAATATAAATCTGAGAATCGGAACATAAAGTAAACTGATCACAGAGATAGTCGGGTGCAAGGTTACTGATACATTTATAAATCAGGGCTGCGGTATGAAATTTTCTACGTTGCTCTAATGTTTGCCATCCAAGATTAAAAACAAGATTAAATCCCCTTGTATTTCTAAAATTGAAGACATTACATATTATCCTGGCGGCGTAATTTTGAAGTTTTTGAAGTCTATGAGATCCACCGGCACCACAAATGTTCCACACAGTATCTGCATAATCTAAGTTTGGCTGGATACAAGAGAAACTAGGAAAGATGATTTGCTGCATAGCAAATCAGTGTGTGTGTCTTCAAAGCATATTGGCATGGCAAAGTACAACTATTCCGTAACACAGGTGTAGAAGTTGGAATTGCATCTCTATCTATTATAGCTTTCAAGCTATTCAAGATTTAAATTTTTCTAATGGCACTAAATAGCATAATTTAAATTGCTACAACTTTTATTTTTAATTCATTAGGTGGGCAATGGTCAACAGCCCCCTAGCAGAAGTTGGAATGGCATCTCTATCTATTATAATGCTAAAAATATTCAAGATTGAAAATTTCGAATACTGCTAATTAGCATAATTTAAATTGCTACAAATTTTGTTTTAAATTCATTTGATGCGCACTGGTCAATAACCCCTTGTAGAAATTGGAATGACATCTCTATCTATTATACTTTTGAAGATACTCCAGATTTAAAATTTCAAATGCCCCTAATTTCCATAATTTTAAACATCTCCATTCCTCTGTATAAAACGGCAAACTCCTTGTATGGAGGTACAATCATGCCATGTTTGGAATTTCCATGTATAATTGTGTCCGAGAAAAGTGTCGGCCAAATCTGCTGGCAAAGAAGAAAGAAGAAAGAAAGAAGGAAAGAAAATTAAAATTGTGTTCAAACCATTTATTAAAGTGTGTGTTGACACACACACTTTAATAAATGGTTCGAAGCAAACTACTTGGGAGTGAGGTGCTTAAACGACGGAGTACACTCAGCTAGTTTACCATGCACCACTTTGCACACACCCACTTAATGCTGATGCCAGGTCAGGTGATCGTCAATATGCCCGGAGAATAAGAGTGAATGGGATTTCTTTGTGTTTTTCTTTCAGTCTGTTTTCACAAAGCCAACTTTCAGTCTCAGCTGCTCCCTTTTGTAAAATAGAATTAACTTCATCTACACAGTCGCACGCAGCGTAAACAATCGTGTCATCAGCAAAGAGATTTACCTGACATGTGGTCACGTGCTGTGTTAAATCATTTACATACAATAAAAACAAAATATGTCCAATAGGAGATATGCATATTGATTTCCCGCCAATTTCAAGAAAAATTTTATTTATTTATTTATTTATTTTATTATTTACTTGTTTATTTATTTATTTATTTATTTATTTATTTATTTATTTATTTATTTATTTATTTATTTATTTATTTATTTATTTATTTATTTATTTATTTATTTATTTATTTATTTATTTATTTATTTATTTATTTATTTATTTATTTATTTATTTATTTATTTATTTATTTATTTATTTATTTATTTATTTATTTATTTATTTATTTGAATTTCAAGAAAGTCGAATTGATGTATACTGTTTGGACCCTTCCAAGGGTAACTGGTATCAGGTGTGTGTAGACCACCAACATCGTGACCCATATTAACAAAAAATTCATTCAGTTTAAGTACAGAGAGCTCAGGTGGAACATTGAATTGAGAAGCCATACCTGGAAATATACTTCTTAAAGATTTCCACAGTTTGCGTGGTCTGTGGAGGTTATCTCGGTTATACATAAGTTTGCTGATTTCACCAGACACCCATGGGTTGCGCCGGTCTTTGAAATGTAATGAACATACAGGATCATGTAGTTCGAAAATACGCAACATTTCTCTCGTCCATTCGGACCAAGCTTATTCTTCATCATCATAGTACAAAATAGTTTGAAGTATGAGAGAATTACGTAGATCGTCCAAGAACTTGTTGACATCAAAATCTTTATAATCGCGAAATCTGATGACCTTGTGTTTTGGTTCAGGCCGCCTAAAGTCAAGTGGGGTACATACCATATAGTGATCACTAATGGTGGTTTTAATAACTCCAAACCCGGCATGTCGCGATGACATACTGGTTACTATGAAATCCAATAAAGTAGATATAGACGGAGTAACTCTGGTTGGTTCAGTAATAAGCTGCTTCACATTAAAATTTTGTTCTAAGTAAAATATTGGATTATCACTTATCAGTTTTCATTGATTTTGTAATCAAAGTTCAAATCACCTAATATCATGAAATCTAGACCGCTACAGCTGGCGTTAGTTATATTGTCAACCAAGGCATCACAATAATCAGGACCCGCATTAAAAAGAAGTTCGAGTCTTGCTCGTTCTAAACATAAACTTTATTGCAAGTTTGTAAATTAATAAGGCAGTATTTTATTATAATCTGCACTCGTTGAGTTTTTATCTGAAAGCTTCAGTCTGCCGGGAAGACTGGATTTCCATGGTAACAGCAAGAACATTAAAACAAATCAAACGTTCAATATCGATGTTCCTCTTTATTGGGCCTCTTTAGTCTGGAATTCCCTTAGTGTCGATGATTTATGAATAATTACTGCAGCAAAATAGTTGTTAGTCACTTTTTCCAACCGATTAGGGCAAGGCGGGTGAAATCCATCAAATGGTCATCAGCTTATGGGCCAAAAAAACTTGAAATAAGACTCAATTCTTTGATGTTCGAGAAGCAAACTGCTCAGAATACTCAGCGGCCCAGGGACCCTTCGTGTGCGGGTCAACGTAGTTTCGATTTGAAACGGGTACGAGTTGACTGGGTTATGCGCTCACGAGGTTTGGAGATGACTCAGATGCGGGTTAATTTGGGTAAAACTTGACTAAGGTACGAGTTGACAAGGTTACGGGATGAATGAGGTTCAAGTTGACTGGGGTACGAGTGAAGCCGTGCACGTGATGGTACAGGTACGAACTGACTCAGTCGTGTTGCACGGGGAAGGTATTCGAAAAAATAGTCTTTAAGAATGTTTTTAATTTCTTCAGAGATAACACTGTCGTATCTGCTCACCAATCAGGGTTCATCCCTGGTGATTCAACCATAAATCAGCTACTCCTTCTATATCACGAACTATGTCTGGCTGTCGACCAACAGAAAGAAGCTCGAATAATTTTTCTAGATATAAGTAAGGCATTTGATAAAGTTTGGCATCCCGGTTTGTTGCACAAATTAAGGGGAAGCCGGTATTACGGACATCTTCTTTCTTGGTTTACAGACTATTTACATAATCGTTATCAATTTGTGGTCATTAACGGTCAGTCTTCCAGCTGGGGTAAAATTTGTGCTGGTGTGCCGCAAGGTTCTGTTCTCTGTCCTTTTATGTTTCTGATCTACATAAAGGATATCGTTAACGTTGTCCGTTCTAACATAAAAATGTTTGCTGATGATACCTCTCTCTATTTGACTGTTGATAATCCTGTCACTGCGGCTCGTACTTTGAACATAGACCTTTAAGATATTGGCCAATGATCTAAAGATTGGCTTGTCACGTTTAATGCTTTGAAAACAGATTCAATGCTTATTTCTCGAAGGGCTCAAACACCTACTCATCCCCCAATCCTATTTCAAGGTCATGTTTTGCAAGATGCAGCTCAACATAAACATCTCGGAGTTACATTGCGCTCTGATTTAAGATGGTCAGACCATATTGCTGACATATCTAACTCTTTTATGAAAAATCATAAATTTAGTGTTGGTTACATTCAGTGAGAGTTTATTTGCCGAAAGGCATTTGTCAATTTTTGTGAGCCCCGCGTTCACGTTGCCATCAATATCCCACTTCACATTTACACGAAGTTCTATATTATGGAAAGGGTTGAGTTATCAGCATAATCTAAAATGGAGCATTTAAGTTTTATAAAAAATATGTTAACAAAGATTAAGTAAACTCAGGAATAACCTGAATTCTGATATTCGAGAATCCAAAATCTAAAGTCTTAACTCAATGCGCCATGCTTCTTAGTCCCACTTGCTCTTGCTCTTTTCCGGCTGAAGAAATTACCTATTCCTTCTATTTTGTCATATTTACTGTCAATATAGAAGACAGCTCTCTGACACTATTATACCTCTTATGCCTCCAAGTGTGCATCTTAATTTGATAATCCATATTGCTATTGAAAGACTTCTCCATATTCTCCTTTGTGGAAGCAAAGATCTAGCTGATACCATGAATATACAAATATTTGATGTAGTGCAAAATCATATTATGGAAACAAGACATTTGGCGTTTTAACACTGTTCCCGATTGTAATGTATTATCGTTATTCTGATTACGATTGAGATCGTTTAATATATATTTTTTTTAATTCCCCTGTCGACATTGTATTGCTGCCTGTATGTAATATGCCAACTACTTCAATACAGTTGCAGCTGTACTTTATAATACCTTACTTTCCTTTTGCCCGTTTGGCAATATGTATATAATGACACGACAACATAGTCTGTAATACACTGTGTGTACCGTGTATATTCTGTGTGACTTTCCGTGTTTGGGGAACAAATCTGATTAGTCATCTGGGTGTATCGTAGTCTAATCTAGGAAGAATAAATATGTTTCAATTAAACTAAATCCCAAGCATGCAAACATCATAGTCTACTCCATGATGAAAAGAAATGAAGAAACGTGTTTCATTATTGTTATGATTAGAAAAGATATTTATGTCTGGGTGCCAACCCAGACATATTGTTTTACCTCGCGTCCATGTCACCCAAATTTGTCCAAAGTTTTTCTTGGACACTGTCATTTCAAAAACCACCAAACTTGCCATGGTGACTGACCTACCAATGAAATTTTGCCATTTGGTGTGGAATAGTCATCATGATGAAAATTCTGCAAATGAGGAACAATTAAAATTTTAAAAGCTCTATATGTTCAAAATTATTATAGATAGACACAAAGTTCTAACTTACACAAATAGGTTTCAGACAACTGGCAAATCCAACAGCATGCAAACCAAATTTGGGGAATTTTAATGTATGCTAAATTCACCGAATTTCTCCACAATCCACACAGGCAGGCCTTTAACTGCTTGTTGACCTGTGTTTGACCTCCTGGTGCTAGTCAGCCATTTTGCATCCATAAGTAATCAGTTTGAACCTGTCCCATAGGCAGCCTTCTATCCACTCATGCTAGTTGTGGGGTGTTCAAGGTTTGGGTCTTGTAGAAAATTAGGGGGGGGGGGACTCCCAACAACTGTGTAATGAGGCTCTTAATAAAATACAGAGAATCTCTTTCTGTTCGTGCAAGAACAGATCTTCTCCATGCTGCCATATGTACTAGGCAGGCTATAGTTCCCACTAGTGCTGCACAGAGCTGCCAATGCACCATGACTGAGACTGCTTTTCTAGCTGGTCTGTTTTTGCCCCAGGCTTTGTCAGTCTGCTGAGCTTATCAGTCCCAAAGGAACCAGCCTGCCTCTGGACTTCTACGCAGAACAAGCCTGGGTGTACTCTCTGTTAAAAATAGACTACTTGGCCAGTCTTCCAGTCCTCAATGTTTGTTTTCACAACTTTGTTAATTTTGAAAAAGTGTTTGAATTTGTGTCATCACAGTGGACACTTTCATGTCTTTGTTTTCTTGTAACCAGTGAGATGAAGCCTGTTCTTCATAGACAATACATAGACAGTTGACGGCTTCTGTTAAAATTTGTTTATGTAATGAAGGAAGAAAAACAGTTTTGATTTGCATGTATACACCTCCTCTTGCATTATAATTTGTATACACTGTACATGTTTATGTGTATGTATGAATAATGTACACGTACATGCATGGATACTCATCCATACTGCCCAGAAGGGCTGACCCTCTCAGGAGTAGGCCCTTTTCTCTAGTCCCAGGGGTGACTGTTCTCTGGTCCCAAGGATGCCCAATGTAGAGAGGTTGAACTGTATAAGTAGACACTAGAATTCTTGCTTTCTTTTGTTGCTTGTTTCTTTTTTGTTTTCTTTCTTCTTCACGACCAAGTTGGTCTGGGGATTTTCTCAAGCACTATTTATTTCGAAAACCATCAAACTTGCTCGTTGAGTGACCTAACCAGTGAAATTGTGCATCTCATTTGGAATAGTCATGATGTTTAAAAGTATGCAAACAAGGGGCAATTAAAATTTTGAAAGCTCCATATCTTCCACACTATTGCAGATACTCAATATTTCAATATGCATACATAGGTTTTGACACCTGCCAATATAACGGACAGTATAAGTTGTAGAATTTCAAATTCTATTAATAAGGGGCTTTGAAAAAATTCAAAGTTGAATATCTCCAAAACTATTATACATCGACATACCATCCCACGTTCTATTTATAAGTTTGTGGCAAAGCAGCATCCAATGAACCATGAACCAAAGTTGTATGATTTTAATTTGTGCAAATAAGGTGAACATGCAAAATGTAAATCTTGAATAGCTTCAAAATTTTGGATAGAGGTGCCATCCCTACTTCAATTGATGGGCTTGTGGCAAAGCCCCATCCGATGAATCATAAACCAAAGATGCAGGCTTTTAATTAATGCAAATTAGGCAAATATACAAATTTAAAATGGTGAAAAGCTTCAAAACTATTATGGATAGTAGTTTCTTTCCAACTCCATTTTATAAGTTGGTGACATGGCCACATCCAATAAATCAAGAACCAAAGTTGTAGCATTTTACTTTATAAAAATTAGGCTAATACACGAAATTTAGATTATGTTGAACAATGGCAAAGTGTAGTATTTCTAACTGTTCTCATTTTGAAAGCACCCAAACAGATTTGCTGTGAATGAAATCTTCTTTTCTAGTACTATTACTGTAATGTGGCACCGCAGGTAGTGTGGCCTGTAAAACTGACTCAGTGTGTTTGGTATTAGTAAGCATTGTGAAAAATGCTTCATTTCTACTCGATTGAAACTAGAAGAGAAAAGATTACTTAAAGAAGCACCCATATTTAAACTGTTTTGAAATTAGTTCTTTCCCATATAGATCAGTAGGCATGGTAAAAAGAATGGATTCTGATCCCTAGCTGTTTGATCCTAATCGTATCTCAGAAATGTGTTGCAATAATATTAGCATATCTCTGTTGTATCAGCACATCATTGTTATAGCAGTACATCACTGTTATACCAGCTGTACGACACTGTTATATCCCCAGATCACTGTTGTATCATTAAGGCCATCAATCTGGGTTAAACAAAGTTACATAATTAAAATGCATTTCTAGACTGTTTCTAGCATGAGGGACACTGAGAAAAGGCTTTTCTGTATCATTTTCACCATAATTTTTTACTCTTAAAGCAACGTTTTCGGCAGTTTTTTTTTCCGGCGTCTGCCATTTGGTTTGCATTGGCCCGCATATATTAACAGAAAAAGCATTACGAATGAATGTGAAACAAGTTTTCATTTGGTAATTCAAACATTATTCCCAGTAGTCAGTTCGCGTCTCTTCTTGACAGCTCACGGTGCCCTGACCCGACATCGGGGTCCATGAATTTTGGGGACTTGCGCTACATTAAGGACATGTATGGTTGAAATTAGAGATGTGTGAATGGATTTGAGGGTGCGTGTATATTGAGAGTTACCAGTTAATGAATTTGAAGAGTGCAGTATTAAGAGCGTGCCAGATCGAAATTACAACACGTGTAAAATGATTTCGAGGATTTGTGCTATTTTAAGCACATGCGCTACCCTACTAAAGGACATGCTGCAAATTGCGCATTGTCCGTATTAAAAATTAAATAAAGAGCACGTGAGCTAATATGTGTCAGTCAACTTTAATAAAAAGGAGTGCTCTTATAACCAACCAAATCACAAGAACAATAATTGTTACTGCAGTGAAAAGATCACCCACAGCGAGACTCTTGCAAGTCACAAAAGTACTTTCTGTCATTGTTATTACATAGAAATGTCAATCTGTCTATCAGAGCTTATGTCCTGCTGGTGAAAACTGCGACTCGGGGCAATATCACAATTCAATGCGTTTGATCATTTTATTCCGTGAAGCTGCGACCCCGGTACGCCAATAAAGTGCAGGTTACAACAAGGTTTTAATACATGATTCATCTCCGGGGAGCATAAGTGACAGTTAGTCGAACGTATAGTCATGTGATCAGCTTTAACCCTTTGAGCGCTAGTTAATGCAATGTTCACAACTCTTGGAATTAAAACAATTCAAGTACAGGCAAGAGCAGTCTAAATTTGAAAGGCTCCAGAGAAAATCGATGGTATAAGTAAACTAATTTCCTCTGCGTACTTTTGATTGTAGCCAAAGTACACGGAAAAAGTTGTTGATTCATTTTAGAAATTAGTCTTTCAAGGGTTAAATGTGGTACAAATTGCAGAATGCAGCATACTGCACTCCAGGTTATGATGAAATGGCTTATGAACATTTCATGCCCCTCGTTATCATGCCTACGCAAGACCATAAATAGCAGCTTCATGAGAAACCGCTCATCTAAACCTGCTTTAGAAGGAAAGAGAGCAAAACATGGATGTTAAGTTCAACATCGATAATATGATATATGAAGCTTTTAGGAACGAATAGTGCAGGTATTTTAGGAAATGGACGACAGCTGCCGCTGTATGGGAAGCGCGCCTTTAACAGGGTGTTCTCCATCGTTATTCTGCTATTATTGGTGGCGACGCACTACCCTTACACTATATTTCTGATATGTTATCGTTGCAACAAGGATGTTTAAAGTATCGCAAAGCCTGTCGTAAAAACCTGTAACACATTTCTTTTTATTGGCAATGTTAAAATTGTTCTAATGGTGCTCGAAATATCTGTGCATTTATGAAAAGTAATGATCACCAATGAGTTGGTCCCGTCTGCAAGTGTCAAGCCATGATAGGTGACCGCTTGAACAAACATTCTGTGATCGTCGGGACCTCTGAATTATCAGAAAGGGGAACTGTTTCATGACTGTCGGGGTTTGCGTGTGTTTATATATACTAGGAAGTGGTTTTGGACAAAAAGACACAACTACAATATATATATATATATATATATATATATATATATATATATATATATATATATATATATATATATATATATATATATATATTTGTATTTGTGTCTTTTTGCCCAGAACCACTTCCTCGTAGTCAATATCCTATTCCGCAGTTCGAACTCTTTACTCTCCATAAGCTAACCTGTCCCTGTCTAACCTGTATACATATGGAATTACTATTGTATATATTGCACACGTTCATATATATATGTATATATATATATATATATATATATATATATATATATAGAGAGAGAGAGAGAGAGAGAGAGAGAGAGAGAGAGACAGACAGACAGACAGACAGACAGATTGTAGTATGGTTTGTTGTCGATGTAAAGAATACCAATGAACATTGTTCGGCATATATACAGAACGAGTGAGCTACATGTAAGCGAACGAGTTCTACTATATGGTACCCAGTGCTACATATTCTTCGTATCATCTGTTCATCTCAAGGTTTGTTAAGGCATACTTCAGGAAGTTGTGCCGCACGAGATGCCAAATTTTTCAGCACAGGTTCAGCAGTCTCGCTAAAAGCAGGCCACGCCATCCTTAACCGGGAAGTAACTTAGCCTATAATAGTCCCTATAAATGCGCCTCTAAGGGTGTAAAAAGGAAATTTAAAGTGTATAAACCATACTGGACAGATGGATTGACTTCTCTTTGGAAAGACATGCATGCTGCAGAGGTTGAATTTCACAAATATAATGGAAGAAACCGAAATGTCAGGAATCTGTTACATGCAAGGTTTAAAGATGCACGTCACAAATTTGATAAAAGTCTTCGTAAAGCTGAAAAATTATATAATAAAAATATTGTTGATGAAATAGAGAGCTTTTCTGATAGGGACCCAAAACAGTTTTGGGAACATATAAAAAAGATAGGACCTCGTAAAAAGAAAGCTAATATTGATCAAGTTTATGATTTAACAGGTGCACTTACATCAGATCCAGATATAATTAGTGGTAAATGGGTTGAAGAATTTTCAAGGTTATACAATAATGTGGGGGATTTAGAGGATCACTCGCTACAATTTTTGCAACAAATAAAAGATAATTTAATCGAGTATGAAGAAACAGCTCGTTTCCCGGATGATGAGGAAGATATCTTAAACAGAGAAATTACATTTGATGAGGTAAGAAGGGTAACTAACAAATTAAAGTCTAAAAAGGCTGTAGGACCAGATATTATACCAAATGAGATGTTGAAAGACAATTCTGTGACGTTAGCATTAACTCTATTATTTAATAAATGTTTTCTTTATGGGCTCACGCCCTCAATATGGTTAAAAGCCATCATAAATCCGATTCCCAAAGGTGCTTCAAAAGACCTGTATTTACCAATGAATTATAGAGGGATAAGCTTATTATCATGCACCAGTAAAATTTATTCTGGAGTTCTAAATAACCGAATACCTGATTACTTTGAAAATGTTGATGTTTTCGTAGATGAACCAAACGGTTTTCGTAAACGTAGATCCTGTGAAGATCATGTATTTGTTTTAAATTCTATAATTCGAAATCGACTTACTAATAATAATCCTACATTTGTTGCCTTTATCGATTTAGAAAAGGCATTTGACCGTACTTTCCGTGATTTGCTCTTTTATAAACTTCTTCAATATAATATAAGCGGCAAATTGTATTTTGCCATCAAATCCTTATATTCTAATACTTCAGCGTCTATTCAGTTATCCCTTTATCAAACGCCATGGTTTAATACAAAACATGGAGTTCGTCAAGGAGACGTTCTATCTCCCTGTTTATTTAATTCTTTTATTAATGACCTTGTAGTACAGCTCAATCAGCAACAGCTGGGAATACATATAGAAGACTTGCATATATGCTCGTTGCTCTATGCAGATGACTTAGTTTTATTCTCAGAAAATGAGGATAATTTACAACAGATGTTAACATTCATGCAGAATTGGTGTGATAAATGGTTATTGAAGGTAAATCTTTCAAAATCAAATGTAATGCATTTTAGACAGAAAAGGGCCAGAAAAACTACTTACAATTTCCATATGTATGGTAAAACAGTTGACCTGGTCGCAAAGTACAAATATTTAGGGGTCATCTTTGATGAATATTTAGAGTATAAAGAAAATGCCGATGTTTTGGCAAGTTCAGGTGAACGGGCTTTAGGTGTTGTTATTAATAAATTTAAAATTATTGGTTTTCAGACATTCACATGTTTATATGAATCTGGAGTTTTACCTATTTTACAGTATTGTTCGGGAGTTTGGGGTGGGAAAGATTTTGAGGAATTAGATCGGGTTCAAAATCGGGCAATAAGATATTTCTTAGGAACACACAGTAAAGCCCCAATACCTGGACTACGTGGAGATATGGGATGGAGAAGTATAAAGTATAGAAATTTTGTTTGTATTATGAAGCTGTGGAACAGACTTTTAGATATGGAAGATGACCGTCTCACTAAAAAGGTGTTTAATTGGGACTATAATTTGTGTAATCGAAACTGGTCTGCTGAAGTTCAGTCTATATTAGATCAGGTGGGATATGATGATATATTCAATGATAAGAGCATCTGTGATCTTAAAGTATTAGATCAAAAAATAAACATTTTAGAAGAAAATAACTGGAAATTGTCAATAGCGTCAAAACCAAAATTACGGACCTATATTTTATTTAAAGAGACATTTACTACAGAAAAGTATGTTCAAGTCCCAATTAGTAGGAGGCAACGATCCTTAATTGCTCAATTACGTTTAGGGATACTACAACTTAAAATTGAAACTGGTCGGTACAGAAGGCTGGCAATAGAGGACCGCATATGTGATTTATGTACTCATAATATTGAGGATGAGTTACATTTTGTGTTTTCGTGCCCTCTATATAATGACTTGAGAGATAATTTTGTACGAAGCATTATATTACGCTATCCGGATTTCTCTCAGCTTCCCGATGTACAGAAACTTAAATACGTAATGGAAAATAATATCTTCTTATTCGGTAAATTTATTGAAAATTGTTGGAGTCGAAGGTCAGAAACTCTTTATAAACCAAATTGATGTGTATACATTTTTGTATACGATATTATCCCTGTTTTGATATTGTGTTCCACATATTTATTATTTATATTCTTTAAAACTGACTTATAAGCCCAAAGGGCTGGGTATTTTAAAATATTCTTTATAATAATACACAAATGATTGTGACTATGTATAGTACAAGTCAGTATAATAAAGATATATACATACATACATACATACATACATACATACATACAGTACATCGTATATCGGTACTTCCGGCTATAGGTACTCTTCCGGTTATTAAAGTGTTACGCTACATATAAACCCAAACATATCTTATGCCGAATTGTTCCTTATAATATTCTGAATCATCTGAAAACAAGAAAACCCAGTCATCTTTGGGAAATTGTACGATATTACCGCTTGCAACCCAGTCATCATTGGGATAATTGTACGATATTACCGCTTGCTACGGCAAAAGTACTGACAGCAGTCACGCCGCTTTTCGCGGTGACTTGGAGTACTCACATTGTCATTGTAACCATCTGTACTAAGTCATTACACTGAGTATATTAAAAGCTGACTTGTCTTAAATACTGCATACTGCACCTGTCAATTTGAAAAAAAAATGTTTCTGTGGTCAGAGTTATGCAAGAGACCGCCTCTGTACCTCTAAGAGTCATTTGTAATATGCACTCTATAACCATTCTTCCCGGAAGCCGGCCGAATTACTCACGTAATACCTCATAGACACTCTTCCAGTTGTAGGTAATCTGCGGAACAGAAAACTTATTATAGCACTTTCTAATGACTTTATTATATGGCCCAATGTGGTCTGGCTTATATAATATTTGTGGTCTGGCTTATATTATATTTATACACATGCTTTATAGCACTAAAATCGGCCCAAACGTATAGATGGATGGATGGATGGATGGATGGATGGATGGATGGATGGATGGATGGATGGATGGATAGATAGATAGATAGATAGATAGATAGATAGATAGATAGATAGATAGATAGATAGATAGATAGATAGATAGATGGTTTGTTGTCCATCCGAAGAATATCAACGAGCATTGGGTGCGATAGATGCAGAACGAGTGAGCGAAGCGAACGTGTTCTACTATTTGGTATCCAGTGAGAGTTGATATTTTTTGTATCGACAACAAACCATGCTATGATGTGTTTATCTCATGTTTGCCAACTTCAATAAATTGTGCCGCACCAGATGGCAAATGATCCAGCAGAGATTCAGCAGTCTCGCTGACAGCAGACGACGCCATAATTACGCGGGAAGTGTCTTATCCCTTTATAGTATATCTTCCATCGGTACTTCCAGTTATCGGTACTGTGTCGAACAGTAGGCCTATTACAGCACTTTCGAATGACTTTATTCTAGGATCCATAGTGGTCTGGCCTAGATGACATTTATACACATGCTATGGCAGCAAAATCGACTCAAATGTGACATATATGTATATATATATATATATATATATATATATATATATATATATATATATATATATATATATATATATATATATATATATATGTATATATATTATACAGATATTGGATGGCAGGGAGTCCAATATGAAGTTTACGGGACGATGAAACGTTATATTGGTGAGGCGAAGCCGAACCCAATATAACGTTTCAGAGTCCCGTAAACTTCATATTGGACGACCTGCCATCCAACATCTGTTATATTTTGCAATTTGTATGATTTTCCTTGTATAAATACAGAAGTCTGAAACACTCTATAGTTAAATCACAAAATTTATTTCCCAGTGAAATTTTACACATTTTGCCTGAAGCTAAGGAAAAGCCCCAGTGAACGTCATTTGCGTTATGACGTCACGCGCGCACGGGGATTCCCTCGAGCTGTCCAATATAACGATCCAATATAACATTTACAGGGCAGGCACGTGGTACAAATAGAGACAGCTGATTGGCTACCAATAGACTAATGCAGAATATTATACAATTATGGACCTTTGCTGAGATCACTGGTTAGTTTTATGGACCTGAAAGAAGAATACTGACCGAGGCCGAACCTGAAAGAAGAAAACTGACCGAGGCCGAAGGCCGAGGTCAGTATTCTTCTTTCATGTCCATAAAACTAACCAGTGAATGAAGCAAAAGTCCATAATTGTTTTATTTCATGAGTTTCATCGAAAGGAAGCAAATATCTAATACTGCTTTATTTTAGAAATTACATTATAAAGTAAAAAAAGACAACGTCCAGTTTTAATATTTACCGTAATCTTATTGGTTACGACGGTGCACGTGGCAAAGCTGAAAATAGTTTAATGACTTGAGATGGAGTGCCCAAGTCAGCGGAATCGTAAAAGTGATTTGTGGGCGTGGCCAAGTCATTGGAATCGTAATCCTGCATGCTGATTGGTCAAAATTAATAATCATGCCATCTGGCGATAAACTTGGAACTAGACATTACGATTCCAATGACTTGGCCACGCCCACAAATCACTATTACGATTCCGCTGACTTGGGCACTCCATCTCAAGTCATTAAACTATTTTCAGCTTTGCCACGTGCACCGTCGTAACCAATAAGATTACGGTAATCTTGAAAGAGTCACCAACTCATAAAATAAATAAATATATATATATATATATATATATATATATATATATATATATATATATATATATATATATATATTGTGTGTGTGTGTGTGTGTGTGTGTGTGTAAAACGTATTTTGCACAAAAAGCAAATATCAAATTCATGACAAGTGTCTACAAGGGCTACGCACCAATGTCAGATTCCATTGTTTCCAAGCTCAGTAATCGTTTACTTCGATTTCTGCAAAATTTGTCTTAGGTTGTCTATTTAATATGACAAAACGTTGTGTAGATGGTGATGAAAGGCAGCTATGGCCCATGCATTTTGCCGCATATCGGCACAAAGGTTACACCTTCATACTTAGGGATAGTTGAGAACTACAGGGGACTCTGTCGTCTTCAAAGGTGTAATGCCAATCGCGGTCTGCTTGTAACTTGCACGTTTATAAATGCTGGAGTACCTATTTTCTCCAAAAGTGTGACGTCAATTGTCATCTGCTGATAACTGTCACATGGCTGATTTGAAAGTACAAAATTTGACTTTGGTCCATGAAAGTGTAAAAAAGAGTGCATATTTAGATATTCTAGTTCAGGAGATTTTTTGAAAGAAAGTATGAGGAAAGTGTGGAGAAAATGTAAACCCTCCTTTTGGTGCTACTCATAGCCTAGAGTATAATTCCCTCTGTAATCACACAATTTGTACTGCTACCGATTGATTTGTTATCAGAGCACCTGCACAAGTTGACCGTTTCCGCCACTTTCTACCCAATAAACCGCACATATCTTTGTATTTGGAAGAATATGCTGAAAGAGAGAGTTCGCATTGTGCTCCTCCTTTCATCTGGAAAATTTCAAGCGTTTGGATTTTGCGCACGCAGTTTAAAGATTTATTATTTAGAATGGACCTTTTGGGTGAAAAGAGAAAAACTATCAGAGTTACATTCCCTTGTTACATTATATGGCTCAGCCAACGTTGACATTGAAAAGCCTCTTCGTAACCAAAGCTGTAACCCGTCGTCAAGGACCTCGGGGAATACAATAATCCATTAATGTCTTCACTCGATGGGTTTCAGTATATTCAAGCACTTTTCAAAACGGCTGTTAGTTTGATTTTGATTTAAATATATCTATACGTGACGAAGTATAGATTGGTTCCCTGTTGATTTTATGCCACTGCACACATTTTGAATTGTGTGTATTGCGCCAAAATGTAAATATTCTGGAAATTCAGTCTGAATTATTTTTTATAAAGCATCTGTTTTGTATCTGTTTTTTTTTTTTTTGTCTAAAAAGCGATGTTTTGAAATATACAGTAGGAATACAGAGAAGCAAAATACAAACCTACAAGTATACCAACTTTGTTTTAATATTATAAGCCTTCTAGCTATCATTCTTGCGTTTTAGGTACATATAATACACGTTCTTTCTGGTTAGAATCATTATCAAGTCACATAATTATTTAAAATTTGTACCAAATCAACTTTTTCCATTTTTCTTTAAAAGCCGCATTGACTGGACAGTTTTGATAACTGCGATGCCCAAAATTATCTAATCTGTGTCATCCAGTTTTACTGACAACTTGTTTCTGTAAAAGTATTGAATAAAAAATAATTTTACGGATTCCTTAACGTATCTTGCAGTGTATTATTATTATTTTTTTACTTAAAGGTATCTTTATATCGTCTATAAATAACATTAACAGCATATCTTGGGTCAGTTATATGACGAAAATTATCTCCAGTTAATTTTACTTTAATTCCCGCGGGTAGCGGCAGCAGGTCGGTTGATTAGGCGTTGGGACAGGCCGCGCATGAGTTCCCGCGTTTCAGTGTCCCTTTGAGAATAGACCATGTCAGAATTTTCACCACCAGATGGCTCTGGGGTACTATCCACCCTAGCTTGACTGAGTGCCCAGTAGCTAAGCATGGCAGAGTATGGGAGGTGGACAGTCTTTGAGTAGAAACAGGAACTAATCAAGAGAGGAGCACCAATTAAAGGCAAAAAGTGTGATTTAGTAGAAAGGTAAGTACTTGCTGATCAGTTTCATATATTATCTTACAGGAATTTATCCCAAGATTACAAGTTTAGTCACTTGACTCCAATGGGTTGAACCAGCAGTTTACATCACTGGTCATATATTGCTGTGTGTGTGTTGTCCCTTGGCCACACACAATTCTGTGACAAGTCAAATTATGAGACTGTGATTAAAAGTATAATTAATGTTCCATAAAGAGAGACTTTCATAGCCATACATACATTATTTTGAATGTGGAATACCCTGGTCAAAGTGCACATAGGCCACCAGTAGCCTGACCTGAGCCAAGCCTCTGGGGCCCAGCCAGTAGCTTGTATATTGGGTCACTCCAGGGGATAAGCAAGGTGTTAATGCTGCTGTTGTCTAGTTCCTCTGGGGAGTGTGCTTTATTGGTGTGCTGTGTACACAAGACACTTGTTGGTAATGTGTTTGTCCAGAATTACAATGAGGTAAAAACACTGCATACTCAAAGGCAAAGATGAAAAACTAAACAAGAAAAGGAAAAGTAACTTTATGTCCCCTCCAGTTTGAAAGTTTACCTTTTTCCTTACATTTGATTTGAACAGCTTGGCTGCCCTTCATTACCTCATACAGTTCAGTTGACAGGACACATATTTAGTCTTGCACTTTTTTTCAGACTTGACGCATATGACAGAAATAACAATTTTCATTCTGAACCTATACTCAGTCTGAAAAAAGAAACACCCCTTCCTCAATGGCCCGACCAAGGATTCAAAACCATAACTGAAAGCACACAAAACATACCGCCAATGCGCATGTCCCATCCCAAAGTTACTTTTCCTTTTCTTGTTCAGTTTTTCAGCTTTGCCTTTGAGTATGCAGTGTTTTTACCTCATTGTTATTCTGGACAAACACATTACCAACAAGTGTCTTGTATACACAGCACACCCATAAAGCACTCTCCCCAGAGGAACTAGACAACAGCAGCATTAACACCTTGCTAATCCCCTGGAGTGACCCAATATACAAGCTACTGTAGTACTGGCTGGGCCCCAGAGGCTTGGCTCAGGTCAGGCTACTGGTGGCTTATGTACACTTTGACCAGGTTATTCCACATTCAAAATAATGTATGTATGGCTATGAAAGTCTCTCTTTATGGAACATTAATTATACTTTTAATCACAGTCTCATAATTTGACTTGTCACAGAATTGTGTGTGGCCAAGAGACAACACACACACAGCAATATATGACCAGTGATGTAAACTGCTGGTTCAACCCATTGGAGTCAAGTGACTAAACTTGTAATCTTGGGATAAATTCCTGTAAGATAATATATGAAACTGATCAGCAAGTACTTACCTTCTACTAAATCACACTTTTTGCCTTTAATTGGTGCTCCTCTCTTGATTAGTTCCTGTTTCAACTCAAAGACTCTCCACCTCCCATACTCTGCCATGCTTAGCTAGTGGGCACTCTGTCAGGCTAGGGTGGATAGTACCCCAGAGCCATCTGGTGGTGAAACTCATTTCTGACATGGTCTATTAGCAAGTGAAAGTAGTAAGACATATTTCAGTTCATAGCATATGTAAAACGGGTATCGCAGTAATCCCGGGCCGGTTCCCCCCCCCCCCCCCCATCACAGGGTGGCTATAGCAGGCCTGCGACCGCACCAACCTGGGAAAATTTGGCACGACAGCAGCTGAGCAGACGATGCTGGGCCACACGGGACCATCAATAGGACGGTCCACTGCGGACCGAGACCACCGGTTCGACATCAAAAAAAAAAAGATTGAAAAAGTACTTTATCAACAGAGATGTGAGCAGATGCTTGGCCCACCAAAGTTTAAAAAAGGCTGTCTAAAAAAACACTAGTTGCTATAATGAATCAATTATGCGATTAGTGCCTGGAATATACAAGTTTTTCCCAGTAAGCGATGTTTGAAGTAAGTATATTTTGCCGGAGAGACCCCACACTGCAACAGCTGTGAGACCGGGGATCCCTCTGAAGTGGATACGTGTTGTAATATATTTAGCCAACACGCAAGACAGAATTTTTTGCAGTGGAGACTCTACTAGAAAAACTCTAAAATAAGATAGATATTTTCTGTTGCACCACATCAACCACTGAAGGCACCATTAGAGCACTATTAAAGTAAACTTGTGTTGCGTGATCTTTTTCCCTAAACCCAAGAATTGTTTAATCAGTGTCCCCTGAAAACTTTCAATTGTTTTTATATCGGTCTTACTTAAGTTCAAACAATCCGTCTGGCAAGGTTAAAATAGGCATACATATAGAGGACCACTAGAACAGCTTAGCTTCGGTCCGTAGAAAGACCGGGATAGGATAGACCCATGCTGCTATACCCACAATAAACTCTACGGCAATTCAAAATTCTTTTTGCAACGTGATCTGACGCCGTACCAGAATGATTGAAAATTGTACCAAGAATCTGTGCACTGGAGCCTGTTTTCAAAGTGTTACCATTCAATATCCATTCAGGTGTACTATGAAATGGCATATTACAAGCAACAAAACACTTGGTCATTTTAATACGAAAGAGAATCTTCACTTGGAGGGATACTCTGTGTAAATGTTAATCATTGCTTGTATATCAGGGACAGCCAATTAGAGTGATGTCATGTACAAAAGCAAATGAGTTCCCTTTCTCCTGTTCAACATATAATCCAAAATGTGAATCATTTAGCATTTTTCAAGAGCTCATCTAAGAAAAGATTAAAGAAAGTGGGGGAGAGAGAGCTGCCTTGAGGTGTGCCTCTGGTACAGAGAAGACACGACTATATACATTGTTCAACCTAACAACTCCGCAACGCTGATTATACTGATTATGTTAGAAGACTCGGTGCTCATTGGGTAAAACATTGTATAACTTGTCGAAAAGGTCAGCGTGAAACACTGAGTCAAAACAACGCTCAGCATCGAGAGAACATATAAACACTGGAGAATTATAAGCAGTAAAATTTGACATAATTTCATTCATTAAAGCACATCCAAACGAGGTGCTACGCTATTCTCTGAAACCAAACTGAGTGTCGCTGACCTCAACTTCGAGCATCATAAAATGTTCAATAATTTGTCCATGTTTGGATCCAATGGTAATGGGCCGATAATTGTCAGCAATATTGGGATTAGGACCTGGCTTGTTAAGCATTGGAACAATCACGCCCAGAGTGGATATTTGCAGTACTAAACTGTACTGCAAAATTGAAGTATAAGAGGTGCCAAGGTGTTGGCACACAATCGGTGAAAGGCCGTATGGTAAATGTTCTACTGAGATGCCATCATAACCAAGACAGGTATTACGTTTCAATGATTTAATCAGATGCTCAACGCATTGCGTGGATATACGTAATAGATCAAACGAAAAATGCTCACTTTTACTAACAAGACACTTATACCGGCTATTCACTGAATCCTGAACCTCCTGCTGCGTTGACCTGAGATCTTGGTCATTCTGCCTAACAGACTTATAGTGGGAGGCCAAAGCGTCAACAGATATGCTACATTGCACTTAACGCCACCGTTTCTTTCTTAAAGCATTCCCGAAGCTTGTCATTTTATGCTCTGTGTAATAAAAAATTGAGACCTGTATGTTCACCATAAGCAGCCGAAGAAACCGAACAACGAGACAACGTTCGAAACATTTGCTTAATCCCCTTATAGCACTCAAGAGCAACACCATATCTGGGCTCACCAAAGGAGGTCCCGAAATGTAACAAGAACTTTTTCTTGTCTGTCAGTTTCGAAAAATCGGGATACCAATAAGACTCGTCCTTTCATGTGATCCGAAGCTGAGAGGTGAATGAACACAGGGCCTGTCATTTTGCATGGTGCCATAGGCACCAAGGGTCTGTGATTGGCTGTTCACTCAAGATGGCCGCCATTCCCATGGTAACAAGAACCAAGCATTCTTCTTTGCTGGATGCTGAGCTGGTATTTTATCTAGTTTTGCAGCATTATACACAGAATGATGGCACAGCATACAATACAATTTGAATATAAAACTCGTGAAACCATGATTTGGCAAGGCCATAGGAAATAAACTGAGTTATGCCGTATTTTGTCATTGCTTATCTCTAATCTCAGTCACAAGTACATCAGAAATTGTTATGAAATGTTGTAACTACAGGGAAAAACCTAAATATGATACGTTCGGGGAAATGCAATTTCAGACGATTGCACCTGAAGACTTTCAAATAGCAGGTATTACAATGTACCCATGCTTCTTTATTTGCATAAGCACTGCCAAGCTATGCAATTGAGAACGGGGCTGCTGATTTGACCCCCAATCTCGCATATCATTAAACCCAGCTCAGCATCTCGAATGTATGCTAAGGTGGTGGATCACATTTCCTGGTTCAAGTGGGATTATCTTACAGTTTTAAATAGAGCTAAGATCATAGTGTGAAACAAAGACATCATCAATCCAAGAATATTTTCTGGACGCATGGCAATATATATATTGTCACAGCAGGTGGTTTGGTTTGTAAAATGGCGGCGGCGTTTGCGGTTGTGACAATACTTAAAATGCAATTAAAGATGGTCCTAAACCCAGAAGTTGTGGTGGTTGTTTAATCTACGCGTACGTTGATGAATTAAGAAGAAATTTATCTCCAGTTAATTTTAGTTTAATTCGTCCGGATAGCGGTAGGAGGTTGGTGGCATGGGCGTTGGGATAGGACGCGTTTGGGTTCCTGAGTGTCAGTATCCCTTTCTGAATTCGCGTGTGGATGTAGCAAGACTTATTTCAGTTCATGGAAAATGTAATACGGGGGTGGCAGAGTCCCAGGTCTGTTATTTTGCCCTCCCACCCTCTGCCTTTTTTCTTTTCTGATCTTTTTTGTGTGTGCGTGTGTGTTTTGTAGGTCTCGTTGGTTTAGTGTGTGTTTTCTGTAGGTGGTCACCTGTTACTTAGCTGCTTTTATTGGGGAGCACATGTATTGTCCCAGCAGGTGGTTTGGCTTGTAAAACGGCTTTGGCGGCTTTGACAATATTTACAATGAAATAAAAGATGGTTCCAAACCTGGAAGTTGTTTATTATAGGCGTACGTTAGGGAATTAAATGATATGAGTAAGTTCCAGAATGTATCCGCGATGAATGATGCATTTATGAAAAAGAATATAAGTATCTTGGTCAATGTAACGTACAGAATAAATTCTGTCTGACGATATCCATTAAAACAAATTTCAAGAAAAGTAATTTCCTGTCCATAAGCACGATGTAGTGATTAACCCTGTCAAAGCAATGAATATTCGTATTCAGTTCTCTGCTTTGGTAAGGATTCCTAGGTGGAGTTTTCAAAATATATAAAGTTTGTCCAGGTAGTTTATCAATTGTTTATAACCACTTTTTAAAATTTTCGAAAAAGCAAAGATTTAGATACATCTGTAATTTTCAAATTACTCTCCATAATCTAGTCAACTGATGCAGTCATTTTGGTAAGCCTTATGTTAAGGGGAAAACAGATTAGATAGATCCATAAATTTTATGAGTAATATAAAGATATATTTCATTGACTCAAATTTGAGTACTTTCAGTCATTCCGACATAGACTGCACTTGAGTGACCATGTGATAGTACTGATATTTGGCTGCGTGAAGAGCGAAATGGAAAGATATTAGCTACCTACTTCGAAATAAAGTCATTATTTGGTGCAGGTTCAGATAATTTTGCGATTGTCCAACCAGCTATGTTTTTTTGAAAAGTAAAATGAGCGTGACCACTTTTAACTGATTTATACATCGGAGACCTTTTTGATTCACTTCGAGCAGTACTTATGACTTTCTAAATTTTAGATAAGTCGTATTTGTTTTGGTCAATTATGTCAGATGATATTTTTCAGCTAAGCAAAAACCATGGCATAATCTATTCTGGCACCATGGCGTAATCTATTCTGGTACCTGCTGCATTTCTCTTTATTATTTAAAGTAGATACATAGATCTCTTTTTGTCTGCACATTTTATGATTCCCTGTTTTTGTCATGGTTTACATAGTTTATATTTGAAGTTATATGAGGAGGAATAATTCCACCGTATAATTATATAATGTTAATTCCAGACATAGCAACGTCGGCAAAAGCCTTATCACAAATTTCGCCCCCGAATGAGAGCTTTCGACTTTGTGACTTGTGCTAGAAAAGTAAGCAAATTTAACAAGTAAGGGATTGGGACTTGATTTGGTTTCCACCCTAGCCTCATTCTGCTTTCTGCTATCAGAGGGTACTAGTATTCCAAATATGACAGGGACTTTTAAATCGGGTGTATTTACAGCCACATGCTGCGCGAATCAGCAAGAAGAATCTCCAGCAGCACAACATTCAAATTTTGCCATGGCCAGCTCGGTCTCCTAAGGTGTCCCGAGTCCACGAGCATGCGTTAGATGAAAGAAGTTGCTTTACTTTTTTGATGAAATTAAAGCATGCAGTATCGAAGACAAACGTCACAAAATGATCGTGATTATAGTAAAATTTAGCAAGCGTGATTACCCGCGCCAGCATCTTCAAGATCGCGAGATGTGCCTGGGGCGCAGAAAGTGATCCCTCCACACACTAACTTAGTAACCACATCCAGCGACCGTGAAGGACGCCGCATGGATATGCACACGAGCTTGGTTTTGCTTTGATTCAACTGTTAATCAGTCACTTAAATTTATTCACGGTATTTGCAATTACCTTTATTTAAACTACAAAACCAGGATATAATTCCTTCATATTTCTTAGGCATTCGTCAATGTCCGGTACGAAGAATTCCCTCTGAAATTAAGACAGTATGGGGTAACAGAACCGCTTGTCGATTAATACGCAGCTATCTTTCCAATCGTCTTCAGCGAGTGACGGTTGGGGGGAGGTCTTCAAGCTGGCCACCAATCGAGGCTAATACTCCGCCGGATTCGATTCTCGGCCCTTTATTATTCTTGGTTTGCATTAATGACATAACTGAGAACATATCATATGACATCAAATTATTTGCTGATGATACTAATATTTTGAAAATAGTACACGACCCCCATGTGTCTGCGCAGAGAATCAATTATGATCTCGGCATAATCTCATTGTGGGGTGCTCTCTGGAAAGTTACATTTAATGCCAGTAAATCAGTAGCTGTCCTCTTCTCATCAAAACGTATAAAACAAAATCCCCCAAACTTCTACCCTTATGATACCCCTATACCAGCAGCTTACTATACCTGTTTAGGAGTTACATTAACCGGTAACTTAAAATGGAATATGCACATTACAAAAATTATTAATTTATTTATATATTTATAACAAAGCTAGTAAATGCAAAGTTTACTTCGGAAACTAAAATACAAATTATCCCGCCAAATATTAGCCAGGCTGTATACAAACAATCTTGATTGGGCTGATTCTTGACTATGGATGTGTTATCTTTGATTATTGCTAGGAAGCTCTCGCAAATTCCCTGGAGTCTGTTCAATATGAGGCTGCTAGAAATTGTACGGGTGCTTTGAGGCACACGCCCCGTCATACCTTACTCGACGAACTTGGCTGGCAAACTTTGGCCATCCAGCGTAAATCTTTCAAACGCACCCTTTTTGTTCTAAAATCTCGCATAGTTCAACTCCAAATTACTTATCCAGCTGATATCAGGCATTCTGGCATCCGTCAATTAATAGTACAGAAAAAGATGATCGACATTCATTAATTCCAAACCCAACAATGACAGCAAAGAGATTCCAGACTTGCCAAAGCATCAACATTTCTCTTCCAATACCGATGTGAAGAAACAAATTTCACTCCTGACTTGAGACAGGCAGTCACCCATGAAAGGCAACAGGTGGTTTTAAACCGGTCCTCTCAACCTTAGAAATATCCATCATTAATTGCAAACACTAGTTCTTTTCCAAAAAATATAGACCTAAGAACGTATTTCAATTTGAGAGAAATTAGACATGGAGTCAAGGTGGTTTATTTCTTTCATCAGCCATTCGTCTCTGGAATGATGTACCCTTTGATATCCGGCAGTCATAATCCTTGTGGTAATTTAAATCAAAGTTGAAGAGCTTTTATTCCCCTGTCGATGTTTTGCCTTAGGACGTTTCATATGGAAACCGTTTTTTGAATATCTGTCACACAAAGATACACCTTGGCTATTCAAGACTTAATTTCCACCTATACAGGATAAATATCGTCAGGTGCACAGCTTTTGATTGTTCAGATCCATCCAAATATTTCCATTATTATTTCTCAGATGTCCCCGTTACTCAGCCCCAAGAGAATTCTCCAGAACACTGTGTGTATAATTTTGGCACCAGGGGTAAATCCCAATTTAATAATTCACTTAGCGCCTGATATTCTCCTCGACTATTTAACTCACGGCATTAAAGATATGTCACTTGAGTTGAGTTAAATGAAAAAAAAATTAAGCTGTTCAGTAATTCCTAACCAAGTCCAGAAGGTCTGTGCACTGATCTCAAACGTGTATATTGATATTATATGTTTTTGTGACCACGGAATGTGTGTTTTGCTTCAGATGTAATTTCGTAGGACTTAAGATCATTAGAATTGTGTGGTGTGTACCTTACATATTCTGTGCATCATTTGTATGTGTTTGGAGAACCCGTTTATTAGTACACCCTAGTACCACCTGGGTAATCCAGTTAAATACGTATGGTTAAAATGAATTAAAAAATTCCATACTCATTAATTGCTAATTTTTTGATAGAATTGTAAAGTAAAATTGCAAAGAGATGGAGAAAAAGACAACTACTTTTAAATTATTACAACTGGCATGTGACCTATTACTTTGCACTAATTATGCAGGTCAGACCCCGGATTCACCTAGGTAGGAACGGGGCACTTGTTTTAGTCCCTTCAGATTAAATGATGGCGGAGTTAAACACATTTGGAACCATCAGTTAAAATTAATATGATTGTCTGGCTACATATATGTCTTGTATATGAGGATGTCATAGAGTTAAAATATCTATGCTTCTTAAAGACAATGGCAGAAAAATGAAACCCTACCGTTCCTGGTTTTCTTGCTAAGGGTAATAATATCCATCGTCTAATACTTCATGCACAATTGCAGAAGTAAGGTTAATCATGCAACCAACTCCGTATAGAATACCTCTATCTTAAATGAATTTAAAAATGCAATATTTCAAGCAAAGGGAAAAAAGTATAAGAGGGGCGTATCTAGTTCAATCCTCACGAAAAAAGAAATTACCCTTGTGCCAGAGCTCGGCCAGTGTATAATGCTTGGTATTTACAACCTGTTTATAAAATGACAGCTTTACATTGTTAATAGATGTAGATTTCGATAGTAACGTAATCAGCGGATAGCATATATATATATATATATATATATATATATATATATATATATATATATATATATATATATATATATATATATATATATATATATATATATATATATATTAGATTCTCAGGTAAAAAGATCAGTACGGTCTCATTTGTATAAGAGACAGCAACCATTCCAGAGCAAGTAGTGGTAACAAAGCTGGTTCTCCTCGATGCAAACTCTTTAAAAATATCTTTATTTTGTTGGTAGTATAAAGTTATATTATTTTAGACTCCCAATTTACACAAAATGGTCAATATATCCAACGTGAATGAAATATATATATGTATATATATACATTATGGAATAATTCCTTTCGTTGGATTGACAGCATGCCTCACTGTCACTCTTCCGTCCATTGTTAGTGCTCCCTTCATTCAATTTGGCTGCACTAGTAGTCAGGTACCAAATAGACCTGGTTAATCATAGATCATATGCGTCTTATTATGTCCTGCTTTATTGTCGTCCTATACTCACCAAAGGAATGAGTAAAGTGCTAGAAGCCTTCCCCATTGTTGTGTGCCAGATGACATAACTTTCCTTGTAGTAGACTCAATAACACGTGTTTATATAAAAGCTGGTGTGTGTATATCAGAAAGCATTATTCCCTTAATGGTACAATAGTGGCGTTTCTGTATGTGCATACGTCTATATAACCAGTATTCGGTCCTAAGACGAGAATACAATGTGAATTAGCAGTCGATGTTCCATACGTCTCATGTATGCCACTTTGTAATTATGACATGCCTTTGGAAACTTTATACATATTATCCTCTGTGATAAGTCTGTGTAAATGCTGCAGCGCGACCCTCAGGTAGGACTGGCAGCGGACACTTGCTTCCCAGCAACGTTGTTAACATGCGTGCATTAAAATCTCCAAAGAGAGAGAGAGAGAGAGAGATACGGATTATTAGCAAAGAATGTAGGACAAGCCTTTGTGCTACTTTAGCGAGAAGGTCAGATCACATTGCATAATACCTACAATTGTCTCCCATGCGAATTTCACAGTTGTGGACAAATGTGTCATTGTAGGTTTTATCTTTTGGTGACGAGCACGATGTAGAATTTGAATGCCTCTCGCTAGCAAAATTTATCATTTTATATTTTGTTTGCATTCATTGAAGAACGCTGATAAATATTTCGTTAGATATTGGAATCTATAAATGAACTGTTTTGCCAGCCTTTGTAAAGTTCCGTCGACAAACAGCGCTGGATAGCGGCAGTCGGCGGTGTCGCATGCCGTCGGGAAGCCTTTTGAAACTATGCAGCAGTCAGCGACATACAGCGTTTCGTGGACCATCATCCTCTGCGTTTGGATTTTGCTGCTGTTTATGTATTCGCAAGATCATCTAAATACATGGAGAATTTTAATTCGGTGATTCGAAGGGGGATGGAACTCACGTAAATCTGTTTAGTTCTTATACTGAATACCAACACTTCCTTCTTTCATTTGTATTTGGTGGTGCTTGTCCTTACAATTAAATATCCTTCTGGATCATTAAGTTTTCAGTTGTGCTTCCAAACCTCTTTCTAAACCCTATTTTATTAAGAAATAAAACTCAAAGGCCATTGGAAGTCATGTAAACCTTTTCACTTAACGTTATTCAAAACTAAAAGTACAATTATATCTATACATTATTTACCACCCTACTTACCGTAAAGAGCTCAGTCAGTGGTAGACATTGCAATATATATATAACGCAAATGCGGTAATAATTGTGCTTTGTGTGAAAAGATAATAGAAGATGATCTATTTGGTAATGCCGACGGGAAGAAATATAATTTCAAGGGTCACATTAACTGTAAAACTGCAAATATTGTCCATGCAGTTTTCCCGTGTAAAATGCAATAAGTATCTGTATGTTGGAGAATCGAGATTAACTTTTACCAACATATGTTACTTAAGTTTTCGAGAATTAGGAGACAATATTCAGATCCTATGTGCCAACATTTCTATAAAAATGATCACTTAATAGATAACTTTAAAGTCGTAGGTGTAGAAAAATTATTTAGGGGGGTCAACTACCGACAAACAATAGAAAAGCTTAACACACACAAACCAAATGGACTCAATACATGTGAAGGATTATATTCTCATATGATGTAACTTTATGGAAGACTATCATATAATCTTATAAGGGTTGTAGAATCTATTTCCCAACTTGAATTTTTGGTGAACTAGGCCTACATGAATTGTTTATCATCAGATGGACAAGTGCGGAACAAATATAAGGCACCCTCAGGCGGGAATAGCTTATGTGAATGGTAACTACTTACGCCCTCAAGTTTTGTGGGTGAAGCGGTCTATAAGAAAGGAGTGGTATCTAGGCCAACACGTGTTAAGGCATCTAAGGTTAATTAACGTTAAATCGTATCTAGGATTGTTATGTAACGTGCAAAAAAATAATTTTCATTGAAAAAGACCGTGAGGTCGAATCGTCGGGAACTCTTGCGTCAGAGTTTTTGAACAAAATCATTTTTGTTTTAAAAGATTATATCATATATATTGTAATAAGCACTATTCTTAAACTCCGCTCCTTGCACAATATTTGTCAAATCTGGACTTCCTCAGGCGTGTTGCATGGAGAGAGGCATCAGGACAAAAAAATTATAACGAATCAGGAAATACATGTAAAGAATATCTGTGTTGGCACGCAGAGCAGACACAATTACACCTGCAGCCTGCGCCAATACCTCCCTGTCATTTACTGCCATGTAAGCTGAACCTTGCGCCATCAGAGCAAACAACCTTGTAAAGGCTCCTTGGTCAAAGCAATAACCTTAGTTGAGTTAAACATGGAACGCTATCATGTCCTTGCTAAGTGTGCTTGCGCGATTGATAATCTATGTTTTATCAGCGGCGACACCTGAAGCCAAATGAGACAGTGTATAGGTAGCTGCCTCGTCACCACCGTCACCTTTCTGTTTCTTCTTTTCTGTAAGGTGCAATTGCTAAGATGTCTGTTAGACAAGCATCCCTCTAAAGCCACTGTGCATAGACGTAACGAGTTTCTTTGGACAAATCAGCCTTTCATCTCGTTGACCTTTGGGTGACTGAGATATTGGTAGCATGACACACTGAGAAATTGGTACCGTTATACATATGAAGCTGGGGTCCTTACCACTTGAGGACTCAGAGTAAGTTAGGACAAGAGTGCCAGCAGGAGCTAGGGTGAATTTTTTCTACAGGAACGTCGATTAAACCTCCCTTAAATAACATTTTATCCACCACGATCACGAGAGTTGACATTGGCCTTTCATTGAGACCTGCTGCACAGATAATTTTTGCTTTAATTTCCCCTAGATCTTTATTGAGCTGTTGTCATCGCTATTATAATCATAAATGTGGTCGACGACACAAGGGTCCAGCAAGGGAATCCACCTGAAGACGCAACCTTTGATGATTAATATGAAGGGTTTTTTATGCCTACTTCTCGGACAAAATGTATGAAATGTATAACCTTGTGCAAAGGATTGTACTTTGGAAACAAGTGGAACAAATTATGCAATGCAAAAAGGATTATACATCGGAAAGCAGTGGAGCGATTTTTTTCTATATCCAATCCTATGACATGTCAATTCTCAATAGCTCCAGCCATCCTGGTTTGAAGTATCTTGGTCGAAAAGCATACAATGCCTGTGTTTAAAACAATCTCACAGAGATAAAAAAGCTCAGAGTGTGTCTTGTTGACATAAGATTCCTGTGCACCTGGCCAATTTAAAAAAAAAACAATAAAAAAGTAAACAAAAAAGAAAAAAAAAACAAACAAACAAACAAAAAAAAAACCAACCCACAAAACACAAAACAATACCCTCCCCCGAAAAATATGATCCAAAGTTCTGAACTCTATGTCTGTCTGTCTGTCTGTCTGTCTGTCTGTCTGTCTCTCTCTCTCTCTCTCTCTCTCTCTCTCTCTCCCTCTCTTGTAATGAAATATGGAATGTTTCTCTTTGCAAAAGATCAAGTGAATGTTAAGCTTTGGGTGTCACTAGACCTCGTAGAGAAAGGTACCAGTAACACAGCCAGGACAGTTGCCTGACTAAGCAACTAAATGCCGGCTGGCATGCCCAAAACGTGCAATTGTGTCCCCCTTTCGCCGTGTGAATAAATAATTAGATCAAATAACTACAGCTCACAAGCTGTGAGGAAAAGACTGTTTTGTCTTTTGCTCACTGAATCATTGCATCTCTCAGCCTCTATGCATTCTCTGTTCCTACAGATCACTCAAACAAGTGCATTAGTCATCTTCTCTTACAGACACAGAGACGTACTGCAGATAAACCTTTATTTAGTAATGCATTTTGCACGTTGTAATAAGGCAATGTTTCTGTCACATTCCTTTCACCACAACTATCACCAGCCCTGTCATAAAATTTTCAACTCTCTCGGGTGGACGAAAATACTTTGGATCATAAACGCAATAAGTCTAAATCCCAAACTCTATGTATCCCTTTCTTTGGATTGTGGTACTCCATTCATCCAAGCGGAGACAATCAATCAACCAATCTATCTGATTTCTTCATACCACTCTATGTGATATTTTAATACCAATCCATGTGATACCTTCATACCCGCACTAACAAACACATTTGGATTATTGCCTTAAAAACCACAAGCATTGCACTACATAACCATCAAAGTGTCGTATTTGTGTGTGCAGAGTACTTTCAACATAAAGTTGGGGCTCTTATGTCTTAACTTAAGATGAAGGCTAGGGAACAAGTCCTACTTCATTTGACTTTTTAAAGTTTTGGGTGAAACATAAAACAGGTATAATTTGGTTTTTCTCGTGATTCTATTTAATTTCTTTTGGGGGTGGTGGTGGAGAGGGGTGGCGGAAAATAGATACTTTGAACCTTCCTTAAAATATCATCTGCATGAACAAAGTCCCTGCTACTTCTACAGACACTGTTTAAATACCCGCTGTGACAGCGCATATTTGCCACTGTTGTAATGCTTGAGTACTTGAATAAGGTTTTTCACCATCCTTAACGCAGATTTTCTAAACTTACTAGTCATGTCTGTAGATACTAGTTATATGATCATCAAATAAATTTGCAAAAAATATTTCTAAGTAGCAAAGAGAAAACAGTACAATTGTGATTGGTCGGCAGTTTCTATTGCCTTATCTGTTGGTAGTATTCTATATAAATTTACTTCCCAAATGTGATTATACTTTGCAGAGGTTTCCGTTTTTTCTGAATAAATATGCTTTACTAAAACCGATTAAATCAATTTCTTATTTCCATACGTATCAATAGAGTTCAAGTCATTCTACGTTGATAATGGTTCATAGATCCTGCCGTTAGATAAGTTGGTGACATTCGATATTGAATGCCATCAGTGCTTCCATGTCTTTTTTCATCTTTGGCACAAGTGATCAATTTGGGGCTCTAAGTGGCGAGGCCTATATGCTCGAAAAAGCTAAAGTCTGCAGTTGATGAAAAATATTACAAAGGTTGAAAGAACCGGTTTAAAACCACTAGTTTTTCCTTATGTGTGACTGCCTGCCTCAAGTCAGGAGTAAAATTTATTTCTTTACATTCGTACTGGAAGATGAACATTTATGTTTTGGTAATTCTTGAGCCTCTGCCTTGTGCTGTAATTAACAGTGCTCCCATTGTTGGGTTGAAATTTATGAATATGGGTAATGTTTTTATGATCTATGTCACAGTTCCTGTTGTTACTATAATTATGAATAGTAGTAATAGTAATGGTGCTATTGTTAGTAGTGCTTTACTATTATTATTATACCAAATTCTACTGAAAGACTTTATTTTGTAGTGTTTCAACAAAAACCGGTAGTTGTGTAAATTGTTTGTTGAAAGAGTGCGGAATGGCAGATAGGAATAACATGATATCAAAGATTCATTCACTGGTTCTCGTGCCTGGTCACGTTAGCATGTGGTGATGCCCTGTGTGTCAGTTGTGTGGTTTGTAGGGATGCAGAAAATTAAAGAAGTACGTGTATCGCTTCTGTGAACAAATTAAATACAAACATGTTTGCGCTGGAACATTGTTGGGAACTTCTATAGGATGTACGGTGAAACTGATATGAAAGACTGATTTGGTTGTCCTGTCATCAATTCACTTGGGAGTTATGAACAAAACGAACTGAATTTGCCATCGCAGTGCAAACAGGACACTCCTCTGAAAGAAGTATGTACAACTCAAAATACAAAGTGAGAGTCAGACTATATATCCCCACTTCAGCAGATACCTATCACGAAACGTATCTTTGTTCTAAGTGGGGTTTTATGTGCCTATCAGCTTAGGCTAATGGAACCGGCATGGGCATTTCCTGCAAGCAGACAAAATAACAGACGTACATGGCATACAGAATGAAATGCTGAGTGGTTCCCTGCAGGTATTATTCCACTCCAATAGTCACCTCTATCTGACGCTGGTTGGAAATTAGGCAGGAGAGTTCAAATGGAACAAATCAATGTACCGCTGCCATTCACTACCCTGTTAAACTATTACATACCACCCACATTGATAATATCTTTCAGTGTTTTCTTTGTCATTTTGCTTCCTCAAGAGGCTACAGATTTAATCCAAAATTGGCATGGACAAAATGATGTTTTAGATTAGATTCACTTTGTTGCGTTGTCAAGGAATACATATTTACGAGTTTTCCCAACTGATTTGATACTTTTTTTACGGAAAAGGTTCATAGTGTAATAATGAAATAATTTTAAAGATGCACATCAGTCCTCTATGCACATAGGCGTGCACACACACTTACACCCTCCGCACACCACTGTTGTGTATGATTTTGCTTACGTACGAGTTCTACTTATTCTTTAGTTAGGTAAGGCAAGCATGGCAGTTAGGTAGGCTTGGGCTATTATTTGCGGCACCATTAAGTACAAAACTGCTGTGTCTAACGTGTCTGAACAAGATGTCTCCATTGGAGTCACTTGGATGAAGCTTTTCATTACGTCGGACTGCACGGCATCCACCGGAAATGAGTTTTCTCTTCTGCATTGACCGCCAATTTCATCGAAGCTATAGTTTTTGTAATGATTTAGCACAGACTATCAATGCAGATAATCTTGGAATTTATGAATGAACTCAACAAAGAATGATAAAGACTATTGGCCTTACCTGAAACACTGTATCATAAACATGATTAATAAAACGTTACAATAATGAAGTTTTCTAAGCTGTGATTCGTACATTGTTCAATAAATTACCACATTTACTTTAGAAAAGGGCAGTCTCCTACAGTTGATCTACAGACCACTCGCAAGATGAGGTCTTCCTTCTGGGGTTTTTGGTTGGGTAAACACATACTGTCTGGTTCTTCTGTTAGTCAGATGTGCAGTATGTATCTACTAATCCACACTTAGCTCTTAGTCAATCAGAGTCACCTCACATCCACACAGGTCTTGAAAGTTTATTTATGTAGGCCACTTTCAAAAGTAACCAATGAGCTGCTGCTGTGAGATCCTTCTCCAGTAAAACCCACATTACAAACATACTGAATAGTATTTCCCTCTGGAAACCAACTTTTATGATTGTATATTATATTGTACTATGTAGGTAATTGACAGTACCGAGGCAAACATGTCAATGGCAGCAATGATACAACTCCACATGTGCTATGATCTTTTTTATTACTACATGCATTGTATTTGTCCAGGATCTCGTCTCTAATTGGCTAAAAGTTGATGCAGGTTACAGACTACAGTTGTGATTGGCTGGTTGCGCATCCCAACGGAGATAATCCGTAATTGTGAAAATACTGTGTTTTCAGCATGCTGTAGCTTCTGTTTAAATAAAGTTAGCTAAGTTAGATTTGCTGCATCGCAGAGTTGCTTCATTGGTGATCATATAGGTGCACTGTCTTCCAGGCCAGGTGGGAACTTTATGGTGGGGAAGGACAATGATGTGACCCTGGCAAGAGCACAGTTCATACACCTGTATAAAGCTGACATCCAGGTGTTGTTTCGTATTTCAATTATCACAAATTAACGAGCTGGGAATTGTATGACAAAAATCCGTCCGTATTTTTCTGACATTTTTATCTGTTAAATGCCGTTCACGGAATTTTAAAATACCAAGATGCTGATTTTTTAGACTGAAAAAAGCTAATATGAAAAATAGAAGGATTTATAACTGTAGTCTGTGGCCTATTAGGGCTAACTCTGTATGTATTGGGACTCACATGGTCATGTTGTTATTCCATTATCGTCCATCAAGCAAGTTAAAAATGGGAAGTCAGCACTTTTTGACAGCTGTCTGAACAATTTTGAGTGATCCTAACAACTTTTACATGGATGGAGCATGCAAGATATGGTCCTGGGACTGTAGATCACAAGGCAAATGGTTTGGGCTATGGTATTGTGTACCTCAGGCCAGCTTATGAAAGGAGAAAAGAAGTTTTACACCCACAGATGGGCTGTCAATATCAAGTTTAACAGTCTCAATTTTCTAAAAATTCATGAAGTATCACATTTATGTCACAAATCATTGTGCATAGACATGTTGCACCTATCAGTGGAACCACACTGCATAAATAATAACAGGATTTGATGCAAGACATTTAACAAGTGCATAGGCTATGCCTCCTTTGCTGACTGCTTGGTAGATAGATAGCTTCTATAGCCCTTTGTATTTAGCGATACCTCACTTGTACCACACAGGTAATCATATGTGGGTATGAGAAATTATCTATGCTAATATGATATGAATAAATTATGCTAATCCCATTGATATGAAACTTAGTGACCCTCTGTTTCAAACTTTTAATTTTGTGGCATTGTCATTGTAGGCCTACAGCCTCCATTCATATGCAGAGCTGTTTATACAAAATCTTGTCAAAGTGATTTTGGGCATACCAGAAAAAAATGCGCATTGTCTGTCAGTAGAGCTGTACAAATCTTAGGTAAAATGTAAATTTCTTTGTTTTTTGGTTTTGTTTTTGTTTCTCCCCCCCCCCCACCCCACCCCCTTTTATTTTTATTATTTTTTTTTTTTTTGGTAGACAAAAGCTTGTCATATATTTGTGTCATTTGACTGGGGTAAATCATTTAAAATCAGGCATGCTGACTTTGTTGAGCTGTTGAGTTCATCAGCATATTATTTTCACATAAATGAATCAATTTATATCCATGAATATGGATGACAGCACTTATGAACTGCAGATTTTATAACTTTTACCAAGCTAGTGTACATAGGTGGCAAAACATTTGAACTTCAACATACAACCACATATAATTATAAGAGTTTCAGAAAGTGAAACAAGGGGGAAAAAGTTAGCTTGCATTAAACACTTGCCTGAAAACACTTGCGCCTGATAATTGGATTGATAATTGGATGCTTATCAAATTTAAAATCAGAGCACTTGTGAATACCAATGTGCATTTATGATATTGGAATAACTGTACAAACTTTTGTCATTTTCTTTCTTATATGTGCACATACACCAGAAACCATGTCAATAAACCACAACTTATACAGTCTACTGCAGAAAAAAAGGCATAGCACTATTGGTTTGTGGAAGCTGGATCACCCAACTGCCCTCCTAATGTTCAAACAAAGGGTGCGTTAAAATTCCATAATTTTAGTACCAAAAAACATAATTTGCTAAATACTGCTACTCTAATCTGTGACCTACTGGTCTTAAACTGTGCACTTTGATGGGCTAATAATGCTTAAACACTGAAAATGTTCCATTGTCTGCCATAATTCAGATTATATCAGGAAAATACTGCCATAATGACTGGTATTAGATGCTGACTTGGTGTAACTGATACTTCCCCCATCCGCCATTAATACCTCAGCAGTGATAGATGTCATATTTTTTGTAGACAAGTGTTACGAATCTATCCATAAATAGCAAAAAAATCACCAATTTCACCTAAAAATTCATAAAATTTTAGCAATATATTCAAATTTGGGGTTAAAATTAAGGGGTGGGGCATTGTAATTTGATCTCTCATTGTAAGGGCAGGACATGCAGGCAAGTGATTATGGGTTTGCATCATAGCCCATTGTGTATCGTATTCATATTGGACAGAAAAGATTTGATTGGGTGCAATTATATCATTTTCCTCAAAATTTTGATTAATTATTTTATGTGTCATAAAAACTGATTTTTTAGATTTAAAGGTTGCTTGCAAAAAAGTTGATATTTTCTTTAATATTGAAGTTTGGTAAAGTTAATGCAAATATTTTGCAGGAAACAGGTTGTGGCTTCAGTTAAACAAGTTTTAAAAATTTTGATAAGTCTATTAAATAGGTTACAGACTACAGTTGTGATTGGCTGGTTGCGCATCCCAACGGAGATAATCCGTAATTGTGAAAATACTGTGTTTTCAGCATGCTGTAGCTCTGTTTAAATAAAGTTAGCTAAGTTAGATTTGCTGCATCGCAGAGTTGCTTCATTGGTGATCATATAGGTGCACTGTCTTCCAGGCCAGGTGGGAACTTTATGGTGGAGAAGGACAATGATGTGACCCTGGCAAGAGCACAGTTCATACACCTGTATAAAGCTGACATCCAGGTGTTGTTTCGTATTTCAATTATCACAAATTAACGAGCTGGGAATTGTATGACAAAAATCCGTCCGTATTTTTCTGACATTTTTATCTGTTAAATGCCGTTCACGGAATTTTAAAATACCAAGATGCTGATTTTTTAGACTGAAAAAAGCTAATATGAAAAATAGAAGGATTTATAACTGTAGTCTGTGGCCTGCATGCACAAAGCAAGCATAAACGTACTAGTAAAAGCCCGTTGCGGTAATGCACAGTTATAAATGAATGGAACCATGTGCGACATGCAATGCAAGAGCAACATAACTCTCTCTGACTTAATTACCAATTGTATAAAAGCCTTTCGGACCTGTATCCGCTATCTGGGGAACCTTCTCCACTAAGCTCCATGTCTGACTCAGTGGGGGGCGCTAGGCTGCTGTCATAGTCTGACGGCGACTTCAGTGTCTGATACAATATTTCTATTCTGGGGCCCACTGCCATCCCAAATTGCTACCCTCAAGGCATTGTATCAATCATTTTTAAGTAAGGTTCACACTGGAGAAGTCCAAATACATTGTACATTAGATGACCCTAATGTTCTTGTTTATACTGCTTTGAAGGCAACAAATCCAATAAATATAACCTCCTAAAATGTTATTTGAGCATTTCCATGACAATTTCTAAACATTTTAACGACAGTGTCGTCTCTTAACATCAGGTTTCACCCCGCACAACAAAATCGATTTTAGATATGTGTTAAAGGAAAACATATTAGTTACAGGTAACTGTCACGAGACCTTGATGTAGTCGCTGTACTCGCAGACCGAGAAAACCATTTCGGGGCTTTGGTAAAGTGACACCAGGAAAACTGTACTATGTAGACTGCCAATAATCTGACTACATTTACATTTAGCCACATGTGCTCATTATGGTCAATATATATATATATATATATATATATATATATATATATATATATATATATATATATATATATATACCTATTTATATATATGTGTGTGTGTGTGTGTGTGTGTGTGTGTGTGTGTGTGTGCACGCGTGCGTGCGTGTGTGTTTGACAATTTGTGCTTCGAGACCAGCGTTAAGATAAGATCAGTTAAACACAAAGTGCTGACAGCCTGCAAGGGAGTTCTCAAGTAGACAACATATAGATTTCCCCCTCTTGGCAATGTGAAGCCGCGACTTGTTACAAAATATTTTTCTTTCTACTGAGCGGATACAGGAAAATTTTGAAGCGGAAATATTTTTTAGAAGTGCAATAATCTTCCAATCTGTTTCCGTTGTTACCTTCGGTAACTGTAGTTCTAGAAATTATCGCGCTCGATTTAATTTCGCGCTTTTGGCGCTACCACCTAAAGCGCGAAATTAAAATGCGCGAAAATAAGTTGCATTGTATTTCATTACATTGTTTGGCATTGGATTGCGAGAAACTAAAATGTGCAAAAATTCTGTAATTGCAGAAAAAATGAGTTTGTGCGAAATTAAACGCGCGCGAAAATTTCTAGAACTACAGTACTTGTTTTTTGTGCCTTACCATGTCAAAATTACAGTCGTCTGACCCTCAGACCGGAATTATACTTCACTTCATGAGACTAGCTTCAAAATGTTTTATCTTTCTGAAGAGCTGATAAATGAAAATTTTGAGGTTTATATATTCTTCAGAAGTAAGAGCCCAAATCTCCAAATTCTTTCCCGTTGTTTCCCAAGTTAAACTATTTTTAAGCTTCAACATGCCAAAATCCCCAGTCAGCTGACTCTCAGACCGTTACTGTTTGAATTATACTTTGAGACCCCGCAAAGCAAGAAACAAATTTGGTGATCAATATTTAGGGACGTGCGTTACGCGTATTAACATACAAGAGCCAAACCAGCCCAATTTATTATTATTTTATATATTTTTTACGAATTTACTGCTTTACGCAAACAGTAAAGAGTTATTGTAAGGTGCTCTTTCACCACCGTCACTCCCCGCGGAAAATCTGATAGTGCAGCTATAAACAGGCAGGGCAAAACTAAGGGAATTTGGATTTTTGAGCATATTAGCCCTTCAGCTTACAAGCTGTTCACTTACTTGCACGGTGCTCATAAAAATGTGGGTAACGCCAAAGATTGATATGTGGAATATACAAAATCATGAAAATGTTTGTGATGAGAAGTCTGAGTATAACTTGTATGAAATCACCCCACGGTTTTTTGGCTGATCATTACCTCTAAATATCCGTGCTGTATCGCTTGATAAATGACTTCTCTTCACAATGGGATTTATTTAGTGCACAGATTTAAAACCAAATTGAATTATTTTGGAAGAGAGTAAAAAAGAATTTAAGAAAACTTCGAGTCTGAAAAAAAAAGAAATATCACTCATTTCGGCTGTCTCACACCGGGACCGGGAGTCAGTCATAGGCTGTCCTGAGCACTTGGCCAGAAATTGGCAGTATCTTCATATTAGGCTAACATGTAAGTGCACATTTACTCAATATAAAAGAAAAAAAATACTCAATTGGGCTTTCCCACACCGGAACCGAGAGTCAGTCACTGGCTGTCCTGGGCACTTGACCAGAAATTGGCAGTAATTATTCAATTGTCACAGACTTGATTCATTCTTTTGAAACAGTAACTCCTGGGCCGGGATTCAGTAATAGGCTGTCCCAAGCATTTACCCAATTATAAAAAGCTTGATTCGTTCTTTTCAAACATAAACTAAGAATTGACAACTAAATAGAACTTGATTTCTTGGAGACTTTCATAGGATTAGGTGTCATCATGGAGTTTGTTTTATATTTCTGGTACAGGACATCCATTGTTACAGTACTTAATAGGAATTCCCCAGGTTTATACAGGTGTCTGGCTGTAACTGTTTGTATTGTAATCACTGGGATTAATTATATAGACGCCGTTTGTTTCTACGTCACTTATACACTGGCAGGTGGTTAGACTAATGTTTCCTATCCAGCTAGAAAGGGAACATACTAGTTCAGCGGCAAGTCAAATTATTCTTATCTTAACTGGTTCTATGCTATTTTGTAATTATGTTTGATAGGTGTTCTGTATTTATATTAAAGCTCTGCGTTAATAAGCAGAACTTCACATATATAGATAATGCATCATTTGACACGTTTATATTGATTCATTATTACGTGGTTTGTCTTTAATGAATATTTAGCTTAGACAAGGAGTCGCTTCTCAGAGACACATGTACGGGTACAGGATCCGAAACATGTTCTGAGTAGTTATCCGCTGAAGACTCTTAAATTAATTTGGGCTAATACAGTTTATATCAAAATTCTACACAAGTACGTGACAATAATACTTCCATATTTATACAGGTTAGCCGGTGACAGGTTAGTTTCTGGAGTGCAAAGAGTTTGGATTACGGAATAGGGTAATGACTACCAGGAAGTGGTTCTGGAAAAAAGACACAACTACAATTCTGGAAGCTTTAAGCCATCGATGCTTGGTGGACAGGCCTGCAAAGGCGGGTCCCCGATCTCTGATTTTAGAAGCATACTGTAATTCCAGACAATGACTTTAGTCTAGCACCTATTTAGACTTGTTTTAATTGTTGCTATTGTTAATTTTGTTACTCGGTTGACTTATTAATGACGAATGATAATGTTTAGGGACATGAATGTAGATAAATGGCAAGATGATTTTTTTTAATTACTTCCTTAATCCTATAATTAATCATGAGCATTAAATACAGTAACAACGGTTCAGCGTTAGCCTGGAGAGCTGATTTTGGAATAAAGTTTAACACAAATTGTAACTGTCTATTCCGTAAATCAAATTTCATCATAAACAAAGAATTTTACAGTCACGCTAATAACAAAAAATTCAAATTATAAAACCCCTGCTCGGAAAATTTGGTGTTAACCTGTGAGTCTTCCAATATCATTCATTTGATATCCTGCATCAAATGTAAATCACAATATGTGGGTCTAACTACTCAATCAATTAAAAGGAGATTTAGTGGACACACAACTATAATTGATTAATAAATTAAACACCTTTTTGTGTAACCATTTCAATTCTGAGTGACATTCACATTTGGATAGCTGGGTACAAAGTATTCATTACAAAGTGCCAAATTTGTTAGACCTAAATAGTTATGTTAACAAAGGAAAATTGTTATAAATTGAAGATATTTGGATCAAATCACTTAATTTAGCTTTTTTCTTTGGACTCAATGACAAAATTTTAGGCTTTGGTTAGACAATGACAGGTTTGCACATGGAGTGTAAAGAGTTTGGACTGCGGAATAGGGTAATTACTACCAGGAAGTGGTTCTGAGCAAAAAAACACAAATACAGTACGTACATACATACATACATGCATACATACATACATACATACATACATACATACATACATACATACATACATACTGCTTCCAAAATCGCACGTTTTCTATTTACCCTGGAAGACTTCATGTACAAATAAAACCCTTCCAAAACTTCAAGTTCAAAATTGAAATTTCATCAATCTTTTTTAAATTATATACGATTTTGCCATTTTTTTTCTTTCAAAAGCGTACTACGACTACTATACTATATCTTGTAGCTTTATATACATTTCAGTATTTGGGATATACAGGGCTCCGCTGCCTAATTGGTGTTTTGTAAGCTAATTCCAGGAAAATGTCGATTTGGACTAGGGGTGGGGGAGGGAGTAAAATTCTGGTCCACGGGATAATTGAAGTTTTCGAATGTTTTATATGTACCTAAGCACCATGCATCCGACTGCCTGATGGGAAACCATGCCCTATAACCTTGAGCAAGGACAAACTTATCATTGTTCCACTGTTGTCTATTTCCATTCGCTATACTACGCTATGCATACGATCTAACCGATCGCGTGTTTCAAGCGCTCAAAGCTTTTCAAATGTTATCTTGCAATTGACATTTTTTAAATGAAGGAAGTGTTCTGCAGTAAAACGATTACGTAGATGGATGAGGATTAAAAGTCGGCAATTTTACTTTTCGGATCTGGCCCCAATGAATATCGATCGGGCCACTATTCCGGGCAACAACTGTCACAGTTTGAGACGAATCAAATTCACACCCAAACGTTTTGGGGATTCTTTCCGTCCCTCCACTATTAATCTTTCGAAGGATCTCCCGGATAACATAAGGCAGTCTGCTACCCTAAGTTTGAAAAGTACCCTTTGTGCGTCCATCGTGGTCCTGTCGACTTTTCTCATGGTAGTAGATTCCCTAACATTATTCCTACTCATTTACGTTCAGGGTTTTTTAATTTGATACCTCAAAACAAGCATAGATCATTGTGTGATTCTGGTAACTATAGAAGAATCGCCCTCGGCAATATTTTGGGTAAGTTTTTGGACCGGGTTATCTAAACTGAATATCCTAATGTCTTAAATTCTTTGGAGCTTTAATTTGGTTTTAAAGCTGGAAATTTTACGTCACGGTGTACATTTGTTGAATGTTCTCAATACTGCAGTATGAATAATACGGATGTACAGGTTGTATTTCTAGACGCCACAAAAGCGTTGGACAGGGTACACTCTATCATAGTCTTTAATTTGTTGAGGTATTAGCTAAGTGATAGCAAGATTACTGTTGAATATGTATACTCAACAAAGAGTCAACGTTTCCTGGGGTAACGCTGTGTCGGACCCATTCAAGTGTACCAATGCTGTAAATCAACGTGGCGTCCTCTCACCAATCGTATTCGGTATGTACATAGATGAGTTACTCACGTGCTTAAAAAAGTCAGGTTATGGATGTTATATTGGGCATATTTTTACAGTAGCATTGGCATGCGCTGATGATGTAGCTCTCTAAGCCCCGACCTCTGTTTCAATGAACAAGATGCTGGCAATCTGCTCACAATTTGGCAAAAAATATACTGTCCTCTTTGAAACCTTCAAAATCCAAGCATATGGTTTCAGGTAACACCGATTCAAATCCTGATGTTTCATTGGATGATTCTCCTATTAAAAGTAAACTGCATCAATTCGAGCACTTTGGCAATATTATTGGTAAGAATGCCTATATTGACAGTTTTGACAATTGCATCCGACATTTTCAAATACAGGTGAACATTTTGATGGCTCAGTTTGGTAACGTCTTTCAAGACACTAGGTATCAATTGTTAAAAACATACTGCATGCCTCTATATGGTTGCCAAATTTGAGATTGTTCTAAAAAAGAAACAGAACTTTTTATACTGTGTCGCGAAAAAAAATTAGATTTATTTGGCGACTTCCCTACAGGTGTCATAATGCACTACTACCATTGATTTGTGAAGATGTACCTATCAATATTCAATAACACCAAAGATTCCTGAAATTTTTCCATGCGATTGTAAATAATAAGTATAATATTGTTAATATATGTGGGAACTCGCTCAAGATGGAAGTAGATTAGCCATATGCAATTCCATGAATTTGATTTCTTCAAAATATGAAATAAACAAATACAAACTGAAGAAGTAAAGGTTAGATTTTTTGTTTAAAATGCATCCACAAGAGTGTAACTTCAGCATGTGGTGGTACTGTAGACAATTTATGTATTGTACAATTTGTCAGCGAACTTTGTCCTGCTCGTGACGGTAAAGTAAGCACCATTTTTACGGCAAGAACTTTCCGACTCCATCCATTTGGTATGCACTATGCTGCAGACTTCACACATGACTTGAAAATATATAAGCACGAACTGTGATTTTAAGCATACTATAAGGAGGCCGCTAAAAAATTTTCTGTTATTATATATAGTATGATTCATTTGTGTATGTATGAGTCTTACTACCTGTTTTTCTTGTAGGTGACCCCGTTGAGCACGAATAAAAATACATATATAATGACTTATGTAGCTCAGTATCATAACAAAGTCATGGTTCTTGCCATTGAAATCCATAATGTCAATGACCTTCAACAATGGCCGCATGAAATAGATCAATGAACATTGCCAAACATGGCCCGATAAAACAATATACAATTAGGATTGAGGCCCGTATCATTTTATTGCACGATCGTCGCGTTTGAAGTTTTGACCCATTGGACCCCTCTTTCAGCAGTATGGACGGCAAATTTTGAAACAAGGAACCAAGGATCCCCTTCTGCTGTCACCTTACCAGGACATTGCAGGTTTATCAAGCTGATCTGCGCAGCTCAATCTGTCGCAAAGCACGCAGACGTCATAGGATCGCTCGTACAAAACCCATGTAGTGTGACTGGTTATCCCCCATGACGTTTGTAGCCTCGTAATTTCAGAAATCAATCTGGAAATGGGTACGGTAAGCTTTTCCCCTCCATCCGTTGAACGACATGCAATTTTTGATGTTGGTTTTGAGGAGGAGGAGGAGGAGGAGGAGGAGGAGGAGGAGGAGCAGCAGCAGCAGCAGCAGCAGCAGCAGCAGCAGCAGGAACGTAAGGAGAAAGAAGAGGAAAAGAATAATAATTTTATTTTGAAGCACTGATGTTTTGATTGTTTGCACAACTAACGGGTCCAATTAATGGAGAACTCAAAATATACAAGGTTGGCCCCTGGTGCGACCACATCTTATACGGACTGCTTACTGGGTATATATTTGACATCGTTATACACCCCCTTTCAAAAGTCCCTGCCATATTTAGAAAACTATTACCATTTGGTGACAGAAACCAGAATGAGGCTGGGGTGGAAACCAAATCAAGTCCCCATCCAGCTACATGTTCAATTTGCTTACTTTTTTAAAGCTCATATCTATCATTTAAAAACACTTTTGAATACACCCATCGTGTTATCTGTGAGGCGACTCTTGGACTACAACAGTAAGGGGGGGGGGGAAATAGGTCTTCATTGTCTGATCCATTGTTGCAAAAGTTTTTGTGATGTAGTCTGTGATTATAAAATAAGTTTTCATGGCAACATGTTTTATATCGTCAAAACATAATCCGTTGAATTCATATTTTAGAACCAGTCATTCATTTGGGTATGTAATTTGTACTACCTGGGACATCAATATGTATGTATGTATGTATGTATGTATGTATGTATGTATGTATGTATATATATGATTTATATATGCCTATGACAGCTAAATGTATATCCTTAAAAACCCTTATTTCACTTGCTACTGGAAATTCATAGAATGTATAGAGAGTCAACTCGGTTATTCTGGCTTTGGGTCCAATTGTAAAGGATATTAAAATTGCAGTGAGATGTATATCAGCCGCAACTAGGAAACGTCAAAACACTAAAGATTTTCTCCTTATGTTGTAGTCCTAGAGTCTCCCAACGGAATGAGACAATGGTTACATTTAAAAGTATTTTTGATTATAGACATGAGCTAGCAAAGTAAGCAAATTTAACATTTCAGTGAATGGGGTCTTGAATTGGTGTCCACCACAGCCTCATTCTGGTTTCTGTCACCAGAGGTCAGTAGTCTGGAGATTTTGTTTTAATCCTCATAACTCTAAAAGTATTACCATGGGACCTAAACTTCTGCAGAAAACACCGTCCTCATATCTTGAGAGTATACCCATGAATATGTGTGATGAACTTGACATTCTGGGAGTAACTTTTAACTCTAATAACACCAGTAATAATCATGTTAGTAATCGTATGAAGAAGTGTAGACAAAAGTACAAGTATGCCATACCCTGGTTTGAACACTGAGGTCAAAACTCATATATGGAAGACCATGTGCGATCCTATATTAACATATGGCCTGGATACTATAGCCTTCTCCAAGAGAAATATGGCCGATCTTGAGTCCACTCAGGTTACCATGGTCAAACGTTTTCTCGGCATTGGGAAACGTTCTCATCACACACCACTTTTGAGAGCATTAGATATTCCACGCGTATTTGATTGTATTACTTTGAAAATTTGTCTCTTTTTAATCGTAGTTTTAAAATTGAATCTCCCTTACTCTCTTTACATGCCCGCATGCTTGCGGACTTTATTGTGCATGGCCATAGGAGCAAAGGCTCCACAATAGACCGAATAATTGACTACGGGTTTTCTACTGTTGATATTGCTTTCTCGGACTCGAGCTCTCTCAGATCATCAACGCCATCGCCATGGCCATAACTCGTGGCCCCGGCGATGGCGTTGATGACAGCCGTAAGTATCTTGTGTATCATGAAAATTTTATTAAACCCTGGGCTGACGAGCCTATCCTGGCTGTCCTGCTGATCAGACGCTTCTGATCCAGGAATACGAACATGTTCGTCTCCCCAGCGGCGCCTCCCGCGTTGCTGCACCATTTATCCTTATATTATTCCTCCCGCCTCCTGATAGTCGCCTGAATGGTCTTCATTGTCACCTTACTCTTATTATTTACTCAGTTTTTAACGACTGATCTTAACCAACGCTTTTTAATTATTATTAATATCGCATTGTATTTTATCATGATGTACTCATAGCTTTAATCTTTCTCAAGAAATGGAGGTTCAATAAAATTATTATCATTATTATTATTATTATTATTATTAGTAGTAGTAGTAGTAGTAGTAGTAGTAGTAGTAGTAGTAGTAGTAGTAGTAGTTCTGAAAGTTTGAGAAACAGCTGAAAAGACCAATTTAACAGGTAAGTAAATGGGGCCTGACTTGGTGGTGTGAGACCTTTGACAGCTCAATGGTTCCTCCCTAGTGTCTGCATGTGTCTAGGTCACATGTGTGCGTGCATTTGCAGATCCATGTGCGTCATGATTACGCCAGTGGAAAGAATGTAATAAGGTATTTCTTTTGAAATTGCGTAGCCCTGGAGAGTTCTTTCCCTGAGGTTGTCTTGCCCCAAAACCGTGATGACGCATCAGCCATTGAAAAATCGAAGTTGGGAAATTCTGCCATTCACTGTGACCGAATGCCTGGTGGAAAGGAGCAATGAACGATAGTCACGATGGGGCCATAGTCCTGCATTATCGCTATTCAAAAAGGTGATAATATCTCCCTCATCAGATGGCGCTGTGTTTACTTTACAATTAGAATCAATGTCTCCCTCTCGACCATGCGTGTTTTGCACTTCGAGCTCCGCGCCTGCGGCACATCCGTATTACATATTCGTAATCGATTTTTACCGCCATTTTGGAACAAAACATCCTGAGAGAAGGACTTCCCCAATGGTAAAAATTATTAAACTGATGTTAATTCTACACATTCTCCTAACTATCCTGTATAAAGAGAAACTCGGACTCAAGTCTCATTAGGTGGCAATTTGAATAATTTTAGATAATGAATAATTTTTGAATATGACGAACTACTACATTTAATTTTCTTGTATTTGTTAATGAAGCTTTAAATTGAAATACACATGCGAATAAGGTAAATAGTATGCTCTCCAAATTTATATGCATGTGAAAAGGAATTCATATTTCTTTGCCAAAGAATACAATATTGCTTATATGTAACTCTTTGTTTTTCCTCATGTTAATTACACAGTCTGAACCTGCCCAAATGCATGTGGTAGAGACATACACTTCACTACATCCTGATGCCTACTGCAACATTGATTTATCTGTCGACAGATGCATTCATTTTTTACAAAAAAGGTTGAAACAGTTTGCTATGAAAACTGAGAAATATTCAATTATATAAAAGCAAATGGGTGCAAATTGCAACGCACTTACAGCAACTTGCACATTTATGTTCACACTGTTGGACCTGAATTTGAATTGAAAAGAGCAAAGGGTGAAAGACAAAGTCTCCAGACACAAGATTTCAGGTGCATGCAGATTTACCAACCAATTTACGAGAAAAAAATCAATTCTTCAACTTAACCCTTTCACACTTGATTTAAGACTGAGTCAACAGATTTCTCACTCTTTTCACAAACACGCCTCCTTGCATTTTAGATCAAGTACACACACATTCAATGGATGGATATTCCAGGTACGTTAAATTATACGTTGTTAACCAACACTCAGAAACTTGTACCTGAGATAATTACAATTTGTGCGCAACTTGATATTCCGGTATGTGTTTCAGCATCTTATTTACTAGTCATGATATAAAGTTTTATACCCCTAAGCTCTAGTTGGCCCCAGTGTCAGCGAATTCAAATCCTCACTGTGGCCATCATGACGTATTTATTTAAACTTGAAGCGTTTTGATATAATGTCAGAAGACTTTATTACCCTATCTATGCAGACTGCAATGTAACGTCCATTGAATTTGGACAATTTTTGTTACTTACTCTATGTGGACCCTATGTACATATTGTCACATAAATATAGCCCTCAGTTCTAAGAGAAAATCATGAACCATGAGAACCAGGCAGTGATGTCGGTATCTCAATGCGCATCATATATCCGTAGCATCCCAACAAATCAAAATAAGAGCTGTATTTTTGGGGGGGGGGGTCTTGCTGTTGATGTAGCCAGGACAAATCACGTGTATTTTCATGCAGACTTACCATGTTTTCACCAATCTAAAAACATTTGCAAGGACGCCACTTACTCACAAAACAACAATAACACGGTCAATTTTACCCCGCAGATCGCAATTTTGTCACAACTGCGCACATGCTTCAGGGTAGCATCATACTTGAGTTAAAACGAAGCCAAAGGGACACGCAAAACAGCAGTAGCAGCCGCGTGAAACAAGTAAAGCGTTTGTCAACAGTTTTCGGTTTCACCAAAACGTACAATTGCTTGCAACTCGCTGTCCTTTGAATACCATTTATACTCCTTGCAGAAGGTGAAGTGTGCCCATCATCGCAAACAAAGTGGGGAACACTCAATGTGTGAAAACGTGGAAACAGGCAATGTTATAGGCAACTGTTTTAGGTACAGTGGAACCCTGTTTTTAGACCACCTACAGTTGCACCTAAAAGTGATATTTATTGCAACAGCGGTACTCCTGTTGTTATCATCACAGTGTCGGATAATTCTGGTGAAAACTATACAGTGCGGAGAACACAAGGGGGAAGGCAAGGAAGCTTCTTGAGCTATTGTTTCATAAATGTACATTTTAAAGCACCTTAGCATGGAAACTGGCATTATCAGGTAATTAATACTAAAAATAGGTCACATGTAACCGCTAAGTCATTATACCGTTTTTATACATAGAATAAGCATCGTAATGAAATGTCAGGCTATTTGGAGTTTCTGTCCACCAAGAGAACATGACGTTGTTTTCGTTTAGTTTGGGGTCAATTTCTCACGTAACTCGTATTCCAATTCTTAAAAAATTGCCCTCTGACTCACAGTGGATGTAAACAAGATGAATCCATCAGCCCAGCGTTTCCAATCCTGCGACATCTTACCAATCCAAATCATAGTAAATTTTCGGACTGTCACAATAGTCCCCGGAATACTCCTTGGTCTTACCCCTGGATACATGTCGGAACTATTTCAGCATCCAGACGGATGTCAACTCAAGAATAACCAGGTATAGCCTTCAAAACATTGTATGTACCACGACGTAATCTATGTGTGGGTCGTAGGTCTTTAAGCAATAGTTTAAAAGACCAATAAGTTACCAAGGCATGTCCAGGGATGTCGTTCATTATCATCTTTTAAGTGCCAAGCCTCTGAGTATTTTAGGGATCATGTGTAAACTAAATCATATCTATGCAAGGTTTTTATGTTTTGAGTATTTTAAATGCTGCACTATTATGCCGTATATACTTTGCACCTTTTACTAGAGGGCCCTGTGTAATATAGGGGTATTACTTAACAGGTGCATAAATATGTACAATGGTAGAAAATTATGTTTGTGTTTTTTACCCTCTATAAATAAAATTTCTTACTTATTTACTTAGTTTTGTTCTTCTTGTCCTTATGTTGAAAGAGCCTAAAATGCGACAGTATGCAATCTGGTAGTGGGCATAAGTTGTTAAATAAAATGTATATAAGATATTAAAGCAACTCTCGGAGGGGCATGGTATTCTATTTACAGAGGATATTGACTGTAGGATGCATTTGTATATGTACATACGTGTGTGTGTGTGTGTGTGTGTGTGTGTGTGTGTGTGTGTGTGTACATTCTCTGGCTAGGTCCCTAGGGTACAGCTGATCACCATGTGCAACTGGTGACGTTCATGAGAAAACAGCCGGATATAAAATGTTATGTTGTATACAACTCATAGAATACTTATCTACTTACTTCTCATTTGCGTCGATGAATAGGAAAAAGAATGATCCTTTACCTTTTATGTATGTACAGTGATCTGCATCCTATGTCAAGCGTTCTTGTGCGTCATATATGCAGATAATGTGATAAAAATTACCGGCATCTTACCTTTGGAAAATAAGTTGTTCCTCGCAGGAAGAATTCAATCCGCTGTCTGCTGTTTCTATCAAAAGAACGTTGGCTTTCCCCGTGTAAACCGCGGGTCTTTGATCTCGCCGAAGCGACCGTTGACAACGATGTAGCTGTTGGTGGAGCAGGCCTGGTCGCTTAGCTGTTGACACCTACTGCAGCACGCCGTGGTAGTATCGAGTCACAGCCGTTGTTTTTGTGTGAACACACTGCTACCGAAGACCGTCGCGCTATGCTTGGCTGTATTATTGATCAACAGCTGGGGGGAGCTATCAAGGCGCTAGGAAATCTGAAAGACAGTCACTGATGTGTGTAACTCCTCCTGAGCCCTGCATATACTGGTCTTGTCTGTTTGGCACGACCTCAACATCATGTTCATGTATGACACTTCACTGTTCGCCTCAGTTGTATGCTTTACTCAGGCTGATTTTGTAAAGGCCACCCATATTCAACTTTATTTATTTGAAAGTGTCAACGCCACAATATATGAAAGGCAGCCACTTTTCCTTCGAAAATGCTCTTTTTGAGTTTACATGTAGGCATTTTTGACCAATTTCTGTGAAACAATTTGCATGATTGCATAGATTTCTCCTGGAAAAGAAGTTTCTTGTCAAGAGTGAACCTTTTAAGGTCAAGAAGACAGTTGTCACACCATATATTCCGGGTCACTTTGCATGATGTCAAACTTAATAATGCGTTTTCTTAGTCTCAATTCTTGTGGTGTGATTAAGTTTTTATCTACCGTCTCTGAAAAGATATTTCGCCAAATGCATTTGCTGCGAACCCATATTTCTTCTTCATTTACAGATAAAAATCTAGATAGAAAAAAGTTGGGTGTACTTTTTTTGAGATAGGAATTGTTATTATTATTATTATTATTATTATTATTATTATTATTTGTAGTAGTAGTAGTAGTAGTAGTAGTAGTAGTAGTAGTAGTAGTAGTAGTAGTAGTAGTAGTAGTAGTAGTAGTATTTGCGCGAAACTCATCTGCATTGGCCTATAGAAGGTTAATGCACATGTGTCATCTCGGACTCTAGATATACATTAATAGCACGTGGCGAACTGAAAACAAGTATAGTTTTCGCACCTGAAACCACAATCCTTTCACATTCTGGATGCATCTGCACTCTGTAGTTGTCTTTGTTGTAGTTAGTGCATGAAAAAATGTATTCTGACATATGAAATGTGTCGAATGAATTGTATGCATTTGTTGTTCTGTTTTATGTACACGTGGAAAATCGTTTTTGTTTTTAAGCTTTCGCTGCCAAACATAAACCATGTTCTTGGGGGTATTGACACTTAATTCCTATTTCTGGATTTCAACCAATCTCTTGCACAGGTGGGGGCATGTGCCTCTGAAAAGTATCTTCCTGATAATTTCACATTGTAGTAGCCGTCGCATGGCTTACCAGTTGGCAAGAAAATAATACAATATGCTTAATTGTCCTAAAGATAAGCATTTAAGTAACTTTGGTCATGAGTCTGCCTCTCATCTTTCAGGAAACTCATAGCATTATAAAGCTTCCTCTTGCGCTCCGCTTGAATCAAAGATTTATGAGTATTGTTAGGGCTCGCATGAAAATGTCTAAAACGGGTTGCAGACCCTCTATAACGGCATTGTATACATGATGCATTTTCTGTTTTTTTTTGTTTCATAACAATTTTAAATGCCACAGAACATTTGCAATTCAGTTCTGTTGTTGAGTGACTACAAGCCACCATCATTTATTCATACCGATGCCGTTTCTCATGAAACCGCTCCCGAAATCAAGTTTACTCGCACATTCTCGTAATAAGATAAAGTTTAGAAAATTTTAGTTCTTCGACAAGCAAACAAAAGGTATTATATTCTCCACCTACTTTCTTCAGGTATACCACACAATGCACAATCACATACGTATTGTGAAATTAAGTGTGGTCATGACTTCATGCACAAAATTCCCACTGGGGACAAGCGACAATTGAGTGTGAGCATAACCATGCACTGACAATAAAGCGATCCAGTTTGCGTTGTCACAGAAAAATTAGGTAGGCCGATGTAGGTGATTTTCGCATGCCTTTGATGACGTCGGTGTGAAATTGTTCAAATGGAGAGGTAGCTGTTGAATGTTATCAAATACCCCTCAGGTGAGCATAGAGTTGCCACAGTCTTGCTTGTCTGCTTTACCTTGTCGTTTAAGACCCAACATGTTGATGTTTAAAGACCTTGTCTATCTTTCCGTAAAAAGGTTCATTCAAAATCATACTTCCGTGATTATTGTAAACGTGCATAGTATGGACGAAAGAACAGGTAAATTACGCATTTGACCCAGGTACCAGGCCAAATTGAAGAAGAGAGATATTAATCAAGCCCTCCAGCTTTTGTCAAACTCTGATGGACATAAAGGTGTATGTCACAAGTTGTCATACAGCGCCATATATTTCTTTCAGTGTCTGTTTATACGCCCATAAACGATTTGTACTGAATGTATTTGATATTGTGCTCTCTACTTCTGTGGCCATACTTTTTTTAAATTTCAGCTTAGATCTTGTGACACAACTCATATGTCCTTATTTCAATTCAATATATATTGCCTGCCAAATTATAACAAAAATATTCTTTTGCAGGTAGTTTGAGATAAAGCAAATTTCTGTATTAATTTTTACTGTAGGTGTTCGGGGATTTAGTTTTTTTTTTCATTTGATACGGAGCACAAATAGCCCCTGATTAACTATACTTATGTTTAGATTTTCTTATTCTCCTTGCCTTTTATCATATTGTGATGTTTCTAATGTATAGCTTTCATTAAACTATATCTGTATGCTATGGTGTGACAAATTGCTACCATTGGTATGTTGCGCACTCAGTAAACACTTCATTTCGTTCACATACTGTTGATATACCACGTACTTATACAGCAGTGCATGACTTCAACTGTTTCTCTGACCATTGTGCTGTGTCGAATAAACACGTCAAAGTTCAGCAACACCATTTTAATTATATGATACTATCTTGAAATATAATAGTTCATTGACACAAGACCAGTGTTTCATAAATTTTATCCTTCCCCACTCCATCGCAGCTTTCAATGGCCCTCTACCACCTTCAACAGCGCCTCCAAATTTTTATGAGATTTCGACAAGAGTACTGACTTTACGTGAGTTTTAAAAGTACTTTGCAAACATGATTTTAAAACATTTTTTGACAAAGCTCACGACGTGACCAAGTTAGAATAAGTTGATATTATAATAGATGATTCTACACTATTTAGAGCTAGCTTATTACGTTTAAGTTGAAAAACAAAAGACATGTTTGCAAAAGACGGCTACCAGAATATATGGACACAGAATACAAGAATAATTTAAAGAAATTGGAAGTCTGACTAAATATGGTAGTGGTATTGCTAAAAATTTCGAACAAATTAATATTACAAGAGAAAAAATTGCAAATGATTAAAATATAATACACAGAACACAAAGACAGTATTTTGAAAAATTCATTACAATTAAAATAGAAAGGCCCTTATCAGTATTTGAAACTTCCCGAGCAACCGATGAAGTTATAACGCCCTTAACAAATCATTCAGCAAAAACAAATCTAAAAGTATGAGTCACGCATTGAAAGTGTGGGCCAAGCATTTATGGAAAATCCTGTCAAATTCAGTTCATCCCCGGGAATCATCTTTTTATCGCTTGTTAAATCTAAAATCTGAACAAAAAATAAACCAGGATTTACCGAATGCGATTACATTATTAGTCATGAGGAAGTAAGATATGCAATAGATAAGATTAACAATGGCAAACCTTCAAATGCATCATAAATCATAACGAATTAAGATATGCAGTAGATATGATTACAAATGGCAAATGTCCAACTAAAATATGATAATCAGTGAAATGCTAAAAATGGGAAGAAAACCTGATGTTTTATTACTAAGTAGGCTATTGGCATATTCTTCTCGATAGTGTTTCCGTTCTCCTGGAAAACAAGTCTACGGTCAAAAATCCATACAGGAAGTTGTGCGTTATATGGATGACCTGGTCATCTTATCTGGAAGTTAAGGTTCGGACTTGACTGGAGCGACTTCAAGTTGATTGCATCGACTGGAATCCGATCATTAACCACTAAAAACCAAAAGTTGCAAGGGAAATAGAGTAATGTAGAAATTGAAATAATTGTTGATGGACTGTTCCATCTCGCTGTTAAAAAGATATGCCCAAAGACCCCTGCCTTGCAAAATTTAAGTGAAGTCTTTTGAATACTAATAAATATACATTGAATTATATCTTACAAGCGCTCAACACACCAAGTTTAGTCTTAAAGTATAGGGCTGTATATTGCCATATTAGTTTTGCATTGCATTAAAAAACTCTGCCAGCAAGTTAGCAATTATTGACAGTTTCACAATCTCCCAAGCGAAAAGGACAACCATGCTGAGAAAACTTTCCGTTTTTAGACAATCAATCTTAGACTGTGATACGGACCTGTGATTTTATACTGATAACAGTTGCCTATGGCTGTGTCCAGGTAACAAATTAAACTGACGTCAAAGGAGGTGATGTGTAAAAGGGAAAAACATCCATTTTAAACATGTTTCGACAAATGTCCAATTTCCTAAGGCATAACAAAATATATGTGTGATTCCGCTAACCTGACAGACTAAAAAGGCCCAAACCAAAACTAATCGAACAAAAAAAGTACTTTTAACCCGCTATTCCCTGACAAAAATTGATCGACCCAGGCTGAAATATTGTTCCAAGAAATTGGCCATTGTATGCCGTGATTTTGCATTATAGTCAACTCAAACACAGCATTTCATTTCAAATGGTCTGGAGGGTTAACTTGGGCCGGGGAAACAGCATAGCTGCATAGCCACAGTTGTTCGGTGAAACAGCTTATCCCCAGTTGTTCGGTAATTGTTATTGTTATATTTCGCTAGGCCACAGGTGTCCGTTCTCTGAGTTACCATGGCAAACGATCGTTAAAGCACTTTAAAAACTACTAAAAGTAGTATGAATGACATTGATCCTGAATACCAAGGGCGTCCGTTTGGTGGTATCTCTGTAATTGGTAAAAATAGGAGGGGCCTTTCATTTCATGCTGTAGATGTTAAGAGTGACAGAATTTTGCCAGTGCTAGTTTATGATCATGAAGGTGCTGTAGTGCAACTTGTTATAAATGTTTGCCTGCCCTACTTTGACAATGCTAATACTGGTGATTTTGCTGCGACTATTGATGAGCTTCAAACTGTCTTGGATACATATGGTATGTTAACTCCTTTAAAACTATGTGGTGATTTTAATACAGAGCTGCCCTTATGTGCTAAGTTACAGGCTAATTGGTATAAACAAAAGGGTTTAGTATAAATAGTAAAGTTATGTATGACTTTTTATGTGGGAAAGACCTCATTGTGTGTGACTTTCTTGAAAGGCAGCAGGTGGACTACACTTTTTTCAACCATGCCCATGGTGTATATACATGGATTGATCATATTGATTGTAACTCCTATGACCAAGGTAATGTTTCCAAATGTTGTATTATTGATCAAGAGGCTCTTAATAACAGTGATCATTTACCAGTAAGATGCGACTTCTATGTACATGTAGCTAGAAGTATTGGGTCTACTGATAAGCCTAAGTCTAGCAGTGTCTGTCAATCATTTAAGAGGTGTCCATTTGTAAACTGGACCAGTGACGCAAGAAATGAGTTGTACTGTCAAATCTTAGAAGATAAACTTCAGTCTCTAGACCCTCTTGATATACCTGAAGGGACTAGTCAAGATGATAAACAGACTTTAGTTGATAATTATATGTACTCTTTAGTGAACACCATGCATGAGGCCTCAGTTGAAGCGAAGTGTGCTGTAAGACAGACATCTACTCCTAAGCCTTTTTGGTGCCCAGCATTAAGTAGTATACGTGATAAGAAGAGACTATGGTGGCATATATGGAAATCAGCTGGTAAACCTAGTTCTGGTTTTTTACATGACATTCATAAGAACCTCAAAAAGCTGTATAGGCGTAAATGCCGGTATTATATAAATAATTTACAATGTGCTAAGTTTGAGCGACTGAGTAATTTGTATAAACAGAGAAATATGGATAGATTTTGGAATCAAATTAAAAGAAAAAAAGTGAAGCATGTTAATTCAGTTCTGACTGCAGGGCAATTTTGTGATTATTACTCTGGTATTATGAATGAAGCTGTTAATATGACCAAAGATAAATATGTTATACAACAGGCAGTGGCTAAAGAGTATGATGAACATTTGAATACGTTTGAAATAGTAAATGTCACTACTGATCAAATTGAGGCTCATATTAAGAATCTTAATGCTAATTCTTCTCCTGCATATGATAGTATTACCGTAGGTCATATTTTGCATGGTAATTCTGTAACCTTGCTTAAACATTTAACTCATTTGTATAATGTTCTGTTTAATCTTACAGTTGTACCAACTATCTTTAACTTTGGTGTTATTATTCCAATTTTAATGAAAGCTACTTTAGATCCCAATGTGCTGAATAGTTACCGCCCTACTACTTTATCCTCCACCTTTGCTAAAATTAGTGAACAGTTTTTAATACCTGATGATAATGTGTCTCGAGACCAGTATGGTTTCAGAGCAGGTAGGGACACTTCTATGGCATGTAATTTAATGCATGATATTATGGCTCATTTTAAACAGCAGGACTCTTTAATATTTGTTTCTTCTCTGGATGCAGCCAAGTGTTTTGATGGAGTGTGGCATGATGGTTTGTTTTACAAGTTAATTGGAAAAAATTTTAAATGTTTTGGCTATTTTTACACACTTGGTATAAGAATCGTAAGGCATTTATTAGATGGAATAAAGATGTATCTAGTTATTTTAGTGTAACACGGGGAATGAGACAAGGTAGTGTTTTGTCTCCACATCTTTTCAATATTTTTCTGGATGATTTATAGCAAAAACTGGCTACTAGTGATTCAGGAATTTGTATTGGAAAATGTAAAGTGAGTGCATTTGCTTATGCTGGCGATGTGACACTGGTCAGTTCTACAGTCCCTGGACTACAGAATTTGATTGATATTTGTGACTCATATTCTAAAGAATGGGGATTTGTCTTTGGTGTGAAAAAATCTAAATGCATGGATGTTGGTTCTGGGTTAACACATGAGCCGAAATGGTACATTTCGGGTAATGAGATTGAGAATGTGAGTAATCTGGAAATACTTGGTGCTATCTTTAATAATAAATTGAAGCATAATGAGCATATTGCAAAACGTGTAGGTGGGTGTAGACGTTTGTTTCATAGTTTGAGAGAAGTTGGCATGTGTTACCCTGGAATAAGCACTGATGCTAAGAGATATTTATGGAAATCCACCTGTTTGCCTTCCTTGTTATATGGTTTAGAGTGTATTTATCTTGATAATAATATGGGTAGGCAGCTTAACTCTGTACAGGGTGAGCTTATAAAATGCTGCCTTGGCTTGGGCAAAAGATCCCATCATTCGTGTTTGCTGGAGGCAATGGGCATTGAACCAGTGTTAGATTCTGTTAAGAAGCGCACATTATCTCTGTGTTGGCGCATTTTTAAATGTGATACTTCTGCACGGGATATTTGTATACATTTTCTGTCCCGCTACCTTGTGGATGGCTATACATGCCCTCGTACTTTGATCCACAGACTGGTTGCCCAAGGTATCTCGCCTGTACTGGCTGCCTTTTATCCCAATATGGTGCATAATGATAGTCACACACATGAGAATGGTATAATTGATAGCCTCCGTGGACTTATTTTTAAAGAAAACTTTATTAAGCCATACGGGGAGGATTATCTCCTGGTGAGGCTGCTGACCAGATCCTTATGAGCTTTATGACGGAGGGGTCTGGCTGGCAGTCTCACCGGGGGGATGCTTCTCCCCTAGGGGGTGGTAATATTGAATATTGTTTACATTACGATGGGCAGCTGGTCTATCTTCATCTTAGTCAATTTTTATTTCTGCCATGGTTATGTTTTATATGTCTATGTCTATGTCTATGTGTATTGATTTGTATTATATTGTACAGATGTAAACTTTTATTCTCCGTTCGCGGAGGTCAATAAAATTATTATTATTTTATAAAATAGTTTTTAAAGTTTTTATTAATTCATGCGGATAATTTGTGGGCATTCGTAGTGCACTGTAACGACTTCTTTTTTTACATACGATATATTTATAAATACAGCTAATTTATATTCTTCAATCTTAATACATTAATTTTAGATTTAGTAAATTTACCCTGCATGCTGTTTTTACAGACACATGATTTCTTGGTCTTGTTTCACTCCGCCAATGTATATGTAATTTACTTGTAAATAACGTGATGTTATACTGCATTACATGCAGGCGTTTTAACTATATTGAGCCTCGTTTCCAGCAAGCTGCCACTACAGTGGTGGCTTATGGGTATTTGCATAGCCTTTTGTCAGATTGTTACTTTATAGAATACTTTAAAATGGGAGTTATTTTTCGCCAAAGAATCATGTTTACGTTCTTGTGTAGATCATCATGGAATAGGAATAATCGAACCCAAGGTTTCCTCAGGCACTACGCATTAACCAATTGCTAAAATACATAACTTTGACAATAACTGTGTACGACTGTTATTTTGTCTTTCCTTGTACTACATTGGATGTAGTTTTAAAACGGGTGCTGTACATTAATTAGACATGAAACTAAAATATTCATAGAAAGACTTAGAACTCAATATTGAGAAAATAATAACTGTGATTATTCAGGATTTGGATAGCGACATTTGCATGCATAAATCTTGTTTGCATTTTTGATCAATACATGTCCGACAGTTGTCCAAATATGGACATTTATTGCTGAATGAAAAAGAAATATTTGAGTCGTGTATATCATCTAGCTTTGTCTGGATGTATAGTGACAGCGTACAACTAGCCGTAACATGAGGCACGGCCAATTGTGTTTATCTTTAGATATTAAAGTTGATGTCTGGTAAGAAAAGCAGCATTCGATGCACACAAATAACAGTCAATAGTGACTGTAACCAGGTACAATGTCGTGACTTAATTACTGGTTGCGATGTCTCTAACTTAGCTAATACAAACGTCTATTGTCTACGTCATGTCTAGACCACAACATGCATCTTGTTTTGTCTGCACCGAGTATTTGAAAACAGTATTGTTACATTGGAATTAACTGACACAGATAGTGTGTACAACATCAAAAGCACCGCAATAGCAAAGTAAGTCTATAGAAAACATCACAAGGATTTTCTAATAGTCGTTCCAATTTCTCATTATTGTTGTCGCTGTAAACAAAAGACTCCCCTCTGGACCCCCTCCCAAAAGACATTTCAGGCTAGAAAATGTTTATTTTGAGCTAGATTTTGATGAACGTTTTAACGTTTTGGATCACCATTACCCCATGCTGCTGTGTGTGTACTTGTGAAAAGTTTGGTAATGTTGAATGGTCCCTAGATAAGGTTGAGAAAGAAAAGACTGTTTTTGTTTTAAGTTATGTGCTTGACTGTTCTGACTGTCTGCAGCTCCTACCTTGCACGGTAATGTTGTCCGGGAATCAGTTTATATTGGTGTGTTACTGTGCATGGATAAGTAAACAGTAAATACTATAAGGTAAGTAATTACAGTACGATATTTTCATTTTGTATGCCATAAATTTATGTTTTTTTTCGTAAGAATGAGAAAGTATACGTAGTGGACGTTTATGCACACACTGCTGCAGTAGGAATTGTTTTACTCCAACAGAAGAATTTTAACGTGTATTGAGGTTGTCTCATCCGAAAAAGATCCAGTCCTTTTAGTAGCGCTGTCAGAGAACCACAACAGACACGGCTCCCCGGTGTTCAGACACGTCACTTCACGTCTACATGAGTAACAGAAGGCGATGTTTTAAGGATGCTGTTCCTGGTGTGACTGATGAGGAGTATCATTCATTCCACATGTGTAAGGATATTATTATTATTGTACCGCCGTACCATGACAGACAAGTCTTGTCTCAACACTGTGTGGAAGTTATCTGTATAACAATCGACAAACAGGAAACTTTCACACCAAGGAACAGTTTCCAACAGTACACAGAGAACAAGGGGTGGTGTATGTATGAAGACTTTATTCACAAACGTGCACATTGAGCCCGGTAAACCCACAAATTAAGGAAACTCCTGCTGCAGCTCAATCCACATTCACAATATGAGGATCAGGGCCACAATGCTGCAACACTGTGGGGAAGGAGGGATATGCTGATGCATACAAATGTTGCCAGAATACAGGAGATATCTAACGCAGAAGTCTGCAGAGTATAAATCTGGATGTTGCAACCAACACTCTTATCTTAATTAAAGAGACGATTTTTCTGTTTGACTGTTGTCATGAAAAAAGTATTTGTTATACAAGATCTGAAAAGCAATTAATACAAGCACAATGAAAGTAAACTTATCTGTGTTCAAAGTCAAATACATCTGCATCTGCTGAAACCTTCCTCAAAGATGGATACAGCCCCGTTGCCATAATTGTATTTGTGTCTTTTTGTCCAGAACCATTTCCAGGTAGTCATTACGCTTTTCTGCAGTCCGAACACTTTACTCTCCATAAGCTAACCTGCCACTGTCTAATCTATATACATATGAAAGTACTATTGTCCATATTGCCCTCGCTCTTCTGTAGAATTTTGACATAGGCTGTTTAGCCCAAATAAACTAAAGGGTCTTTTGCGGGTAATTACTCAGACCATCTTTCGGAGCCTATACCCGTACATGTCTCTCTGTGTAGCGGCTCCTTGTTTAAGCTAAATATTCAGCAAAGAAAATCCACACATTAATGAATAAATATGAGCGTGGCAAATGATGAATTAGCTTAGTACGTCAGATTTTGCTTATAAACGCAGAGCTTCATTATGAATAAAGGATACCAGTCAAACCAAACATAATTACTAAATTTGTATAGTACAAGTTCAGATAAGAACAGTTTGACTTACCCCTGAACCAGTATGTACCCTTTCTAGCTGGATAGCATATCTTAGTTACACCACTTTCCAGTGTATAACTGAAGTAAAAATAATATCAACAATGTAAATTTGAAAACTTTCAATCGGCCTTTTCAAATTGTAAAAAAGCGTTTAAAACCTTATTTGCACAACACACACACAGATATATATATATATATATATATATATATATATATATATATATATATATATATATATATATATATATATATATATTTACATATGTATACACACACACACACATATATATATATATATACAAATCTTTACAAAATCCACATCAAAATGCTTCACTTTCCCTTCAAGATCAAATATATCTATGAAAAGCAAGTATCTTGGCAGTTCCCATGTTTGATGAGCGGAAGTCTGTCAAAATGTCGAAAGGCAATGTCACTTGCTTGTGTTGCTGTCCTTCAAGCGTTCAAAGTTAGGTTTCCCAGGAAAAAAATGTGCCCCCCCCTTCATTATTTTACCAACATTAGCCACAATGTTCAAGTAACAGAACATGCCATAGGCACAAAATACATAGAGAAGACAATTGGGCGATAACTTGTATATAAAGGGAAGCTCACAAAAATCACAACACAAAATTACCATTTTGGTTTGGATGAATTGAATTGAATTGAATTGTGTTTTATTGACTGCGCCACATATACAAAGCAGCAATTTGTCACACATGATACATACAGTACAAATTTATGTTATAAAGCAAACGTCACAAAAAAAAAAAAAAAAAAAAAACAAACAAACAAAAAAAAAACAAAAACAAAAAAAAAAAATCACACATGATACATACAGCACAAATTTGTGTTATAAAGCAAACGTCACAGAAGCGACAAAAACAGATACATACAAAGGAATAAAGAAAAAAAAAATCTGCACATGATACACAAAACATAATAGATAAAGGCGCTCGGTATAAAGATACTATTGATTATATTGGCTATAGAGGTTTCTGCCGTATTGTAATGCTTTCTTTCATATATGTCTCAAACATTATTATTAATTCCGTATCACTTAATTTCATAATAAATCTAAACATGTCTTGATCACTGAATGATGTTGGATGTACGAAAACGTCGTGAATCTTTTTCCGAAATTTTTGCCTTGGTATATCGTATCGATTACAGGACATAACAAAATGGTATTCGTCTTCAATATGTTTACAAGGAGGACATATTCTTTGGTTTACAGGAACTTTGGCTGGTCTTCTGTGTCTACCCGTTTCTATACACAGATTGTGTGCACTTATACGTAATCTAGTAATATTTCTGCGAATCTCGAAATTTTTTATTACCTCTAAATATCTTTCAAATTTTAAGTCAGTTTTGAAAAATTTGTAGGTTCTTAATTTGGAATCATCATTTTGCCGTAGAATTTCTTGTTGCCACTGATTTTGGAATTTTTCTTCTATTCTTTTCTTAAACATAGTGGAAGGAAAATCGCCGTAATAAATTTCATGATCGTCCAAAAGTTCCTGTAAGTCTATTGCATATAAAGTATCTTTAACCGATTTTAGCCAGTGCGATTGATTTGTTTCAGACATCTCAACATGACACTTGTATGCATTGAAAAGTAACGAATTTTGATCCATATTCATAATTCGGAGCCAATTTTTACAGACACGTGTCATTACTTTGAGTGATAAAGGTTTTTTTCCCCGTTCACCAAATACAGCAATATTACTTGCTTTCCGATGTACACCAAGACAGTACTTCAAAAATCGTGTGTATAGTTTTTCAAAATCTGCTTTAATGGATGTGTCGTACTACTTGGAGCTTTTGTTTTGACATTCAATATAATGTCAAAAAATCAGAATATAATATGATAGACGTCATTGATACAAATAAATTGAATAAAATGTGTTCTGAGCAACACTGTCACAGATGCGGACCGGGAGAGTTGACATGACAACAATTCTAACAGACTGATGAAAGAGTATACGGACAGTGTGCAGGTTATAGGCTTAGCATGGGAAGCCGGCTGAACCATAAAATTAGAGAAAAGAGATACAGTTTGAATAAGCTAGCATCAATTGTGCAACAGCAAACATATCATTGTGAATATGTAAACGGGTGGATTGCCCGAAAGCATTAAGCAAATGCGAAAAATTAGCATGGCTGTCACCTACTTGTCTACTGAAAAGGCAATGTTCTTTCAACTGGAAGCGACGTGACGTTGCTCAAAATATTTGGCTCATTGTGTCTTCTACAATGATACAGCATATGTGTCCTAACTGAGGGCCAAACGGATTGAAACTCAAAATAGAATTTGTTACATTTATCGATTATGATCTGATGGCGCTTTGAAATGATACGATAACTACTTACTCCGCCGTTTACGATTATCTCTTTTGAATGAGCATACCAAAAGGTGGCATTGTTCCATGGAGTATTTACGGCATAGTTTTATTCATACTGCCATCACGAATAAGATGTATATTATGCTTCATGTACAGTGTATGAGATAACATCTATACATGAGAGGGATTAATATAGGCATTGCCTTTTTCCCAATTGTATTTTTTAAAAATAAAATATGTTTAAACCATCTATAGTTATATTAAACATGCCATATGATTCTTGCCTGGTATCAAAACAAAGAAGACTAAATATCATTTGATTTGATTTGGTTTGATTTATTTATTCTTTAGCCAGGGCCACCGGCTCAATGACGCAGCACTGATCTTCCTCCAGGCCCAGGATGTATAATATAATTATAATTATATGCTAAATTGTCTTTTAAGTAAGTCAAAGACATTGACACAATTCCTGATTTTTCTTTTGATATAATATTCTTAATATCCTCTATCGAGTCCCGACTGAATTATTTGAACTTTTCATTTTTTTTTGTAAATATTATTCGGTGGTAGCGCTCCAGTCTATTCAGATGAGTTGTTATTGGAATAGAATACTTCTCACAAAACAGTAGCAGGCACGTTTCATCTTCCATTTGTGAACCTTGACAAAAGCTGTAAACTCTAATGTCTGCTTGTGTTCCATTGTACCGCTTCGTTACAACATTATAGCTGGGTGCTGGCTTGACGTTTAGGGAAGTTTCCCTTTTTTGCTTCAGACTAATTGAAGTTGAGATATTTCCTTTTTAAAACTAGTTTTAAATTTACAATAGGATCTTAGTTTGTTAGAACCTGTTGTTTCGATCGCTGAAGAGCCCCACACAGCACAGAAGACTTGCTTTTTGTGCTTTGTTTCTGGATATTTTTCCGCTCTCAATGCTTTCGTTAAACCCTGCAAATATTAAAGACTTTGATGATGGTTTTCGGGCTAGTGAAAATAAACAACAAAAATAAACCACTTAGTTGGCATGTAAAAGTCTTATTTTTGATGCATGCTTAGTATGTTAGCTTAGGGAAGTGAAGTTTGATATGTCGTGATGAGATGTCGGTTCGTATATGAAAAGTTCCCGTGCAAGCTTACTCCTGCACGAGGCAAAAAAGTGGCCATTACTTGATCATGATGGCGGTGCAGTCATCTCTAAGACAATAATTTCTACATGACAGGAGTAATGAAGCACCGCAATTGGCTTAATTAACCCTGGGCATAAGACATCTTTGCTTGTGAAGCTCAACATCCTTATTCGACCTCCAAGTTAGTTTGTTAATGTCTTCACAACTTGTAATGCCGTCTATTATCCTCATCGAGAAGCCACACATCGGTTTGAAAAAAGACTCGCATTTGGCAGAAATTGCCTACCCTTGATTACTCATAATATGTTGTGATACCTTAAAAGATATATATGCAGCGATTTTTATTGTCAAATTATTTTTTCTTGGCTTTAATTAAGCAACAGTTTAATGAATAACGGTGTCAAACAATCATGTGCTTTTTTTTATATTAAATTTATACATGATTGGCCTACCTTCTACATTCAACCAGACAGTGGTCTGGTCACCTTGCATAGCTAAAAACACCATTGTGTATCGTATGCCTTCCATTTGAAGTTGTCTCAATCAAAAAGGATATCAAAATGCTGTTTGGATAGTTTGGGAGGAGGGCGATGATATTTTAGAAGGTTCTCTTAGACTTTAAAAAGACCTTGGAAATTTTATTTAATAATCAAAGCGACATAACATATACTTCTTGTAGACCGCAGAAAACTTGTATGTCAAGGCGGTTAACTTTCTGGGAACACTGATAAAACAATGTGCAAGGGTACATTTAAGCAAAAGGCAGATTAGGAACAGTTACGGAGGTTATAACACAGAGTGTGTTTGAACGACTTAGTGAACGTGGTAGCAATGTGGATTAAACCAAAACTGCGTGGTAGCAATGACGGTACATGCTCCATTTAGTACTAATTTTGATATTTTTGATGACATAAATGATACTATCTCTCTTTGGTCTGATCTCTTCACTGATACATGCAATAACATGCTAGACTCCAATGATGTTAAAGCCAACGAATTGTGGCATCCCGGCAAATGTATTTTTGGTTCCAAAAGAAAAAAAGAAAAAAGAAATTGCTGACTCCAAAACATTCGGGCGTTAAATCCAATGATTTTAATGTTAATCAGCTTATTAAGGCTCTCGATGATTTTTATGGGACGTAAAAATGTGGTATGGATGGCATTTCTTGATATTTCTAAAGCCTTTGACCGTGTCGGGCATGAAGGTATCATTTTCAATTCGAAACAACTTGGTATCCAGGAACCACTTTTATGTTTGTTAAACGGTTCCTTGTCAAACCGATCCTTCTGACTGGTTCCAAGTTGAGGGTTCTCCTCTCAACCCCGTACTATTTTAATTGTAATGCTCTAAAATCTATTGCCTTGTTTTCTCTTGCGAACGTTATAAAGTTGATCACCCTGAATTGTACTTGGATGGAACCCCTATCCCGGAAGCGAACTTTCATACTCATTTGGGTGTTTCAGTCTCTGCTAACCCAACGTGGGATGCCCACATCACTCGAATCATTAACAAGGCCAGTAAACACCTAGCTTTATTGCATCGGAAAATTCTCTAGAAAAGCTCTCATTAGACTGTAAACACCTATGGTTCGGCCAATCCTACAATATAATTGTGTAATCTTTGACAATTGCACTACTGATTTAACAAAATCCCCAAAATTTGTTCCATATTAAGCTGTAACGATCTGCACAGGGACATCGCGGCATACTAGTGCAACCTTGCTAAAAGAGCCGGGTTGGCAGACTTTGGCCACGGGAAGGATGTACTTTAAAACCATTCTCTTTTATACAGTATTCCGCAAACAAGTGGTTTAAATATATTTCATTTCAAAGAAACATGGATTAGGAAACAAGCTGTAAAGCTTCTATAAATCCTTATCCATAACTACACAGCGTCGCTTGATGAAACAGAAACATAAGCGGAAAGTGCAAATAGGTTCCAACTGATTTCTCTGACCTAGCTCCCATGGACCTCACGCAAACTGTGAACGCTAGCGTTCGGAACCGTTATAATGAAAAAAAAAAGGTATAAGGCCTTACCCTTACGTTTCGGAAATTCGTTTCTCCCGTCATCTTTTAGTCTCTGATACTCTTTTAGTTGCTGATATTGAACCAAATTATTATGATTATGGTGACCGCTTTTCAAACATATATCACACTTAATTGCCCTTGGAACACTCTCGTTTAAACTGTCATCTGTACAAGAGTTAACGCTGTTCCCTCGTCAGGATGCAAGTGTTCAAATCATTACTTCTTCCAAAAAATGTCCCCGTTATATATCTGAGAGGAAAAATCTCTTGAATGCTGTATGTTGCATACTTACACCAGGTGGTAATCCCTGAATGACCATATATTTAGCTTGTGGTATCTTCTGGTGTTTTAATCTTGGAAATAAGGGTCCGCCCAATTATATCAATGAACAATTATTTGAGGCCGTCCAAAAGACAACGTTGAATCTAGAAGATCTTATTTCTGATGCCATTGCTTTTGCCACTGTGAATACTGTGTATATTTAGTTAGTTCTCATGGACTAGTAATCGAATATTCTTCTCTGTTGCTAAAGGCATGTAGCACATCAGCATTGTTTGTTTCATTCTTTACATATCAAGACAAATGTGATTAGCGCCATGCGAAGAATTTCTAGCCATCATTCACATTTGGTAAAGCTTGACCCACATATCAGTAATTGTTAAATTGGTTGGATAATATGATAATTAAAGTGTCACTGAGGTTTTAAATTGCCTTGCTGTGTGACTGTTTTTGATGCTCATGTCAAGATGATTCCATGCATGAGTGCCTCTGAGCACAAAAGTCCGTTTGAGTTAGTTTGTACTTGGTTTGGGCAAAGAAAAATTATTATGTGAACTTGCTCTAATATTATAACTATGTATACGGGGAACATGATTAAAACGTTTTGCAAATATGATAGCACAGAATCATGTAAGCATCTATGAACCATACAGGCAAGATGAACATTGGCTCCTCGGTAAATACTTTGCCATCTTAAAGCCCTGAGGCAGACAGAGGTAGATGTACAGACAGATAGGCAGGCAGGCAGACAGACGGACGGACGGACAGACAGACAGACAGACAGATAGACAGATAGATAGATAGACAGATAGATAGATAGACAGACAGACAGACAGATAGATAGATAGATAGATAGATAGATAGATAGATAGATAGATAGATAGATAGATAGATAGATAGATAGATAGATAGATAGATAGATAGATAGATAGATAGATAGATAGATAGATAGATAGATAGATAGATAGATAGATAGATAGATAGATAGATAGATAGATAGATAGATAGATAGATAGATAGATAGATAGATAGATAATGTCACACATCCCTTACATCCTGTGGAATCCCATATTTTAGTCTGTTGTTTGCTGGACCTACTCCATATCGGCACCACATCACGACTTGGGAGGAATTTTGTTCCCTATAAGCCCAAAGACATTATGTTCGATTGGTCCATGTCTTAGATATCAATGTTTGTTATTTGCAGGCAACTATGTCGTCAATCAATACAGGTAAACCCAACGTGTATTAGTTTTTATTTTGCTCCGAAGGGATCATGTACCTGCTAATCCCCGATAGTTAACCTTTTAATAGCCGGTGGCTTCTTGCAGGGATATGTCGTCACCAGCAATTACAAGGACGCGTGTGCAGCAACAGAGCCATGGTTTACTTTATTGAGGGCTTAATATCTACTACCTGTTTGAAATTTTTAAGAATATAGTTTATGCTATTGCAATAACAATTTCTGTGGCCTAGTGTTACATTTATTTAACCGAGGTCGAAGGTCGCATTGACTGGATATCAGGCCATTGATACCAGTATCACACATCACAGAAAATAGAGGCATCCTCTAAAAGCGATATGAGAATAAGGTGTTTTGTATGCCACTCCACAGGAGTAAATTTCTTTCTGTTTAATCAGTCAGGTGACTGGCATCTTTGGGAAATATGATAATAAACAACTGTATTCTAAACTCTTCGTGCGTCCATCGACAAGTAAATCTATTGGATCATGGACATGCTTGTATCTACTGAAACTAGCTTTCTAAATATCACCTGTTTCGATCTTTAACCACAGTCATACGATTGAAAAATCAACAAAGGATATTATACATACATACATACATACATACATACACACACACATACATACATACATACATACATACATACATACACACACATACACACATACATACATACATACATACATACATACATACATACATGCATGCATACATACATACATAAGTCACAGAGAAAGAGAAAGAACTTTAAACGACGGTTAGCCAAGTTTGTGACCAGTGTCTCAACACATTTGATACTCTTTTGACAGTGAACCTAAATCATAAAGCGAAAAACGAGACCGTATCCTTAGCAGGAGTGTTTTGGTCAACAAGCTCAACACCTGCAGAACGTTGGAACTGGCATCTCTGCCATGTGCTATAAGTACTCAGGTCAAGGCTCAAACAGGCTAAATCTTGACCTCCAGCAATCTTTATAACTTGCACGAAACATCAAATGAAACATCCTCGGAAGCAAATAGTCAAGTCCAAAGCCAATCCCAACAAGAGTTTTTGGCCTTGTTTCTGAAACCTTTTGCCTCAGAACATGAATTTAGTCAAGTTGGAATTCTATCGTATGACGTGCAACCAACAAAGACAAGTTACTAGGTGACACTAATATCCAGGAATATGTTTGCGTATATTTTTTTAAGGTTGGTGTCTGGTTTTCAGGATGTTGATGCAATGATTTTTGCCCTTGAAAACCATGTACTCAATGATTGGGAAAATAATGTCGTAAAAGGAAATTGTTGTCAGCATGTAAAATCTGATACAGAAATATCTGAACAAACATTAAATTCCAAAAATGTTCGCTCATGGTTTTGCAGAATGACCTGAACTGTATTCTCATGCCGATGTTATACTTTGTCAGTATTTACCAACGACATACCGACCAGATGATAATGATAATGATAATAATAATAATAATGTTATTATTGTCATTATAATAACTGCTACTACAACTACTTATTTACTTAGTTTTGCAAAATGGAGTCACCGGCAAGGGCGGTTCCAGAGCTTTTTTTCAGTGGGGAAGGGGGTAGGTGGGTGCTGAAACTGTCTTGTAGAGTGAAGTAGTTGCCAGCACCAGAAGAGCGCGAAGCTTTACTTGGGGGATCCGAGGGCACCCTCCCGACTTGTTTTTTGTAATTGAGCATACAGAATGGTGCAATCTGGCACATTCTAGGGACCAATGCAAGTGAACATGCCAATAATTGTAGAAACGAAGATATAGTTTTGAAAATATAATTTGTTGATACATAGCATCAATTTTATTCATTATATTGTCATATTTTCCGCTCAAATCCTCCATTTTTTTCAGCTCTTCTTCAGCACAATTTGCTGCCTAATCACTAGGTATCAGGTGGTTTCGGAATCCTGTGTTGGCAAAGTAAAGACAAGACAAACAAGAGAACTACAATATCGCTGTGCACAGCTCAGAATGATGATGATGATGATGATGATGATGATGATGATGATGATGATGATGATTGATGATGATGATGATGATGATGATGATGATGATGATGATGATGATGATGATGATGATGATGATGATGATGATGATGATGATGATGATGATGATGATGATGATGCACTTGCGTGGCATTTACATTTTTTGTATTTTCTCTCTGGATCTGACCCACCAATTGCACAAAGTGTTAGTAATATAGTGATGATGAAGTCTTATAATTATAGGTCAAGTGAGAGATATAGCACAACACGAATGATAGTTGTGGAGAAGTAGCGAAAGCACACCAAAAATATACAAATAGAGGCGGCGCCTGGTGAACAATTAAAGGTATTGGGGTCCCGGGCAGTGTTCGAAAGCTATTCAAAGATATTGACTAGTTAAAGATTTTATCAACATTTTCCTAAAAAAAACCCCAAAAATTAGAAAAAATAAGAAAACCCACAGATAACTGTAGCATAACCCTTTGAGTAAATTTGGTAGAAACTCACCATAGGTACATCACCACCAACTTTCAAGTAAATCCGGCCTGCGGTTTTGGAGAAGTCAAAATGTGATTTGCCACTGCCATCCACACAGTCTTACATAGTAATCAACAGGAATGTACACATTAACTGGTATGTTCTTCGATTAAAAAAAAAATCATTAAAATCAGGAATCCACAGTAATGTCACTAAAGGGCCTTCTGCAACGAACATTTCTACCAAGCTTCAGCATAATTTGAGTGACCATTTTGAAGATGTCGGAATTTACGAAAACATGCTTTCCGCATATCTTTTTAAATCGCAGGGCCATCGGTTTGTAAATCAAGGTCCATGCGTCCCCAGAAGAGTCCTTATGTAATTTCAAAGCAATTGGCCGAGCACTTTTGCAGGCGATTTTTTAAGATTTTGCGCAAAAAATACGAACAAAAATCATTAAAAATATTTGAAAAATTACTGGGGCATAACCTGTTTTACAAACTTGGTAGAAACACACCCAAAGTACATCCGCCAGTGAATCTGGTTTGTGATTTTGGAGAGGAAGTAGAAAATGTTAATTGCTGGCAGACGAGCGACAATGGACGAAGGGCCATAACATAAGCTCTACTGACTGACAAGTCAGCCGAGGTAAAACCCAACAAAAATCCTTCGTGCCTTATACAAGTCAGCACCAGACAGTCCTGTGCTGTACACACCAACTTTCTTTATCTGTATTACCTGAGACTAGGCATGAGAATGTCTCACTATTTGTAGTCTCAGATAATATACTGTTAAATAACTAAAAATCACAGGCGGCGATGACACCAACGCCTTCAGTAATGGTAATGATCAGTCAATCAATGGTGTGTACAATTGGATTTTGTTTACACCAATCTCTAGGCTTCAATGAATATAATACCGGTACTTTCAGTAATGGTAATGATCATGATCAGACAGTTAACAGTGTGTACAATTGGCTTTTGCTCGGAGCCAATCTGTCGATGAGTAAGGAAATATTAATCTAATACGTAGCATGCTTTACTACCTGCGGGCCTGGCAACAGAGAATATTGCACGGTTACGAAGCCGAGGCTGACGTGCTCTTTTTTATTTCTTGCAAGGCAAAATATGTTGATCTAAAACATACTGAAAATCAGGAAGAATTCCAAAACATTATTACAATACCAAAATCTAAATTGATCTCCATATATGAAAACATGTTACAAATTGATCTCCATATATGAAAACATGTTGCAAAGTCTTCCGATTACCAGGAAATGTAAGCAATGCCCATGAGGAGGCAAGCTGTGCGCCCGCCAATGCCTGACGCATCGTGGATGTCATCGCGACAGCCCAGGCGTCAGTGGTATAGCAAAGTGATATACATGCCTCAAGTGTGCAGGATACAAACATAGAAACACTTGTACAAAAAGAAGTTCAAAAAAATATTAAGTTATTCAAATTATCTCTGACTTACTCTACTCATGATAACCAATACATAATTCACGTAACCTGTGAAGGCATCATAAATATATAGAACACTAGAATGAAGATTAGCTTCAGTGCAATGACGAGGACAAGATTAAGTATGTAACTTATCTAAAGTAGATATACTACCTAATTTGATCTACTAAGGTGATGGCAGCTGCTATATTTAGCTTCTTTTTTTTTTTTTTTTTTTTTTTTTTTTGTCGTTGTTCGGTTTTGTTTTGTTTCGTTATTTTTTTTCATTGTTTTGGTTTATTTTTGTTTTGTTCTCTTCTGTTTTTTTTTTTTTTTTTTTTTTTTTTTTTTTTTTTTGAGGGGGGAGGAGGTGCGAGCGTATCTCTGGCACCCCGTAGATCCGTGACTGACTGGTAGAATGGGATTAAACTTATGGTGCGTGCTACACATTTACATATTCACACTGGCTCTACCTTATACAATGTGAGACGATGATAATTATCAACGCGATTGGTGTGAGTTATACGCTCATGTTAAAGGCGCACGTAAAAGCACACTTGTAGTGCATTGACTGCTTTCTTGTTTTAAACGTCAATTAACATCGTTCATTTTTCAAGTCTCCTGCAGTAAAACTATATAAATAAACAACTCATTTGGAAAAAATTGGGAAGCATATTAACCTCAACATTACACAATCATGTTTCATTCATTATACAACAAAATTACATTTATATTCCGTGTCAAAGTAAAAACAGTTTATCAACTTGCATGAAATGTGCCACACCGGAAAGTCATTAAATGACTGCTCGCTATAATGTCAAGCCTTCACCATTAAAAAAAATTACACGCATGGTCATAAGTTCTCCCTCTGTCTTGTCCGAAATCAAAAACATGTTTACCAAGGAGCCAGCAGAATTTATTATTGAGCAAGGAGCCGGAAAAACGACGCCACGCAAGTCATACTGTAGATTCAGACAGTCCTTTGCCAATCCCAAATCTGATATCATGAAGACCAGACGTCAAAGTACCAGTGCTGGGACCTTATTGTGAGGCTAATGAGGCTGCCAGTGACGTCACATTAATTATGATTAACATCATAATAATTAGCAGGTGTTACTGACAATGTTCATTACTGTATTCATTATGACATTCATTATGGTCTCAGTTACTGCAGCCTTTTTTCACAGAGTTATAAGAATCATAGAATACAACTTTAAAAGTGACTAACACCGTGTGCCAAAGTATCAAAGGTATAAATCTGTGCATTTAATGGTAGTCCATTAACATTGGGTACCCAATTAGTGTATGATGTATTAGTAACAAAGCGTAGAACAATACGGCCTGAGGCAACCATAAGTAGGACTTAAACTATAAACTCTCCCCTTGTATCGTGTTTCATGTGTTGTCGGTTTTGTGATTACCCATCTTCTGTAATTCAGGTCGGTACTTGCCTCTGTTTACTGTCCTCTCTCAAAAATACTACATTGCCCGAGGTGTTTTACTTCAGGGTTCAGAGTTGAAATGATATGCGACAAAACTATGTATGGAAGCTGTAAATTCCATTTAATGTCTGTGACTTGTAGTTCTGATGGAATTTCAAGCAGAGTAGACTTTGACGGACAAATCTTTGTGTTTCTCTGATGGAGCTCTGTCAATGTTTAGCCAACCACAGGCATCCATTGTGTCTGATATGTACTGAGTTTCAGAGCCTTGAGTTTCCAGGAACCCATTATTCTGCGCCTGTATGTAACGGTCACATCAATGCGACTCATGTGATGTTTGTCAATGCTGAAAACAAACAGGGGGAATATTTTGACAGACATCTTCATTTCACATAATGTATGTTCGGACATACTCAAAGTACTTTAAACAGATTATTCCCTTCAGTAATGTACGAGCCAAATCAATTTTTGCAGATCACCGCACAATATCAAGTAAATGTTGGACCGGAAAATAAGCTTCCCGCTACCCACAACCCAACAGTTTCCCGTATAACATTTTCGGTGCACTGTTTCTATCAGAAGCCAAATCTTCAAAATCTCAATTGTTGTGATTGATTGGAAGTTAGGCCTTCGTTGACAGCACAACAACACCAGGGGTCAATATTTCTTAAACACCAAACCAGTCACATTGGTGACATCGCCAACTCGAGGATCCCACGTTTTGTTACGCACTTTGATACTCCCCATCTAGTGATTGTGTGGATTCTATACCCGACGTCGGATATCATAGAATCCGCACAATATCTAGATGGGGAGTATTAAAGTCTATTCTATTGTGGCTATACTTAATTACCTCTAACATTACCCCCCCCCCCCCCCCCGCGGCACTTTTCGCATGGTACATAGGCCTACCAGCAACCTTGCTGACTCCCGGGTAAAGTGACGCTTCATTTTAATCACTACGCGTAGTGCCGAAATACGGCTCTCAATTCAAGTGTTTTTAAGTTAACGCAAGCAAAAAGTTCCACTGGTTTTAACGAACCTTACAGCATCAACCACATAAATACATGGAACAATTTGATGTATACAACATTTGTAATCGATTAATAATAGTGGAAACGGTCGGTCAACTATTTCAAATGCAAGTTTGGAATTGTGTCAACAGATGGCGCTGCATGTATGTAAACATGGCGCTCCGGCTACCTAAAAAGTTTTAACACCTCAAACTGTTTGTTTCAAATTTAAAGCATCGAAACACAAAATTAAAGTTTCTTTAGGAGAGATAAAAGTTATTCACGGTCATAAACCAAACAAATAAAAATCATCATAAATTGTTTCATGGAGCCGTGGTTAGCGCTGATACTAACTCGGATTAAAATGCAGCCATCAGATTCGCTGTTGCGCGCTGCCCATGACAGAATAGGGAATAGAAAATATACTTTTTAGTGGGGGGATTCTTTGTGAAACATTTTAGGAAACTCACTCGTCTGGTGCCATGTACCCTTTCATCCCTATGACCATTGGAAGGTGTTGATAACATGTAAAAAGAATCCTAATATATATATATATATATATATATATATATATATATATATATATATATATATATATATATATATATGCCGTCAGCTCGGAGGTGGGAGGGTTTTTTCTTCTTTTTCTCGAAAAACAATGTATAACTTTATTTAGTCCTGTTCAGGCCCATGCAGTAAAAAGCATGCATGCTTCAAACATCACTGCTTTGCGGGAGCAGATATGATGAGGTTTAAGTATTCGCGTACATTGTTACTGGTAATTTAAGATATAGGCTACAATAGAAAAGGTCAGAATTAAGTGTGTCTTCACACCAAGACACAATCGAATACACAAAAAATGGAGGACTAGAGCTGCGTATTCCCATTGGTTTGTATGTGAAAGTAGCCTTAAATAAACTGGTCACTTTAGTAGCTGTGGTTATATGATTTTGTGAGGTATTTAGTTACGCATCTAGATTTACTGTGCGAAATTTGGTGTCTGTATGTGCAGTTGTTTTTCAATTTTTAAAGTTGGAAAATACAATGCAAAGTAATGGGAATACATAACCCTAGCCCTCCAGTGACTGCATTGCCCTGTTTTAGACAGGGCTAGAACCTTCTGTTCTTGTCCTTGCTTATTTACCAGAAGTGATACACAGAAAAGTCAGCTTCAAGTGGCAAGCACACACCTCAATGGATTAGTCCTCCCACATTCTGTAGCAAGAAGAGGAATTAAGGACAGCAAATTCAACGTTGTTATGCATGTAAGTCGATATGTGATGGTCTTTCGTGTATTACAAAATATGAGAGCAATTTCAGAAACAATGAAAGAGTCAATTCTAATCTTAACAATCATTACATGACTGCGAGACAATGAGAAAAATATACAAAGACATATGTTTTTCATCACACTTGTGGCCAGAATGTCGTACATTATATATATAGAGAGAGACAGAGAGAGAAAGAGAGATAGAGAGAGAGAGAGAGAGAGAGAGAGAGAGAGAGAGAGAGAGAGAGAGAGAGAGAGAGAGAGAGAGAGAGAGAGAGAGAGAGAGAGAGAGTTTTAATGAATCCTGTCACAGAAAGCTGAAAAGTGAATCAAAGCCTCTAAAAATTTAATGCCGGTGTCGGCAAGTTTTTAATGAGTGTTAGAAATGTACAATAGAGAAGAAGACTTCCGCCCGGCCTCTCTGGCGCAGAAGATAAGTGTAAATAGCACCAAAAATGAACGTAAACATACTAAACACAAACGTGTAGAGAAGCCACACAGGAGATATAGCAGCGTTTAATACACTTGTCCCACAATGTTCGGTGATTTAAGCATTCTTGGGTGACCTGTGGATGATTAAACTGTGGTTCATAAAAAATGCAATTGGCAGGCCAATAATATATATCCTTTTCTTTTCACACCATAGTCATTTATGTTAAAGCTTATTTGATCAACGTTCAAACTTGAGATATATGAATGACTATCTTATAACTGGATTCAGCTTATAAATACCTATAAATGCATTGGAAACTATTTACACGTCATTCATGAGACCAGTCTTGTAATATGCTTCTCCTGTCTGCGGTAACTGCTCAGTCAGATGTAGTAAAATGTTGGAGTCAATTCAGTCCAATGCAGCGTTATACGTTTCTGGAGTCATTAAAATATCTAGTCAGGTCAAGGCAATAAAAGGTTTTGGTTAGGCGAATCTTGCAGACAGGCGGACATATCTAAATTTGGTTACTTAAGGTCTGTGTCCTGCGCATTTGGTTGAACTGCTGCTGAGGGTCAATGGGGCAGAACCAGTTATAATCTACGGCATGAAAATGATCGCATCATTGTAAATTGTCGCACATCGATTTTTGCTAACTCGTTTATTCTGTGTACATTTACCTTTGGAACATATTACCATTAACAGTACGTAATGCTCCTTCATTTAACAGTTTCAAAAAGTCTGCAAAACTTGTATTTTACCCTTCCATAACTGAACATTTAAGGCATGGGCCCCGAAAAAATTGCTGTACTGTTAAATTGTTTGCGAGTCGGTTTCAGCTCACTGAGTGTTCATCTTTTTTCAAGAAACTTCTACAACTCCCTTGAATGTGCTTGTGGTTCCAGATCGGAAACGTTACTTCATTTTATGCTGCAGTGCCCCCTTTATAACGATATGAGACATGAAGCCTTGACAAGGGTGAAATGATAACACAGATATTTTGTTTGATAGCTTTTCATCGATCGAGAAGGTGGACTTACTTTTGTTTGGTGCCCCGTCTGCTCCATACGATGCAAACTCAAACTGTAACATCATAGATACGATAGGGATTTACACTGTGAAGACCTCAAGGTTTAAAAAGCATATAACAGATAACGATACAAACGAAATGTCTCCAACTTGATTTTCCTGTTTTGTTTGGATTAATGTACCATGCGTAGTTCTTGTTTTCGTATTTTTGTATGTGATTTTTGGTGTTTTAAGTACTATGTATGTAAGTTCACATGGTTTTGCTAATAATCATGTATCATGCTACTGTTTGTGTTCAATATACACTTCACATCATACTTACATCACCTTCTTTGTTATTTTTTTTTAATTTACGTATCGTTGTTATGGTTTCCTATGTTACAATTATATATTTGGTTTTATTACACTTGATTTTCTCATTATTTGTGGTCACATACTTTATTCAATTGTGAGGTTTCTTTGGTTATAATTGTGTATTTGTTTGAATTGAGCAAGTAATAGTTTGTATTTTTTCCACGTTCTGCTGTCATGGTATGTACGCATGACCAAACTGTTTTGTTATAACTTACATTGTATGTGTATTTTCGTATTTTACCTTCTGGTTTTTTATCTTAGTTACAGTCTCAAGTATCAATGATCGATGTACTTGTGTTAACTCGAAGAAAAGAATTTGTATTAGCCACAGGCTATTTTTCTAATCCTCAAGAAAGAAATAAAGTATAATAACAAACAGCAGTTCCACAGATGATATCACAAGTTCCATTTGAGCCATACATTACGACTATTGGGGATTCTTGCTATTGTAAAAAAACACCCACAACTCTGCTTGTGTAACGATGATCTAAAATCCATTCCCCGAAATGTGCCTGGTACAGCATGATACAAGTCAGATAGATCAGATGTTCCACATATCTAAAACAAAGCAAAATGATCCCCTGGTGTGAACAGGGTGTCTCAAATCTTAATAAAAAAAACAAAAAAAACAAGGAAAGAAGTGAAGGAGGAATCTTAACATACTCCCACCATTGGGGTATTTATGTTTACTTCTGTACCGCAATTAGTTGATTGCGAAATATACATTTGATATTTAGTAGGTCCAGAGTTCACATGGTGTCTCAAATCAGTCGGAGTGAGTATCCCCAATAGGTCAGCCCTGCAGGTAGTCAAGTGTTCATCTCGCAAACGTGTGCTAATAATCGGTACAAATGTACTCTAAAATTGAATATAATTGGTTACCTTCTAGTTGAACAATAGCATATAAGTGTAGGAGAGCAAACGAAATAAAAATGCATATGTGATCATACACTAGTCCATATCCTTTGAAAGTCATTATGTCCATACTTTCATACCGGCATATGAAGCATAAAACATATATTAATACTTAGCGTCAAGGGTCATAGGGGCAGAGCACCTCGAACACCCCAGATACTTGTACATGTAGTTATTACCACCGTAAGACACATTGCTTCACTTTATCTTTCGTTTGATCACACAACCAGCCCTAGTAACATACTGGTCTTGCACGTTGTTGGTTTGAGAAGTCTCACTGAAGCTGTTTTCATCTTCTTTAACAATTTCTAAATTGTGCAACCTTTGAATAAATATATTATTGTTCCATTTGAGGTTTGGGGGTCTACTGCCCTTAAAATTCCATCCTTCCCTGGGTAAATTATAATTACTACTCCAATCAGCCACTGCATACGGGGCATCCATCTTCTTGCACTAGAGCAACAGACCCTTTCTCTAATTTACCCTTTGACTTTGATCCCATAAAGGAAGGTAGATTGCGCAGATAATCTGTACTCCGCGTTGCCCAGAATCTATCAAATTGTTGAAGCATGGCTCCCATAGACGGGAGATCCTTACGTGTGTAACTAAGGGAATCGGACTTAGAGAACCCTACAGATTGAAACCCACAGCTCCTACCTATTAGAAAGTGAGAGGGAGTTAAAGAACGGTTAGCATCAGGTTCATCATCCATAAAGGTTAAGGGACGTGAATTCACACAGGCCTCAATTTTATGTAACAGTGTTTCTAATTCTGGTCGTCAAAAAGCACCCACCAATACATTTTTGAGCGATGATTTGACGGATCTTACCAGATGCTCCCAACTGCCCCACCACAGGGAACGGAAAACTATAAACTACGGTGCTGGACTTTTGTCCTCAAGGTAACTGCACAACTGTACTTGGGCTGCAACGAATGTTTTAGCATTGTCCTAATAAATCACGGATGGCAGAGTCCATCTTTCGGAAAACCTGCGCAGAGCCAATATAACATCTGCAAGTGACAAAGAGTCTACAAGCACAGATGAATTGCCCTAACTACAGCACAGGTAAACAAGAAAATTTCGAATTTTTTACTATATAAAAACGAGCAATACAACGGATATGCAAAATCCACACGTGTAACAGTGAAAGGTGCAGCTCTACTGGTCCGTAGCTCAGGTCGGGGTACCATGGATGGGCAAAATGCTTTGGCCTCATGTCTTTCACACGGGATACACACCCATTTAACTCTTTTCACAAAATACCTTACTCCAACTATCCAGTAGCAATCTCTGAGAGCTGTAATCATCCTGTCAACACCAGCATGCTTTATGCGGTCATGCTGGGCTCTAACAGTCAGTAAAGATAGGCGGGAGCTGGGCATGATGATAGGGTGCTTTTCATCAATAGACAGCTCTGAAAACTAAAGTTGACCTTGCGCTCTTGGCAGACCATCCTCACCTGTATGTGGAGAAAGCTTGGCTCTTGGGGAGCCTCTCGAAACCTCCTTGCCCTGTTTTAATGCTGCTATCTCAGAGGAATATGTCTGCGACTGCTCAACAGTGAAAACTTCAATTAACTCTTGCATGACACAGCTCATCAAAGCTAAACATGCTTGTCTTTTGTAGTGGTTTTGTGCACGTTACATTTCTGGTTAATGTAAGCAACCATTTCACAATACGGATTGCTTTTGATAATTTTCCCCAGCAAGTCATCTAAAAAATCTCTCTACTCTTGCCATTATTGACAGCAGTCAAGGCAGAATCAACAGCAGGTATTTCTACATTTCTGCAGTATACTCTGTCATGATATTGCCAAAGGCTTTAGCTGTGTCCCCACAACAGGTCAACCACTTGGGGCCATTTAGCCATATCTCTGATGCCATGAGATCTTTGATATTTAACCCTCTGGTTACCAAATCTGACAGATTGTCTTAACTTTGACATTGAAACCACAATGATAGGATAGTTAGATCCAGAATTTCTGTGACCCTATTCGTTGCAAACATTTTCAATTTAAGCGAGTCGCCTTTGATCCAGCGTGAAACCACCATGAAGTCAGTGTAACATTTGTAAGTTATATCTGCTGGGAGCTTCAAGAATTTTCTGACATAGCTCAGCAAGCGCACGCAAAGTAGAGCTGCTAGCAGCTCAAGGCAGTTCAGGGTGACCCTTTTGATCGGATTAACCCTTGTCTTTGAAATTACTAGGGATACTTGATGAGAGCCATCTTTCAGTGGGTCATTCAGATAAACACAAGCCTCTGATTCAGTATCTGTGAATTTTGTTTCATATTCCCTGTAAACCATATCAGAGACAATGTCGCCATTTGATCCCCAATTTGCAAGGGGCATACTTGCCTTCACATAACTTCGGCCTCACTATCAGCCCCTGTAAGCAGGTCATCCACATATAAATCGCCTTCAACTTATCGATCACTCCTGAGGAAGAAAATGTAGATAAGTGATGTTGAATTGTAGCATTGAGGAGAAATGACTGCTTTGGTTTCCAAAAGGCATTCTTATAAATGACATCACTCTTACTATCCCTTCGCATTAGCCACGGAAACCTGTGCACATCCTGGTCTGGTCTGTGGACATTGATCTGTAAAAACGTTTAGGCAATATCTGCTCTAACAACCACCCTCCACATCCTTAACCGAATCAAAAGTTCTGCCAAGTTTGATTCATGTTGGGTCATACTTCCATACAATCATTTCAGGACACCCCATTGTACCCGTGTGCTGCAGCATAAAAAACGGGCTACCTCTGAATGGTGAGACTGCTTTCTCTAACCAATATATATATAGTATCTCTATTGTTACCTGCCTACCTTTACTACCGTCCCCAGCAAAGTTGAGACTTCCAAAGCTCCAATAATACTAATAATAATAATAATAATAATAATAATAATAATAATAATTATTATTGTTATTATTATTATTATTATTATTATTATTATTATTATTATTATTATTATTATTATTATTGTGGGACATCCAATTAGCATGACACTGTTCTTCCTTGGAGCCCACTCAATAAAATACAATGTACAATCAATGTAGAAAATATAAATATAAAATAATAAAATATGATACAAAATCATAATAGCGCATATACAGGGTTTACTCAAAATAAAATTGTTTATACCTTTCTTTCAAAGTGAGCAGACTATCGGAACAGCGTATATGATCAGGTATGCTATTCCAGGTAAAAACACCATGATACGCAATAGTACAGAAAAATAGTACAGAACGACTTGCGAAATATAGCTTTGTTAATATTAGGTACAACTACGTTAAAAGAACAAGCATGTCTGATATTATGATGAGCTACATTGGACAATAGAGTTACCAGCTCACAAATATAGTTAAGTGCTAAGCCAGGTATTGCTTTGTACATAAGTAAGGTAGTATGGAAATGCTGAGGTTCCTCCAAAATTTGCCACCCAAGTTTTTTTTGACTAGATCAATACTTCTAACATTTAAAAAAAATCAAAATTATTAAAGATACTCCTGGAAGCATAATTATGTAATCTCTGTATCGTGTTAGCACCGGTAACTCCACAGAATTGCCCCACTAGTACCCTGTCAGTATAATCAATGTTCTGTTGAACACAAGTAGTGTAAATCTTACTCAGTAAAGCACATGGAAGTATAGCACTCAGGCGGCGTAGTGTAGTTAATTTAAAAAGACTCTTCTCTGTGTGACTTAATCAGCTGTTGTCGCCAAGTTAACTTATTGTCAATATTTACCCCTAAATATTTTACAGAATTGACCTGATCAACATGATTACCATACACGTTAATATTTAACTTAGTACATCACTACGTACACTTGTTATGAGCATAGTATTAGACTTTCTAGTGTTTACCTCAAGTCTGTTACCATTAAACCACTCCTCTGCTTTATCAACAGCAGACTGTAAGTCCGAGTTTACCTTTTGAATAGAATCAACGCATACATAACGGGTCGTCTGCAAACAGATTGCACTGTCTGTGTGCCACGTGCATCGAAATATGACATCACTGAACAACAGAAAGAGCAAAGGCCCAATTACAGAGCCTTGAGGGACACCAATAGTTACCGGCAGTGACTCAGATATCTGCCCATTGCATTTAACAATTTGCCCGTGATCCGTGAGGTACGATTTAAACCAGTCCAACTCAAAGTTCCGGACACCATACTTATGTAGCTTTTTAGCAATATGGCATGATTTATCGTATCAAAATGTTTTCTTGAGATCCAGGAAACAAATTGCTGTACACAGGTTATCATTAATATTATGCAGTCAGTCATATATGCCTTTATGGAGACAGGTTTGTGTAGAATGTTTTTTTTCCTATAGGTTGATTGATCAGGCATTATATATGAATGATCTGTGAGGTATTTCAAAAGTTGACACTGTACCTCTTTCTAGAGAGGCCTTAGCAATATGACAAACTATCGAGAGTGGTGTGTAGTTTGACATGGCATGTCACTTACTCATACCCTTATACACAGGTGTTACACATGCTATCTTCCAATGAGACGAAACAGTTGATGTACACAAAGTAAGTTTAATATGTGAGTGCTTCAATATATTATGTGATCATAACCATAACAACTTAGAGTCCATACCAAAAATATCAAAACAACGAGTTGTAGGTAAGCTTTTGAGAAACCTGAAGACAGAGCTAACTTGTGTCTCGAAAAACTAAAATTCATGAACACTTTGTGGCCTGTCCATGGCATGTATCGGTTTGAAGAATGCTTTGCTGATACCACGTGACCAATATTAACAAGGTAATTGTTTGAAATAGCCAATGAGAAGTCCGCTGGAACAGAACATGGTTGCCTTTTTACCCAGAAACACTTTTCCCAATGACCTCCTTACTTTATCTGGTTTAATCATGTCCTCGGTGAAAACATTTTCAAAATAATCATGTTTAACATTATGTAGTGCATTAGTCACTTTGTTGCGTGTTTTCCATATTCAGCCCACAAAGCAGATGAATCAAGACTGGTAGCTTTTTCATGAATTGAATCACGTCTATACAATCATTAAGTTCAAAATATGTGAAGATACCCATGGATTACGTCTGTCCTTTAGTCGCATGTTTCGAATAGGAGCATGTATATTATATATACGTAATATTCATCTTTCCAGGCAAGTCATCCTTCTTCAACATTGTCAAAATGTAAAAAGTTCCACAGAAATTCAGACTTGCCCAAAATCATTTAAAAAATTTTCTTCACAAACACACTTATAATCTCTGAATCGAACAACCTTGTGGATCTCATCTTTACTCTTGAAGTCAAGTATTGAAAAACCCATGAAATGATCACTGAAGGCCATTCAGGTAATCCCTGACGTCAAGTGATGCTCAGGCATCCTTGTTGGAATAACATCAACCAAAGTCACCATACTTAAACTTACCCTAGTCAGTTGTGTTATTTGTACTTTGAAATTTAAAAGTTGTGCAAGATTGTAAATAGGATTATTCCACACCATTTTATCAAATTTGCAGTCAAATTTCAGATCTCCTGGTAAAATTAATTCTTTTGTATTCATTAGTTGCATTGGTAATATTTTCAAGCAGTGCTTTTTAATATTCAGGCCCCGCTTTGGGGGCTCTTTACAAGGCACACACGAGAAAATTATGGCTATAAGGAAAGTCCAAATTCACTCCAACACTATTCTATAAAATTGTTAGTAAGTAAGTCTTTTCGCTAACTTTTATACTGTCCTTGACATACAACAGTACGCGACCTTCCTGCAACTCCCGCCACGTCTGCATAGTTGGTACCCTGGAATGGCTAATTCACTGTCCCCTATATTTGAATGAAGCCCTGTTTCAACATTGCACAAAATATCAATCTGGTTCTTTTCAATGACTCACTCTGTCAAATTTATTATCTGCACCTTACTGCGAACGTTTAAATGAGCAATCTTTAGATTTGATGCTGTGCATAAACGTTTAGTCCTGGCACGTCGCACAATATGATCAGTTTCAGTTACATCCCTTATTTCACACCTGCACACATTGGAACTGTTCACAGGTATGCAATATTCAGGAGTAATCATGGATGCATCAGCACATACTTACTGTCATGCTTACTTAGTATAACGTGACCAGTAATTCCAGACTCATTTACGTATTGCTGCTTTTCAATATGCGAAGTTCTCTCTAGCAGGTTGCTACAATGAAACTCTTGCAAGTCCTGCTCATATAAAAATAGCAAGGATGCTATAGTGATTACTGGTCTTGATATGGTAACTGTGGTAAAAATGTTTCTCCCTCTCTCTCTCTCTCTCTCTCTCTCTCTCTCTCTCTCCCACCCACCCACCCCCATTTGTGCACCCTGTCTAAAACCTGTCGCTTTATTTACACTGTTTTTCATGTTGGTTAAGAATATTTAATTTCCTCTTTTGTTTAAATCAAGACCATCATGTTTGAGACAGTGAGATTCAATGATGGCATTAGACCAATGGTTCCTTTCACAGACAGCAGCATTGACTTGTTTAGTCTTATTGTAGAACAGCTCTTCTCTCCTGTAGCATACACTTGACAGGGCCATGTTTTGTACAGGGCTATGCTTTAAAGCATTTTCTAGTCTTCTGATTCTATTTATTTTGTCGGCAGCATGTTCATGTTTCAAATTATTTGTTACTGTGTGAACGAGTAACATGGACACTTCATCCCCAGACTTGAGCTGGTCCACAAAGTTTGTAGCATTATTTACTTTGCGTGTTGGTCCAAACCTGGAGTGGTAGGATTTATCGTAACTACCGTGTTTGTAGCTTCAGCCAACATCTCACCATTTATTCCTTTTGTGAATGAGTCACCAACAACAACCACATGCTGTTTATTCCTTTCATTCTGGATTGTGCGTTTGGCAGAAGGGTGACATAAGGGCTTTGACAGTTCATCTGATTTTAAAACTGTAGACAATCTGATTGTGTCATGATATCTGGGGGGGGGGGAGTGCTCGCCGAGAGGATTTGTTCATTTTGTAAAGTGGCACATTGTTTGTCCACTTTCATTTTGTTTTTCAATTGAACTTCTTCTCATAGAGCTGGATTGTGGTCATGCGAGGCTGTCATTTCAACAACAATGTGTTTGTACTGGCTGCGTAATTCCAAACAATTGAATTTGTATTTGTTGCATTGCACACTGTATGTTTGTAGCTGACCAACAAACTTGTCGTTGACATTAATAGGTCGATTTTGTAGAGTAAACACCTGCAAGTATAGCACTTCTACATGAGGTCGATGTCTTTCTCTTTTCCCCCCACACAACCACAATGGTACCACCTAATGCAGCCCAAACATTGAATCATTTACCAAAACTTGAGCATTTGTATCGACAGTTTTCAACGCAGTGCTTTTGAATCTTTGAAGCAATAGGGTCTTTTGTTCTTTCGTCTTTACTCTGGTTCTTAGTTAGTCCACGTGAACTTAGCTCACATAAATGTGGGCCTATAATGAGATAGGACCACAGGTGGGTATAACACCAGCTCTGCTTGCATACATGGACCAATTTCATTCTGAGATGTTGGGCAAAGGCTCCTTCCACCCCAACCCCGGAAATTGAGCATATGTTATACAGATATTGGATGGAAGGGAGTCCAATATGAAGTTAACGGGACGATGAAACGTTATATTGGGTGAGGCGAAGCCGAACCCAATATAGCGTTTCAGAGTCCAGTAAACTTCATATAGGACGACCTGCCATCCAACATCTGTTATATTCTGCAATTTGTATGATTTTCCTTGTATAAATATAGAAGTTTGAAACACTCTATAGTTAAATCACAAAATTTATTTCCCATTGAAATTCTGCATATTTTGCTTGAAGCTGGGGAAAAGCCCAAGTGAACGTCATTTGCGTTATGACGTCACGCGCGCACGGGGATTCCCTCGAACTGTCCAATATAATGATCCAATATAACATTTACAGGGCAGGCACGTGGTACAAATAGAGACTGCTGATTGGCTACTAATAAACTAATGTAGAATATATATATATATGTATATGTATATATATATACATATATATGTCTATATATATACATATATACATATATATATACACATATATAGATATATACATATATATACATATATGTGTGTGTGTGTGTGTGTGTAGGCCTATGTATGTATATGTAGCAAGCTTTGTCCTCATGGCAGTAAGTCAGAGACCAGCTTATGTTGATTCTATAGCCTGATATTGAACTTCATAAGTAATAACTTGAAATGATCATCCAATCAAAAGACTGACTAGTCGGTATCCAGTCTATGGGTTTGATTTTCTTCGTCATCCCCTACTGCGCATGTGCTTATGAGCACCTCCATTGCCTTTTTATGCATCCGGGGAAACTTCCAGAATTTTATTCACACCAAAGTCTCAAACTTACCGGATTTTACGAAAAGTATGTCAATAATTTATGTCTGTTCAGAAAATGTCGATAAAGTGTGATAAATGATTACGATTTACGAACTTGCATTGTTGAAGCCTCGTTGGAACCTGGGCCTGGTAAACACACTTCTGGGGCTGGAAATGGGTTTTGGGGGAATAGACATGAGGAATATGGAACTATTTCACAACCCTGGTTATATATAATTCAATTTCAAAACTTAAGTAAAGAAAATGTGCCTGTGATTACTTGGCAGCAGATCAAATTATTGAATTCTCACACAGATCTAACAGCCAAGATTGCTGATTGTCCAAATGGTGACATTTTTTCACAATCTCCAAAGCTGTTTCACTCCCACATATTTTTAGAATGCTTAAAGATAAAAGAAATATAATATGAATAGAAGTATTGATAGATTCAATTTTTTTTGTTTTATCAATATATTATTGGACCCCCATCAATGGGAAATGTATGTAATGAGCCTGATTTTAAAGAAACACCAACCACCGAGTCTATTGATGTTTATTCATACACTCAACTTTTGTGAGACAGATATCTGGAATCCATAACCTTTATGAGTCTGATATCTGGGATCATCAATTTGGTGATATGATTTTCAGGGCTTCTTTTTGGTCGCCATACGCCATGTGTGTGGATCTTCTTGATTACCTCTGTCTTGAGACCGCCCCCCGGGGGGTGGGGGAGGTTACTCCAATTACTTAGCATTACAGGAAGGCTCCCCAGGAAGGACCCCCATTTTTGACCACTTGTCGCTCTCAAAGACCCCTCCTTTTTCAAACCATCGATCCTAAAGGCCCCATATTTTCAAAATTGTCGCTCCCAACGATCCCCAAAAATTGTACTAGTCCGAAAATCGAACTCGCAAAAAACACCTCGAAATCTGTATTCACGAAGCGACCTTAAGTTGAACTTTACCAAGTCGAAAATGTGAGCGCTATTTAGTGCGATACTGCTGTTTGTGACATCTTTGTTAAGGTTTGTTAAGTTCTCTTTGCATTAAATCCGTCGGTTAGATCGCAAACTATTTTAGCGCTAGATCTTGGGAGCTTTGTGTACAATGTATGTGAACAAAGATCGTCTGCTAACCACTTGATTAGGGCGCGAAATAAACATTGCGATTGACTTGCGAGCATGGAGGGGAAGAAGCGAGGAAGTAACATCTAGGAAAAAAGTACGAAATTGTGCCTTTGATGTGCAGACCTCTGGCCGCTTTACGTCTCGTCCATACCGGGTCAATGCATGATGTGGTCACATTGTGTACCTGCAGCTGTGTGGTTTTTAACCGGAAGAAATTCTTTGATCAACACATGCCCTAGCTACCTGGTCAACAGCAACCAGTCGTTCCAAATATCGTCTGCTTTATAATTTTCTGAGATGTGGGCACTTTGACATGAACAAATTGTCAGGATAATATGCAATGGTTACGGCGATGTACGTTGTTTTACGCTTTTAAGCTCACAGTTAACGCATGTTTGGTATGTGTTATTTTGTCGAATAAGACCAATTCAGAGTTCGATGCCTTTACACAGTAACCCATTATTTTTGCCCTTTGAACGGGTCAAGGATAGCTTTTCTTTGATCTTTGTAGACTTTTAATGGTCCTATCTCAAATATTCTCCACGTTACATTTTCGCTTAGATTATTTCATCTTCATTAACTGTACGAAATGTGACAACAGTCAGTTTTTCGCTGACTGATATGGCGCACTTTCTTATAACCGCATAATTAATCAAAGGGAAAATAAGCACTGGAGTGCCAGCTAAAATGTATGTCCGGTTTCCCTAGAAGTATTCAGCCATGGCCATTTTGCGCCTCGAATTGTAAGACCAAACCAAAGTATGTGAAACTCCCTCAATACCCCATAAAAGTCCATCATCATGCACGTTGCTGACTTGAAAAGCCTATTAAGAAGAAACAAAAGAGAGAAAAAAGCAGGAGGGGGACATTTTGCAAGTTCCGCATCTGCAAACCGAGTAGGCAAACTACGTGCGACTCCATGATGGTTTTACGCTGTCCACCTTGAATAAGTTTCTGAAATATTGAGGTCTTAATTTGCGAGAATGATAAGAGTTAATGTCTGAGTTATGAGATAACATTTACAACAGTTGGCACTGTACAATGTGGTGCCATGAAACAGACTAGGTTCCTGGGGTTTTTAACACTCCACTTTAGGGAGTGGAGAATACTAAGAACTTGATCAGCTTGGAATGAATTTACTCAGATTGTAATCATTAGATCTTTTGTTAAGTTACATTAATATTTGTCAAACCATGAAGCTCGATAGGCATTATCTGAACAAAATGTGTGTGCGTGTGTGCAAGTTTTCTCAGCTAATAGTTTTCACGTCTTCTGTGAGGTCCAACTATTGGCAAGTTTTCAGTATTTTGGCAATCATTAAATCAAACATTTATGTCCATATATCTGAAGGAAAATGTGGCAAGGTAGGATAGATCGTGGATAGGTACCATACGTTACCGTTTGTGCATGATTCGTGTTCGTGTTATGTGCTGCGACTAAAGTCGCAGTTGGCGCTGAAAGAGTCAAAGATAAAACTTTATAACATATCAAACGAGAATACTATAATTATCCGAAAGGAAGCTGGAATGTGAACCTTTCGGTTTCAGTACTGACCCCAGTCTGTTCATGTTACACGAACCGAAGTAATTAAATGGCGCCCTCTGCGCTATTGGTCTTTTCTAAAGTGCAAGGGAGGCTGTCAACAATGGGCTAAAACATAAGGAGTTAACCCTTAAAGTGCTTATCACTGCTATATTTGCTTTCTCATTATCATTAAGTATATAATGGTTAAAAGAGTCAAATTCCTCATGAAGATACCTTTCATTCAAATACCAGCAAGCTTAGTCTAAAGCAAAAAGTAGTCTTAGTCAACAGCTTTCCTTGGGGCACTTTGCGCGCATTGCGCGCAAAGTGCCCCAAGGGAAGCTGTTGACTCAATCTTAGATCAGCGCTTTAAGGGTTAATACGCGTTCAAATTTTTGTATAAAAACTCCACATTAAATAAAAAGGTTGGTGACATTTGCAATTACGATTGTTAAGGATCAATTTGACCAGGAAACCATTTAAATGTGTATCATAAACCACAGATACGTCTTGTTACCGTTCACATTGATCTCCCCTCATCCCACGTGGTAAAAAAGTGACAATTTCGTCGCTGACCATTTTCCAAAATTTCCCCCTATTGCAGGGCAAAAAGAGTGCTATCAGTAACTATGTTGTCTTATCTCTTTCTTCTCTTTCATGCGAGGTGAGTGATCGGCTCCGTTTACATATGCATGTAAGCAAAGCTATCGTCTTTTCTTTTCTAGCTGAGGCGTATGAAACGTCTGGCACGTTTTTATGTCTGAAGGCCTCATTGTGTAAGTAAGGTCCATAATGTTATGTCCCATCATTGAAATGAACGGTAATTTTCCCTGAAAGGAAAGACGTATAAACAGGACATCGATATAACGCTACTGGGCCGGGTTTCATATACGTTATATACAACAAATGTAAATTGACCATGTTTCAATGTTCGATGATACTGTAAATACTCATGACAACGGTACTTTTCAAGAACATGGCCGCGAGGCAAAGGTTAGGAATCACGTGAATACATCAAATAACTTGTTACACAAACAACAACCACGGAAGCCAAACATATATTCATCTCGCATTATCTTTCTCATGGACACATGGCTCAATTCAAAGAAAAGAATTTACAAAAACAGAGAGGCACTAGCAGGTCTACACTCAGCAAGTGGGTTGTCAAAAAGGGGCGCTAAAATTACAGCTTTCAACAGAGAATGAAACATATACATGTCAAAAAATCCTTTAAAACGCTGCACGATTGCAAGACTATGAGAGCTCAGTATGCACCTTCCTTTCTTGCGCCATGGAGCTTGGTAGAGTGAAGGGGTGAGTGAATGTATACCTGTTGAGTGAAGTATGTACATGTACATCAAATGTCCGTTGTAATCCCTTGGTTACGTATTAATGTCAACGCGGTCTGTTGCATCATTCTGAACCGACATCTTGAAAGCCGTGTAGTTACCCAGTCTTGTCTTTTTTTTCTTCAAACACAATCCACGTGCACATTTCAACATTAAGATCAACAAGTTTGTTTGCATCTAGCTAACGGGCTGCCCCTGTAAAACCAACCTCAAAACAATTTAAAAATATGATTAATACTTGAAGATGCCCATGACGGTTGCGGCCGTGTCACTAGCATATAGGACGTCCTCTGAATCCTGATGCAAAGTTACAAGTCTTTTATGTAAAGCTCAAACAAAAAATGGCCCTGCTGGCGCTCAGGCACCAAAGAGAGTGTTACTGCTGACAGTATTAATAGCTCACTTGGTAATTTTCCTGGAAAACAGTTCGTGTGATGTGACTGTTTATCATCGCTAGAATTGTTGGACAGCATTTAAAATTTATATGTCAATTTTCCTGGAAAAGGTTTTACGTCAAATGTTTATTATGAATAGAATTGGTGGAAAGCATTTAAAATTTATCTGCTTAATTTTTTCGAAAACCGTTTATGTCACGTGAATATTTATTCTGGCCAGAAATTATGGCATTACGTAAACTGAGATTATTTGCACTGTGTACCTGGTCAAAGGTTTGAAGTTTAAATTGAGGTAAAATTTCACTATTGATTTGCCATTTTAGTCAGTATTCACACACACACACACACACACACACACACACACACACACACACACACACACACACACACACACACACACACATCAAATGACGGTTAAGAGTGGGCAGGAGATGATTAGATTGCAATAAACATTCTGTGATTAGCCTAATGTTGGGCAAAATTTAAAAAAAGCAAATCAATGTTCACTTTCACCGTTGGTCCCGTTTAAACAATTCATGTTTATGGCAAGCTTCATGCGTTTAAACATATTTAATTTCGGAAAGCAATTGCTAACAGACAACTGATGAGACCTTTTTTTGCGATGAAATGCACGAAAGCTGCAACTCAAAAGAGACCGCTTCAATTCGAAATATTAATGTAAGCAATAGGAGATTTGACAAGTGAGAGGACAATATTAAAGCGAGCGCAGACAAACATTAAGAATTTATTGACTTCTCAATTACGGGACCTACTGACCGTGGTTGAATAAGCGGGGTGCCGGATTTGACATATTGACGCCATAACAATAATTCGGGAATATATGTGAGCATATTTGAAACAGAAAATGAAAATCGTTCGGCTCACTGCCACATCTTTAGTATCGACATTATATTGATTGTGTAGCATAATCAAATTCCTCTTAATGAAATCTAAGACAAAAATAGCGCAGTGAAAGACCACATGTATTGTAAATTTTCAAAAATACATTTGCAGGTTCGGTTGTTTGTTGATTTACCTGATTTACACGACTGTTCCCACATTGTTGGTGAAGTGAAAGCGCAAGACAGCCATGCAATCATTGGCACGCAAATTAAGACTGTGTGAAACATTTTGACACGACGTAACCAATTGCTATTTCTCCTGTGTCATAATCGATATGACATCGTTACAAAAGCCGGTATGTTATTAAATGCACCGAAAACTGTCCTTTCACCAACGTCCCATCGATTATATAATTTTTCATTGTGCCATTTCAAAGATAATTCTTCCCTGTGGGAGTGAATTGAATGTTAGATACCCTTTCAATGCACTGACAAGTTTCGCTGTTATGACAGCTATGAATTCTTTTTCTTGTTTCATCTCATTTCATTACAAAAGCAGGCGTGTTATCAAAATATACGGAAAATGTGTCACTTTACCCACATCGCATCGATTATACATGAGACGATAATAAAGATGACTAGTCATTGATGTGACAATGAATTGAATGTTAGATACCTCATTATATTGTCAATTTCCACTTTGGACCGTAGACATCGAGAATTACGTCAAACCGGAATCAGCTTTTGGAATTGATGATGCCTACATTCAGTCTATATGCGAAGCTGGTAACACAGATTGATTTGTAAGAATTTACTTGCGTCATAGCCTGTAATACTGCAGAAGACCGATCACCTTGTCTCGTAATTATATCATGGCCCTATACTCATATAACAGGTGTTGATGATTGGAAGCGCATAATGATAGGCAAGAGACGTTAGTTTCTGTACACGTAACTTCAGTCATTATGGCGACCACACTTTCAAAAAATCAATTTGTCCAACATCATAAACTGTGATATTTAAAATAATTGTTTTAAAGTGCATGCAAGTTCCTCCTTTGAGGGTCCAGTCATAATAGGTCTGGGTATGTTTGAAAACTTATATGAGCGACAAGGTAGGTGCAGATGATCTGATGATTGCGCTTATAGTGTTAGCGTGTTGCCCTGTTGATCCATTTGAGTATTAAATTTTCACGCTAATAGTAGTAGGAGCAACATGATCAGATGCAGATGGTCAAATAATTGCTGATTACCAAAGTACCTTCGTGCCATGTTAATCTATTTGAGTATTCAATTGGCAAATTTTCACAATAGGAAAATAGTCTTGCATTTGGAAAATTTGTCTATAATTTCAAAACGTTTATAGATATTGATACTGTTATGTTGTCACTGGTATATTATAAATATGTCTGGTTGACACTCGCCCTTACAATCTTAATTAGTATCAAATACCCGGAAATCTATATATCACATTTATGACTATATGGTCTTGAGCAACGATTTTACAGAATAAACCGTATGCCCAGAAGTACATATTCAAGGTACATATACAAAGAGGCGAAACGATCAACCTCTCCCAATTTCATCAACAATTCTCAAACTGAACGTACAAAAGATTAAAGTATGCTTGATCAACTTGCGCTCTTAGGGAAAATTTACCAGAGGAGTTGAAAGACCCGTGAACGTGTAAACTATACATATGTAAACAGGTTGCTAAGCAAATAACTATGATAATTATTTCTTAGACACAAAGTGGAAAGGAAAGGATCATGATATTTGATGTCTGTATCTTGAAATGTACTGTTTTCTGGAGTGACACCTGTGTACAAATACAAATGCAAACGATGCTTCAAAAATGACCACGAACTCCAAGCAGTATCCCTCCCCTTTGTAGTTAATGACTCCGTGTACTCTAACTCAGGCCTCTGCATCATGCAAGGAAACCATCCCTTAGTTCTAGTTTAGTCCTTCGTGAAACATACCCATTGATGTTCATAAGACCATGACACAAAATTACCGGAACTTTCTACATGCTTTGTTTAAGCTGAAAGAAATCCCATAAAACATCAGAGATAATAACGAGATAAAGAAACTTCTTTACACCATTATTACTTATAGAAGAAACTCCCTTCATTAGCAGGGTAAGTTGTCTGAATTAATTTTTTAGAAACAACATGCTTCTAACACTATAAATATCTTATGCAAACATGATTAGATATTCCATGCTCTTCTTCTGTATGTTCTCTGTACCACAGCTGCATCCGAAGCCAACTTCTGATAGCTTGTTTCACGAATCATTATAAATTGTATTTCACGAGAGTTCATTGTAATTGTCCTTTCAGCTCTCTTTCGTCTCTGTATATTGCCTTGGTGCTGTTGTTGCCCCCCCCCCCCCCTTTTTTTTTTTTCTTTTGCACATCTGTCGACTTCTCGTAAACGTTATTCTTGACAAAACCGACGCAGTTGAGATATACTCAGATTTCAGTAAGGCATTTCATAAGATGCTACATGAAAAACTGAAAAGAAACGGGACAGACTGTCACTGGTTGTGTGAAAGCAGTGCTGACAGGATGATAGCAGAGAGTAGTGATAATGTTGAATAATTGGTTTGGTGTCAATGTTTCAGTGTTGTACCGCATTACTCTGTGCCTTACACTTTTCAAGGTGTATATAATGTTGAGTCTCCTTTCAAAGTTTGCAGGTGGTACCATAATCCCAAGAAGCATACTGGATCTGGCTAGCGTACTTACACCACGGGAAGACGTCCACATTTAGGGATCAGTGGACTGGCAGATGTTATTTTATGCAGATAAATGCAAGCATCTCTGGAGTAGCAAACAGATGCATGACTATTTTATGAGAGAAGGCTTTATTAAAAACTCCAAAAAATGAAATATTTGGGAGTTAAAGTGGGTGGACTTGGTAGCAAAACATGATCAAAGAGGCAAACCTTGAAAGAATATGCAAAGGGTATGCCGACAAAAGTAAGAAGAAAATCATAAACTTGTAGAAGAGTCTTATAAGACCCCAAAATGGAATACTGTATGCAAGCGTGGAAATCATATCTGTGACAAGAGACAAGATTTTAACACGGTTCAGAGAGTACGAGGCACACTAACGAACTTATATAAGGATTCTGAGACCTTGGGTGTGAGTAAAGACTGAGGAAGAGCCAAATGACATTTTGAAAAATCTGATATTATCAAGTCGAACTACTGGAGGTATACAAACTCACAGAAGGATTTGAGGAGACATGTTACAAAAAACAATTTTTCAATGGCAATAAGACAGGAAAAGCTCAAATGTTAGTCCATCTAAGCAAACTCTACTTGCCCAGGATTAAAGGGCAATGTTAGAATGTTTCTTCATGCAAGGGTATACTCCACAAAACAAGTTCTGCGGGACTGAAGTAGATGTGAAAATGTATCTTGATGCAAGGTGGTGTTCCACAGAACACATCTTGGACTTCTGAGACTGGAGTGCAGTGCTAAAAGTAATATTATGTCATAAAAATATAATTGAACCACTCATTGACAATGAGGGGTGAAATAGATAAGCTCAAGGTGGGTGTTTGATGCAGACTTATTTCATACATGATGTTTCCATATTAAATGCGTCATCCAAGTAAAACATAGTCATGTCAATTCCAATCAAAGGCAATGTACCTTGGTGTGTAACAGAAGTCAAGGCCTATTTGAGCCAAAAGTTAGGGCCCAAATTTTTATAAATTAAGATCCAGGGGAGAGTGATAGTTATGTATTGTCTCAATATGAAATGACAATTGACGAGAACATGCCATGTACAACAGAGGTGTCACAAACTGAAACATGTTGTTGAATTTGCAAACACAACTGCCCAAATTCTCAAACTACACATTTATTCCGTGTAGATAATCCACCTGTCCTAATGATCATTACCAGCGCTGTTAGTCCACAGCAAGACATTTACAAAGATACCAATTCACCAAAAAGTTCCTGAGCTTTGAATGATCAGCCTTCAAGTCCATCAAACGTATTGAGTGTGTTTAAGACACCGGCTACAAGCATGATGTTATGCTGAAGATATGAATTGGAATATTTTTGAACAACCGTCTGACCAAGGAGAATGAATCAGACTTGCTATATGAACTACATGTATATGTTTAACGCTGCAATAATAAGTGTAACCATGTAATCAAGTGTAAACACGCAGCCTAAAAATGTGAACAATCATGCTATTTCCATCAAACATATAGAGTCACTTGCATGCCTTGCCCTTGTCACTGTGTGGCACAATTGGTAGGTGCAAAGGGTCAATGACTTGACATTATCAGAAGGTGGAGGATCTCAAACGTGAAAACTACATGTGATCACCTATAACGAAACATTGCAAAGAAAGTCAATGAAGACGAAAGAAAATGATGTGCAAAATGTCATGAATCATTTGTTTAAATCAGTTTCATTGATTTTATTTCAGGCACACTGGTCCAAAGAGTGCAGATATATTTCACACTGTATACATAAAGCTAAATGGGGAGAGATAAATATGCATATAGCAGAAAAGAAGAGCGAAAAAAACAAAAACACAAGGAAAAAGCATGGGCGGATCACAATCTTACTCTTAGTTCATTTGTACAAGATACATCACTGATGAAAAGCATTTTCAAGATACCATTATAGCCTCTAGCTAGTCGATGCAGACCAGATATATACAGTTTTTGGCATCAACAAATGAAAGAACGACACTCACAATGTCTCAAATGCTGCACTGACATTGCTTCATCAAGGTATTTCAAGAAGACTTCAGAATGATTTGTTGTATGCAACCTTGTGACTTTGATACTCTGTGTGTGAGAATTTTGACCACAAGATGACACAATACAAGCTGGAGCAATATGTCACAAGTAACTTCTTCTTTACTTCAACACAAAGAAAACATTTTGATAAGCGAGTTTGATCACGCAGAGATTTCTCTTATCTGTCCAAGTACCCTAATTTGACAGGATTAAAAGCAAGTATTAAAATCAGTGGAATACAATTTGCATATGATACTCATGGCTTGTAATCCTTTGGCTGAAGGACACAAAAGTGCAAAATTATCGACATACATCAGGTAGTTGATCCAAGGTCTGCTGACCTTGCAACCAACTCCACTATGCAGGAGGCATCACTGAGTCCATCAAGATAAACATTGAGATGGGATGACAATACTTTGCATAGTCGTACACTGCTTGAGCTTCTAAAAACAGCAAGGCAGTTTTTCTCCACTGTGAAGAGTATAAGTAAAGTATTTGTAACACAGCTGATATTTTTATCATAATTGGAAAGATTTTCTACCATATTTAGAACACAGTTGCTTATTTTGGCCATTGATCTTATGTCTGGTCTGACCCACGCGAAATGTTGTGTTGAAGGAGCAACAAAGTGGATGTTTTGCATTAAATATGTCCATGAAGACTTGTTGGTCACATTGCTCACAGTTAATCATGGCAGCACACATCGAGGAGCTGCCATCTAGAGTCCTTACCATGCTCATCAGGGTGCTTAAACAACAAAATGCCTGAACACTGTAGACCATTCCTGGTCTCCATGCAGCCTCACTGGCATGCTCAATAAAACATCCATCACTTGTCATTTACTGGAAAGGTTCTTCAACCAAAAGGGCTGTGTCAACAAAGAGACAGCTATGTCATCATGTTTTCCTTTAATCAGTATGCTTTTACTTGCCTGCTTCGGTTATGATTATACTGGTAGCTGCATAGTTAATGTTGGTTAATATAGACTGGGGGACATTAATGGACCTGCAGCGTGCAAACTCCACACTGTCTTCTGTCTTGTGCACAATAAACCTCACCATTAAATACCTTGCACTGACACTTAGGTAAAGGTGAAAGCAATGAATTGACAGCAATTGCAATATAGGTTTCTGTTGGTTACTTTTTGCTTTCTTTCTTTGTATCACTATCAACAATTATCTATTAGGAGTCTTAATGCTTATTAATTCAATATGCCAACACTTCGAAATTAGATGGTGGCAAATACCTGTTTCCACTTCTGGACTGACATCATTGAGCATAGACAGGAATGTATGGAACAGAGCCTCCAAATGGTTGCACTGATGAATGACACCATTTGCACTCTGGAGTATGACTGTTTGCTTCTTATTATCTCAGGCTGGACAAAGGGAGCAGTAGCCCAACACCTCCGTTTTTCAGCATATTTCACACAACACAATTTATACTTAGTGTCTAAAATCAATTAAAAGCCCTCGTAACTGATTTTTTTTGGAAAGTTCATCTATTCTCTGGTGTAAAAATAGATAACAGAGCTCTCAAAGGCCTCCTTGGAAGAATTATTGATTTCATACTGTGTCCTTTTTTTTGTGGACACTCCTCGAATAATTTTTCATTTTGGCCTGCTTTGGCGTCAGACCAACCTATAGGTGAAATTGCACCGTAGAGCTGGACATACAAGTGTGTCTTGAAAATATGTATATTTGAAATTTTGAATTTCAAATTCATTGAACACATAAAATAGATAACACTTGCCCTTCTACGTATGTTACTGATCATTGCGCATCTAATAAACATCGAATAGCAATGATTGTTGTAATTGAAATTTCCCTAGTTATACTCATTTAGTATTTTTAGATTATGAGTGTCTATAAAACTATAACATAAAGATTCCATCATAAGGTGTATGGCTATGTAAATACCCATTGGCCATTTTAAGAATATTTGACAAAAGCTGTATTTTAAATAACGCCATTGAGGACATCATTTTAAAGCTGAAATATGTGATCCATTGAGACTCAGTGAGGACATCATTTTAGAGCTGAAATATGTGATCCATTGAGACTCAGTGAGGACATCATTTTAAAGCTGAAATACGTGATCCATTGAGACTAAGAGCCAGGCCTCAGTTTATGCCAGAATCCTGGAAAGTTTTTCTCCCCCGACAGATCTGCAGTTGCCCTGCTTACAACCTCTCCAAATGGTTGCATGATTTAGCAGGGTAAGACAAGAGCAGTCATAAGAACCATTGTTCATACAAGCAGACCCACAATTAACAGCTGTTCGAACTTATCAAATGCCTCACTTTATGTGGTATTTATATTTTGACCATGGAACAATGGGGCTTGAACCAATAACGTTCTTCACCTATCCCCTGGCTGAAAAAGGGAAACCCACATATCCACTAGATCACATTCACATGCCATTTGGAATGTGTTACTAGATTTGCAGGGATAGAGCCAAAGGTTGCTTTGCATTTAATCTTCTAGGTTAATGGAGCAGGGATCTAAATAAACTTAGGAAATGAGCAGTCACATGATCCCGAAATTAAACCTGGGTGTCTTGGCTGTTGCATTGGTTTGTGGCTGTGCATGGTCCCTGAAGACTCCATGATGAATGCTTCTTCACGCCAGCATCCAATCAAAAATTATAATTATATCAACTGACCTAAAGGCACATTGCGGCCACCAGGCCTTCCCATCATCAGTACACCTGTCAAACATGCTAAAGTGAGTTCTCTTTCTACTTGTGTGGTCGCCAATTTGTGACCTTTCTCTTCCTTAGACATATACTAAAGCCGACAAACTGGCATTTGGCACTTCATTGGTATTTCTGTCATACCTGCTTAAAAGATGTGTCGTTCCACATGTGTTCTCCACGACATGTGACCTTCATGGTGCCTAAATATGTGTTGTAGCCAGCAATCTTGCACTTTATTGGCCAGTGTTTTTGTCAAACATGTTCAAAAGAGTTTTCTTGCTACTGGTGTTATTCCCAACTTGTGAACCTCTTTTTACCTGATACGTATTGTATGCAAGAGACATACACTTCATCAGTACCTGTGTCACAAAGGCTCAAGAGATGCCTTTCTACTTGTGTTGTCCCCAATTTTGAGCTTTCTCATATATATTGCAGCCAGTACACTTAAACTTCGTCAGTGTTTCTGCCAAGCAAGCTCGAGATGCATGTAGTTTCTTTACTCTTGTGACTGGTCTTGTATATTATCATTATTAGCTACCATAAAAGACCTTGCATAGTGTCTTTCTAAGCTACAATATATGACCCTGCCGTGTGCATTTTTTCGTAGCTACAGTCCCTTATAGCACAAAGACCAGAATTGCTACATGAAATCCACTGTATAAAGAATTCAAATACAAATGAGATGAGTTGCGATATAGCTCCTGTATAGAGGCTCCAGAAATAAAAGTTGTGAAAATAGTGCAGCAGTTATATAGCAGTTTTACAGCTGCTACATGGCAGCTCATGAAATGTATACTGAGACTACTCTGTGTGTTTGTTGTAGCTTTCTGCATAGAACAAAGACTTGGTCGTGTCTATTCTAGGAATATGGATATGTATATTGTATATCATGTTAAAGATTTTGTTGAACCTGTTATGTGATTATCTGCATGCATCCGTCAGACTGCATGTTGAGGACAATATATTGTTTTTAGACCTATGGCCGCTATCCCATGCTGCACAGGCATGAGGAACATTGAAATATCTGCATATACTCCAGTTATATATAGATGTGTGTGTAAAATTATATATATATATATATATATATATATATATATATATATATATATATATATATATATATATATATATATATATATATATATATATATATATGATATAATATTTTATTCAGCTCCACAAATGTGGAAATTAAAATGCAGTATACATGAAGATAAATACATATCACGACGTCAGAGCTACGTGGTTGCTTTATGTATATGCCCAGTGTAATATAAATTAGAGATGCGACTTCAGGCAGAAGAAAGCTTGGGGTAGTGATGTAGATACGTAACCTATTTTTAAGCTCTTAGTGGTTAATTACCTGATCATTATACGGATGTTTAACAGCTAATCACAAAATCTTATATTTGCAGATTTAAAGGTGTCTGATACAAAAATATGTATTTATCAAATGAAGTCGACAGCAATGTCCTACTAAATCTACCAGGAGAAGGTCCATTCACTATAAATCGATGCTCAAATGTAAACCGTAATTTTTGTGAATCTCTGAGAATGACCAATGGTGTCTCGTGGCTGTCCATACTTTCCCAGCATTCTGTGTTGTCCTATATCAAATTGTTTATGGATAACCTTAACTAAGGCCGTCTTTCTTGACTGCCCAGTCGTGCATATCATGACGGTGTACGTATAATGTGATAGATGTAACGTACGACAAACACACTATTGTTTTTTATTCCTTTCCATCCTTAGTCTTATTACATGTCTGTTGTCAACTCATGTCCTTTTGCAAAGTAAGCTTCTGGGGGCTGTACTTATGTAGCATCCTGTATTGTCATGTACAAGCACATTGAACGGTATGCTCCCTTACTAGCATAAGCCAACATTCTCACCACAAAAGTTCCGGATTCATTTCAGCAAAAATCTGCATAGGGCAGTCTTCAAAATAATCACTGATATCGTCTATATGTAAGATATGGCAATGATGCGTTGTATGGTAGGGATAGTAAACACTGCACTTGAGACCTGTAAGAGCGTGGAATGACATTGTGTTATGCTGGTAATGTAATTTTTTTGGAGAAGGTAAACAAATTTCCTCTTGCATTGTTTTGGAACGTGTGCATAGGAATCGTACAATGATGAATATTCTTCATCAGGTACAAACATGGCTACCCAGCGTTTGTCCACTTTGTACTGTGGATCCATCTTAGCAACGTGTATACCTGGGTTCTAATCAATTTGACAAGAAAGTTTGTCTGAAGCATATAAACCTTTGAAATAATGCGTCATGGTCGGGACCTACAAAGCTATTTGCAGTCCATTTATTACAGATATACATTGCAGGCATTACCCACTTCAATGACCTTAGTAAAAGTAGCATCCATCAACAGTTGTAACTAGCGACTGAGGAAATATTCTACTTTGATGTTACCTAGTCTTTTAACAGGCACTATGTCTTGCATCTGCTAGGCTGGGTCAATAATGCAGACATAAACACAAAAGCCACACGAATAATCATATCAAGTTATGAAGGTGTTTGGGGAAATATATCAGAATACAGCAAGCTTTCATGTCTGTATTTTTAACATCTTTTATGCATCCATATATTTTTGTCAGCTTAAAAAGTCAGACCCCTGCAAGGGTCCATATCTCCCATGCACATTGTCCTTAAAATACTACGGAGTTCCTAATTAGTTTTCAGCAGCATATTTAACATTATTTAGTACATTATCAAAGTATGCTATATATAGATTCAGTTGCCTACCATTAAGGATACTCTTTGCCACTATACCCAAATCTCTGACCCCAGACTGGTTGGGCTTACTAAAGCAAATCTGTTAGCAGGAGAGACATTATTCTTGGTTACACCTCACGAAAAGAACTGTCTTTCCCAAGCATATCAAAATGGTGCCTCTCAAACATTTCAAATCGGTACCTCTATTGTTTTACAAATATAGATCTATCAGATAGGTACCTCTGTTTTCAAATATATCAGATCATCACCCATGCTGTCTTTCAAATATATCAGATTGGTACCTCTGTTGTTTTTAAAGAATTCGACAGGTATGCCTTCTTGCAATGGGGCCACGGATTATTGAATTCCCGATGAAAGCAGACTCTCTTGAGGCAAGTCAAAATTGTCGAAGGTAATTTTAGCAATTGTATTCTTAAGTCTCAATTTGTTCGAACTTTCCCTGACCTCCGTGTAGTTTTGGAGTAGGACGTGTTTGATGAAAAAAAAAACATGGCAGGCATATTTTAAAGGCCGTTGATATTGTTAGCCAGACATGTGCTGATATGCTTACTGATAAAATTGACTAGTTTATTACTCTGTGCTTGTAACAAGGCATCGTAAATAACTACTCATTTCATCATATTTCATATCCAGAACGCAAAGAAGTGACAAATTGTACAAATCTGTCACTGATCGACGGGATGGGAAGTCGGAAAAAAGGTAGTAGTATTATTTAGTATGTTCCACAACTAACCTCGTAGATTGCCAAATAAAGGGGGTCTTTCAAAATGCTGCGTCTGGATCTAATAAAAGATGCAGAGACCGGAAAAGAAAAGTAGGATAAAAATTGATCAGAGTATGGTTTCCAAACAACACACATGGAAAAAAAAATAGGTGGATCTCTTTTGATGTATTCACTTTAACCAACAGACTGGTTTCCGTCTTGAAAGCCTTTATCAGGGGATAAGGGTGCCTAGATCTTAACCAAACTTGTCCAATACACAATAACTTAGAGTTCTACATGGAATAGCTATCGGATTGGCTCCTGGGTATTATGCATCAGTGCTAGATTAATAACTTATCAGGTGCAAGGTGGTTGTTCTTGTGGTTGCCACAAATTTATAAAAATACATGTTTGGTTGCGGTTGCAGTTGCAGTTGCAGTAACTGTAACCACTTCATATTATTGAATATGTTCATCAATTGTAATATACCTTATATACTGTGTGAACATCTGAGAGCCCTGGCAACAGTAGGTAGACCAAATAGGCATGGACACGCAGTTTTTATTTGTACTTGACCATACAGATTAGGAACACTAACTAGAGAATCAGGAACTGATCTTGTACTCAGGTGACCTAGCGTGCTTTGAATGAGTGTTTATTTGTATGTGTGCTCATGTGTTTAAGAGTCAGAGAGAGAGAGAGAGAGAGAGAGAGAGAGAGAGAGAGAGAGAGAGAGAGAGAGAGAGAGAGAGAGAGAGAGAGAGAGAGAGAGAGAGAGAGAGAGAGAGAGAGAGAGAGAGAGAGAGAGAGAGAGAGAGAGAGAGAGAGCTATTGATTCGCTTGGTAATCTATGGGCATGTGTGGACTTACTGATTATAACAAAAAATGAAAAATTCGTAAAAATTACAAATCGAAAGCAACATCACCTTATGAAGATGTTTGTTAAGGCCATCCACAATTAATATCTGTACTCTGTATCAGTACAATGACACAAATGGTTTTGGAGAAGTTAAAAACAGCAAAAACACAAAAAAATCCATAAAAAAATATAGAGAAAAATCCAGCATCACAATTTGAACAAAAAAGGTTCAGAAGTGTTTTACATTTCAAAGCAATTAGCCAGGCAATATCGAAGAAGATTTTCTAAGATTTTCCCCAAAAGTTGACAAAAAAATCATAAATCATAAATCTCAGAAACAGTTTTGGAGAAGGAGACAAAAATAACACACAAAAATTCATAAAAATTAGAAAAAAAATTGCAGTGCCACCGATTAACATCTGGGTGTCCCCAGAAGTGTCCCTATACAATTACAAAGCCTCTGACTGGGCAGTTTTGGAAAAGATTTATTAAGATTTAGTCAAAAAACAGAAAAAATCATAAAAAGTTCAAAAATCACTGTGGCATGACCATTTGAACACCCTTGGAAGAGAGTCATCCTAGGTACATTCCCACCAAGTTTGAAAAGCATCTGTTGGACAGTTTTGGAGAAGTAAAACATGTGAGTTTCCATAGCAATACCCCTTGACTTACATAGTAATCAATAGGAATATGTGAAATGTTTAGCAATTTCGGTATTAGTAAGTATACTTACCTCTCCACCACCATTGCCAACACCTTTGTGCCTGGCCACATCACCTGACACAATTAAGTTGGGCATTTGATAGTTCCTAAGACCTGACAGTACCGGTGGCTCCTGCACTCACTTCCTGTGGATACTTGGGGTGACTTCCAGTGCACATGCTCTCGTATTTTTCTTTCCTCCTCAAAGATACGTCAGTTGAATTCACCTGTGGAGAGGAAGTGGGGTGGTAGGGTGGGCTTCTCTGGTAGTCAAGAGGAGAGTATACTCACTGATACCATAATTACCAAAGTTCTATGTATCAATTGGATAATGTTACCTTTTGACCACCATTGCCAATATACAAACACATTGGAATAGGGTGTAATGGATACACAAATACTGACCAACAACCATCGGGACCGAAAGCCGGGAAGGAGGAATTATCAGTCCAAGTGAGGAGGCAAAGTCTGTTCGCAAAAGAGGTTGGTGGAAGTGAAAATCTTGGCCTAAGCGGGAAAACCCTCCTTACCAACCACCATGGTAGCCAATGGGCCCCCAGGAATGCCACCCGCCAACCTAATAGCAATCTGCTGTAAGGAGATAGATGCTGTTTATTTCAACTTTTTGGGTCCTGGAGATCTAGCAAGACCAGTGAATCATGGAAAACATGAGGGGTACTGGGGGCAGTCATATGGTTCTGTAAGGAAGTGTCTGTTGAAACAGGTCCGCCAGCTCTCAGCCTAGCAGACACCAGGGACATCCAGTCCATACAAGTTCAATATATGGTCTAGGCCTACTCCTTTAAGGTATGCCAACGTATAGAGTGCACCCAAGTCTAAACCCTGAAGGCGCCATAAGCTGGAACACTGTGGCTGCCCTGAGGGGACAGCGGAATCTAAGTGACAAAGATCAGGAACTTATGCAAAGGAGCCTTCTATGCCAGCAAAAGAGTAAATGCCCTCCTCAAGCACAATCAAGTCACACAGCTAGTGCTCGGTGAAAGTCGTAAATGGTTGCTAGCGCCAAGCCCATAAGATATTGGCAACAGCAATGTTGGCATGCCAGGAGGCATTTAAGGTTTGCACCACATGAGCTCTAGTCAAAACCTGCATAAGGGCCGAAGGCCTGTCCTTCAGGATGGTTTGTTTAATCCATGTTGAGATCATATTTCATCAGACTTGCTCCTTTCAGAGCTTACCCAGGGGCAAAAGAGCGCAGACCTCTAACCCCTGGCACCATCTGTGCAGAAGGATACTACAAGTGCCAACAGATAAGGATCACTCCATTTGCGAATGTCGAGGACATGTGCCAGGGTTGAGGATATAGCAGACCAAACCTCCACCAAGGTTCTTGAGCTCTGCCCAAGGACCTCCCACTGGTTCATCACAAAGTCTGCAATAGCTGTAAAATGCAACCATGGATGTATTTTCAGACCTGTGCACCAATCTGAAAACACTTTGCTTTAAGCAGAGTAAACTGCTAGGGAAGAGTTCTGAAAGCCCACTCAGGCAAATTCTCTCTGTGACCAATTCCAAAAAAACCTCTGTCATGGATTTGCTGTGCAACAAAGGCCAAGTGTGGAGGTTGTACATTGGAGGGCTCCTATGGAACACATTCATCCGCAGTTGCACCAGAAGTTTTGGCCATGTCGGTAAACATAGCAATGGCTTACACTAAAATCCAGAAGATCCAGGGATCAATCCACCAGGGAGCACCTAGGATCATATTGCAGTGGGACTGGACCTTCCACAGGAGGGTCTGTGGAGGCAGAAAGGCATAAGCCCAAAGGTTGCTCCAATAGACCTGGGGATCTGGGACAGGCAACACAAAAAAATGGAAAGTTTTGGGTTTATGCTTGTTGGCAGCAGATCCATGTATGAGGTACCACACCTGGCCTACATGGCCTGAATGACCCATGGATGGAGCAACCAATCCATTCTTACCAGCTGACCTCTTCTCAAGAGTTGGTTGGCGAGGACATATTCTAATCCTGGTTCATGCCTTGCATGCATCTGGATGTTGTGTACCACCGGGTGCTGCATCTGGCTAACTCTGTCCACTTTCACGAGTGCATCTCACCCTGCAGGTTGAAATTTTGGTCCTGCTGTCACACATAAGAAGAATGTGTTTGTGCTCCGCTATGTCCTGGAAGTAGAGGAGCACTAAGCGTATCAGCTCCAGTTCCAATCAGCTAAACCAATTTATGTGGTGAGATTTGGACTGCATCAGTCAAAGGCCTGATGCCATCAGGCCCTCCCCAAGCAGACTGAGATGACTCCATGTACATGGTGAATAGTGCCTGAAACTGTGTCAATGTCTGAAACAACATGACATTTTCCCACTTGGTCACCAAATGAGGTGCTAGTGGTCCTCCAGGAGTTACAGCAGCTAAGCTTGATAGCCTGGTCCTTTAGCCATCTGTCCTGAAGAGAAGGCTGCAAGGGACAACAGTGTGGGGGACCCAGAGTGATCTGGGGGGTCCTTAGAAGCTAAATATACAGGGTAAATATAATGTCACTTAATTACCACAAACATAACAGTGTGCAACTGTACAAGTGTCTTTATATTGCTTCACGAAGAAAAGCTTTATGTAGGTTGCGAAACCATTATAAGAATGTGTGAAAAGTTTATCTTTGATACAGGGTTGTGTGTTTTTTAAGAGGGTTGGAAGGTAATACCTAATACAATGTTTTGTCGAATTTCTAGAAGGAATAAGAACCTGGCTGTCATTTCTATGTCTAGTGAAATATCGATGAGAAGGTAATGTAGCTGCAAATATGTTGTTAAAGTTATCAGGGGTTTTATTTTCTAAATATCTATAGTAGAATTTTACGGATATTAACTTAAGAATATCTGGTACTTGTAAAAGGTATAACGTTTTAAATAAAGGATCCATGTGGGCATTATATCTTGCCAAGCAAACAACACGAACAGCCTTCTTTTGAAGTTTGAAAATACGGTCGCACGAGAAACCCCACAGAAGAATGCAATAATGTAGATGAGGAAGAAAAAGAGAATTGTAGATTTGTAATAGAATATCTTGCGGAAAATAATTTTGTGTTCTGTTCATAACCCCAATAATTTTTGAGAGCTTATTTCCAATTTTGTTAACGTGTGAGTGCCAATTTAAGTTTTGATTAATTCGTAAACCTAGGAAATCAAATTCACTGGTTTTGTAGATGGGCACATTCTTTATTTTAAGATTTAAGGTGAAATTTAATTTTCGTTGAGGGAAATGAAACACCATATATTTAGTTTTAGCAATATTAATAGATAATTTGTTGGCTGACAGCCAATCACATACCTTGTTAAATTCAATTTCTATGCTATTTGATACAGAGTCAGTGTCCTTGAGAGGGAAATTGAAAGAACTAAGTGAATTGATAAGAGTCATGTCGTCTGCATAAAAAATCAATTCAAATTTTGAAGATGCCGAATACATGTAATTTGTGTAAATTATAAAAAGAAGAGGACCCAAAATAGAGCCCTGTGGCACTCCAGTTGTAATAGGTAGACACTTTGAAGAAACATGGTCGAATTTGACGTATTGTTTTCTGTTTGTGAAGTAATTTCTAAACCAATTTAAAGGGGTTCCTTTAATACTGTAATAATTCAGCTTATGGAGTAGAATTTCGTGGTTCAGAGTATCAAAGGCATTTGATAAATCTAAAAATATCGTGACAGGTATGTCTCCAGTATCAAAAATCTGAAGAAGACGATCTGTTAATTCCATTGCCGCACTTTCGGTGGAGTGCAATTTTCTGAAACCATGCTGGCTTGCGTAGAAAAGCTTTTTTGATATAAAACATTCATACAACTGATTATACACCACTTTTTCAATAACTTTGGAAATAGCTGGCAGGAGAGAAATTGGTCTATAGTTATCCAATAAAGAGTTATTGTCCTTTTTATAAAGAGGTAATGCTTTTCCTATTTTTAATTTATCCAGAAAGATACCTGTGGTGAGAGACTGATTGACAATTAAAGCTAGAGAAAGAGAGGCTACTAAACCCTTCAATAAATACATAGATATCCCGTCCTGTCCAGAACTAGTCTTGGGTTTAAAAATTTTGAAAATCATAGAAATGCCACCTAGAGATACATGTGGTTACCACCTGCGTGAACTAGGAGACCACCACAGGTGCCGTGGCAAGGCTGAAAGGAAGCACCATGAACTGGTAAACCTGAGCCAAGAATGTGAACTGCAAAGACTGATGTAAAGTCTTTGTGATGGGCATGTGAAGAATGCATCATTGAAGTCTGAGGATGCCGTCCACTGCTGGGGCCATAGGGCCACTATCACTGACTGTGGGATCTCCATCCGAAGGGTGGAATCTCCAAGTACTCTTTCAGAAATGACAGGTGTATAAACAGATGCCAGCCTCCATCCCACTTGGGGAAATAGAAGGGTAGGTGATAGAACCTAGGGGACCCAGGATCCTGCAACCACTCTATGGTGCTCTTGCTCCATAGCGTTAACGCTGCCTATAGGAATGCCAATGCCTTGGCTCCTTTGTGGTGGGGGGGGGGGTGAACCACTTGGGTTCACAGCTTATTGGAGACCTGTCTTTGCTGAAAGGCAGCACATGGCTATGTCTCAGGGTATTTGAAATGAAGGACTCATCTGTAGTGGCACAGGACAACCCTGAGTGGTGAGGTCCAGAAGGCAAGATCCAGGAGCCCTGAAGCTTCCTGATTTCTTGGCAGGGTTCCTGGGCTGAATGCTGGAGGTCATCCAAGAGTCCTTGACCCCCTCCCAGATCTGCGCTAAATGCTGGAGGTCATCCAAGACTCAGAGCCGACAGTGAGATGCCGGACTAGTATGTCATAAGGATGGACCCACTGGCATCCTCCTCAAGTCTTCTGAAGGCATCCATGGATGTGGAGACGGCTTTTGGCACCATACCATCATACTCCTCCCAATCTAAATCCAGTTGGAGTTAATGGGAAGAATAAATTTGCTCTGTCATGGAGTACCATTTCCCTTGGATGTCCAGCTAGGGAGAACTCACTCTTGTCTAACATAGACAGACATTGGTCGCTCCACAGGAGCCCAGGTGCTGAAAATCCTGGCCATCAGCTGGTTATAGAACTCAGTGACAAGGCGAAGAGGGAGATGGAGGACTTACGATGCACATTTTACAAGGACAAATCCTGGCAGCACATGGTGATGGCCCCTCTCCTCTCCTCCAGTTGGGCAACCCCACAGCTTGGTCATCCACTACGCTCCAAATGAGAGCTTTGCGGTATAAATCCCTGAGCTGGGTTTGAAGAGTATCCACGGGAACAAATGCAGGTTGCGCCCATGCCACGGATGCAACGGGGCTCTGCTGAGCAGAGCAATGTCGGCATGGGCACAGGCTGGTAGCTGGTGGCCTGGGCCTGCTGATGGCCAAACCTGAAATTAACAACTCCTCATCCTTAGTGTTGATGTCCAAAGACTTGGCACCAGCCACTAAGGTCGGGAGCCCCAAAGTCTGATCAAACAACTGATTGTGTCAGGCAGATGGGAGGGGCACTTGTTACAGAAACACGTCAGTCACCACAACTTGTGGAAAGAGAGTAACAAGTTCCACAGAGGTCATTGTCACAACCTCTGTAGCCCACATTTGCTACTCCCAAGAAGGGCAAGAGAGCAGGACTTCTGAGGGGCTTGTGGCAAAGGGAACCACCGCCGCCAACCCGGGGGTCACTGGCTCAAGGCCACCTGAAGGAATTGCAAGAACACACGAGCCTGTGGGTCAAGGGAGAGCTGAGTTATAATAGAGGCAGGGAGCTGCTCATCCAAGATGACTGGCACTGACATGATGGGAGTACCAGTGGGGCAGATGAAGATGAAGTCTCCATCAGCAACTGCTGCTCCTCAGTGTGCTTGTGTTTCGCTTGCCTCTCAAAGGAGTGAGGCAGGGAACCTGGCTGAAAGGAGGGGCACAGTGGGATCACCAGCTGCTCATCCAAGTGGGGGCCTGGAGGGGGAACAGCCAGCACTGCTGGCACAAGGGTCCAAGTTGCCAGAGTTGGCGCTTGGGTCATGGTGGGGGCCACAACCATAGGACTCAAATAGTACAGAAAAACCTGATCCATATTCATTAATTCCAAACCCAACAATGACAGCAAAGAGATTCCAGACTTGCCAAAGCATCAATATTTCTTTTCCAAAACCAATGTGAAGAAACAAATTTCTCTCCTGACTTGAGACAGGCAGTCACCCATAAAAGGCAACTGGTGGTTTTAAATCGATCCTCTCAACCTTAGAAATATTCATCATTAACTGCAGACACTAGTTCATTTCCAAAATGTATAGGCCTAACCACCAAAAACACAAATTTCATTACTTCTGCCAAAAATAATAAGAGACCTGTTAGGCCTATCGCCTTTTAGTTTTTCCGACTTGTCAGTCACCTTAGTTTACAGCAAAAGAGTAAAGAAGGCCTACATCGTTTTTGTGATATTTATGAATCTGGAACATTACAAACACACTCTACCTCCACTATAACTATGAGTCGGAGAACAAAGCCCACAGCACAACATAGCCAATGAAGTAATTTTCAAATAGTACAGAAAAACCTGATCCATATTCATTAATTCCAAACCCAACAATGACAGCAAAGAGATTCCAGACTTGCCAAAGCATCAATATTTCTTTTCCAAAACCAATGTGAAGAAACAAATTTCTCTCCTGACTTGAGACAGGCAGTCACCCATAAAAGGCAACTGGTGGTTTTAAATCGATCCTCTCAACCTTAGAAATATTCATCATTAACTGCAGACACTAGTTCATTTCCAAAATGTATAGGCCTAACCACCAAAAACACAAATTTCATTACTTCTGCCAAAAATAAAAAGAGACCTGTTAGGCCTATCGCCTTTTAGTTTTTCCGACTTGTCAGTCACCTTAGTTTACAGCAAAAGAGTAAAGAAGGCCTACATCGTTTTTGTGATATTTATGAATCTGGAACATTACAAACACACTCTACCTCCACTATAACTATGAGTCGGAGAACAAAGCCCACAGCACAACATAGCCAATGAAGTAATTTTCAAATAGTACAGAAAAACCTGATCCATATTCATTAATTCCAAACCCAACAATGACAGCAAAGAGATTCCAGACTTGCCAAAGCATCAATATTTCTTTTCCAAAACCAATGTGAAGAAACAAATTTCTCTCCTGACTTGAGACAGGCAGTCACCCATAAAAGGCAACTGGTGGTTTTAAATCGATCCTCTCAACCTTAGAAATATTCATCATTAACTGCAGACACTAGTTCATTTCCAAAATGTATATGCCTAACCACCAAAAACACAAATTTCATTACTTCTGCCAAAAATAAGGCTCACTACAGGTAGACACCACCACAGACTTGGCAGAGGATACCTGTAGCACTCTGGTGCTCTGAGATGCTTGGATGTTTGATTGGAGCTGTCAGACCTGGGAGCTCAGTAAAACCAGCCGGGGTTTCAATGCTCCTGGACACCGGAACATTCAAACCAAGCTCTCAGACCTGGGAGCTTGGGGAATCAGCCAGGATTCCCTAATGCCCGGATGGGGACCCACAGGTCTCCATCATGGCTTCACAGGTTTGGCTGCTTCGGTTTCTAAGCACTCAGGCCAAGGGATCTGGGCCAGATGATCCAGGCGGCACTTTGCCTGCCTCTTCTGATGGGCATCCAAAGTGATGGGCTTGAGGGGAAGAGACAGTTGCCAGATCAAATCCATTGGCATCTTTTGGTGCCTGACCATTGGCTCCAAGACTGCCAAGAGTCTCAGATCAGCAGTCAAGGAACCTCCAGTCGTCACCTTAAGTTACGCAGGGAGCTTTGGATCCCCACACAGTGATCTCCTGCTGCTTGACTTGTAACTTTGCCGCCCCTTCCCCCTATTTCCCCAAAGGGTTTCAGGTAAGGAGGTGGTGACCACCATTCCTCATGTTCATTCTTCCTTGAAACTGGCATAGCTCAACATACGGTCTTGTTATCAAGGATTGAAAATTTAACACCGCATTTTCCACTATGGAGAACAATTTGTGAATAAAAGTTTTTGCACCTAAGGAAGTCCACTTATGCTGGTTATTCATTATTGTTGACTATTTCAGTACCATTACCAACAAATGGACAACGACGTTACTTGCGAAGCCTTTGAGCTCGTGCGACCTTTGACAATCATCAAACCTTTCATCGTGACGCATCACCAAATGATGGTGGCAGCATTGTCACACATGTACTTTATCGGTATCTGTGTAAGTACTTACAGGGAAATCTTTCCATTTTTCTAATTGCTGCTGAACCGCTGCTTAATCGAAATGCTTTATATTTTCTACAGGTCTCCATGTCAACGGTACACTTGTCCCTGACCAGCACCCTCCAAAATATAATATTGTATTTTCCCTTTTAAGCGCCGACAGGGGGTGCCTAAGCGGACTGGGGATAATACGGTAGACAGGCGGTTTCGACACTCTGTTTCTGTCAGCCTTGCTCGTTCAATTGGCCCATATTCTGGTGCTGGCTTACATTGTCATGTTAAAGGATAAACAATCATACAATTTTTTAATATTAGAAAAAACAGTTTATATCAAGATTTTCATAGAACGTCAATAATTATCACATAGATTGTTTTTGCGATCTGTTATTGTACGTATAATATTAGAAATGGTAGTGTCTTTAATTATATAGATTTAGGGGCTTCTCTGCTGTTTAACAAACATGGCTAAGCTAACAATTTTGCAAAAATTCAAAACTTGATATCGAGCTGTTAAGATGATTTCAATGAGCACCATTTTAGACATTTGTGGAAGTGCTTTGTGGCAGTTCTAGTTTTTAGCTCAGCAATTCTATAGATAATTATGCCAAGGAATAATTTGACATTTTGTGAAAGCCGTTTCTTCTTTAAAATTTGGGGAAAAAATAATAGTCCGTCACACGAGAATCAGGAAATGCTCTGTTGTTGAGATCAGGAAATGTTCTTTTGATTATACTCATGTTGATGGAGGAGGCCTACACTGGTGTGACTGGGAAACTAAAAGTTCCAAATTTGGTCGCCACATAAATACCCAAAGGTGCGTTTGAAGCCTCTTGATGACAAGACTCAGCATTAGCCCCAAGGGTTTATCTTTCCTGTAAAGGAGTGCATGTTGTCGGACTTCGCTGAGGCACACATAATTTTGGAAAAGTACACCTTCAGCTCTGTCTAGCACTTAAGTGACTGTTAACTGATTTTAACAGTCACTTCAGTGCTTTGATATGTATATTTTTATATTTTGTATGTATGTATGTATGTATGTATGTACGTATCATATAAAAATGTGTTAGACGCTGTGTTTGTACTGGTACAGCTAGCATTCAGTGGCAGGGGATGGAAGAGCAGCACTTTCCAGGCCTGCGGCAAAAACATGGTCCTGTGGTGAGCTGTGGTACGTCATTGGCTTCTTTTCTGGGCTCATATTGTGACGGAAGTTAATGCGAAGACCTTTTGTCATTTATTGACACTTGTAATCTGACAAGTGTATGTACACAGACAGACAGACAGACAGACAGACAGACAGATAGATAGATAGATAGATAGATAGATAGATAGATAGATAGATAGATAGATAGACTCGTATTTTTTAGAATTGTGCGAAAAGCCCTCTACTTTAATACGCACATGTGAAAAATATTTTCGCCCCGTGGGTCTACTTAGCGCCTCCATGCCCAGCTCATTTTAGCGCATTCTCGCAAAAACACTCTGCCAATTGCTACTTTTAATCGAGCAAAAGCTTCCAGATTCAAAATTGCCCACGGACAGTCTCGCACAGGGCAATTTTTTTCCACACGCGTAAACAAAGTGAATTAGCCTTTACTGCTTTAGTGGCTATATAAAGTATAATTCCTGGGGTTATCTAGGACTCCTTTTATGTTTATGCTTATGATACTTTGCCTTTTCACGAGATGTCTTTCTGAGGCAGTAACAATGTATGTAAAACTGCGCGTATGTAAAACTATGTTTGATTAGGATCAGTATGTAGGCCTGTATTGATATGGTCACACAGATTGGCCTCAAGGAAGTCTTTTCTTCAATTTATTTGTATCATTGAATTTGGTTTCGTGCGAAAATGTTTCAGACATGAAAGTATGCATATTTTAAATGCAACACCTGAGGTGGTAAAAGAGAAAGTAGATACCCATACTTATATTGGTATTCTAGCTACGCAAATAAACATTTTAATGATAATGTTCTGCAACGTTCAACATCGTTATATCTGCAATGTAAATTGATTTATGGGTTCCTAAAGTTCTTTTTGTTCATGTGTAGTAAGTTTTATCAGTAATCTGGTCACTTTAATTTTGTTTATGTATAGTAAGTCAGTTATATGGCCACTTTAATTTTGTTCATCTGTAGTAAGTCTTATCAGTTATATGATCTCTTTATTTATAGCATATGATTATTTGCATGTAGGGTAGAATACATGATAGAAGTCTGTCAAAGATCTGATAGGGTGTCACCTAACTAAATTACGATATTTTTCTTTTGATTATTTATCAATTGTTACTTTGTTTATCATTACAAATGTTGTGTACCGAACGCTGTTCTCTACCGATGTAATTTGGGTAAAAAAAAAAAGATGCCGAATCCTGAAATTTTGTCTCTGCCTTTGGTTTCATATCAACTTTGTCACCAAATCGACAAGAAATTGTGATAAATCTTGTTGTGTCGATGTGTTTGTTTATATCTGAAGAACCAGACTGGCTACTGCAGACACAAGGTTTGTCACGATTCCCTGTGACTGGCACCAGCAACAAAATATCGACGCTCAGAAGCATTAAGTACGGCTGTGGTAAGCTTGCACGCATTCCATGCTGGCCGTGCAGCTCTCGTGGCCGTGCAGCTCTTATGGCAGGCCAAACGGCTTTCAATGAGCTCCCCTGCAGATGTCGGAGTTCAGTAACTTTGTACATCTTCTTTGCGATGCAGCAGTGCATAATACAGAGCAGCGCTGAGCAAATGAAACGTCAGATGAATGCGTTCATTTTGATGGAGTGAGTTGCTCGGGAGATGAAGTCGGACATTGACTTTGTCATCCAGCCTATCTCATAGAGATTTGTCCAGAGTTCTCGTTATTTACATGCATCGTCATGCGTTGAAACTCACGGGACAAAACTAAAAAGTTTTGTTTGTTCTTGCGTATAAAGTGTGCTCAAGTCTATATTATCAAATATATTTTAAATCTCTAAATATAATATATGTAAAGCTTTGAAATATATTGTCGTAGGTAAAGTGAAACCTGTTTTGAGAGACCACTGGGATGAAAGACCACCTGCCTTTTCAGACCATGTTTACTATGTCCCTTTTGTCATCTTTCCCATGTTATTATACCTCTTGAGAGACCACCTGCCTTATGTGACCACTTTTTCACTTGCCCTAGGGGTGGTCTCTGAAAACAGGTTTCACTGTACTCCGGCTGTAGGCTGCTTAGTACAAGTGCCTAGACAACATTAACTAGTAAAGAGGTTAATATCTGAACTGTGAAATTCGAGGATTTTAAATTAAAGCCGTAAGCGACATGTTTGACAAGCCGTCTGCACAAATTGATTTCAGGGTTTTGTGAGGACACGTTAAATGTGTAAAGCGATGATGCACCCTTAGTCTAACGTTATTTACGTAATCTATTAATGACGTACTGGATAATTTACGTTTGATTGTCGCGCGGTTACATAACAAAAATAGATACCAAATTGTTTACATGGTGTGGATAGAACCAAAATACGAACCTCAGGATTGAAATTGCATTAAAATTAAAGGTTTGGAACAGTAAGTAAAGCCACCATATGACAAAGCAAGCAAGTCTCTTGGTCCATAAAACACTTACCGTACAGAAAAGTATGAATTGGGCAATATTCAGATTTTGATGAGTCTTTTTGTCCCAATTTTTCTTTACGGGAACAAAATATGAGTGCATATGTAGGCATATCCCCTTTACACTGCATTGGTAAGGAAGACATAGCTGGCTATTTCAAGGTGGTTTTAATCTGAGTCGGAAGTGAGAGGATGGTTATGTTTACAGACAAATTTTTGTTGGTAACATATTCTGACACAAGGGCAAATTTTGGAGGAATTAAAACACAGCCTTTTTTCATGAACTGAAGGGACCCCAATTTCTCCTGATCGGCTTTGCCATTAATTCTCTGTGTCTATGTTTGTTAACCCTTTGAGTGACCGGTTTTAGACTTAGTCAACAAGCTTTTTTGATGCATTTCAGGCGACGCATGTAGGGAGATGGTGACCAAGACCATGCCTTTGCCTTGCCTTCTCTAGAACCACAGGCATTCTGGTACTTAAATGAAGACTTTTTTATGAGGAATGTTCACATTGCATCATTTTATAAACACCCAATAATATGATGGAAAAGTTGATACTCGTCCATGTTCTGGTTTTCCTAAATATGTCACATTCTGTACTATCAGTCAATATTCCGACATTTGTACCATTGCAGTTACTGAACATAAAAAGAATGGAAGGACACCCCCCAAAAATACTTGCTCCCACTCGCTTCTTACAAAGTAACACCAGCTACTTTAACAGGGCGTAACTAACACAGGTAGCCAATACGACAGCGGATTTTATACCCTCGGTGGGCGCCATCCTGAAGTCACTATAGGTGGTCTGTTGTTTATTGCGTTCAATGTATCCATCACTTCCACTGCATAACCATTACATGCTGTGTATATTAACCTTTTTGTGCAATAAAACTGATCGAGTCTGGGTCTAAGTCTAAGTGTAAGTCCAAGTCCAAGTCTGATAATTCAGATGAGTATCAGTTTTGAGATTAGCAATCAAAGAGTTGAAGAAAGTTGTCTTCCACAATGGCACAGACCACCACCTTGTTCTCTTTCACACTGACTAGGTGTTCGGTCTGGAGTTTTAATCTAATTGCAAGAGTATGTGTATGGTCATTTAACTAACACATAAAAATTATGGCTGATGACGAGCATGGGAGGTAGTCTGATAAATATATTAACCACATATTGAACCCAGTAAAACATAAAAAGTGGCCACAACCATGTTTACCATAGATACACTTTTCGGGTGACCATTGCCGTAAATAAAATATTTGGGATCTTCCATGGAGAATTTTCTTCTGTTAATTTATAGTGTAAATCTAGAGGCGGAACTTAAGATCCAGCTACCTTAGTAAATTTTCAAGATTCTTTAGTAAGACAAGTACACCCTGTTGCTTGGCATGTTCTGGTTGTTAACTCATTCCATACCAGTCCATGATTTTTCAGTATTTTTACCTAGACTTAAGACAATTGCATATTTAAACTCTTGATGAAAAGAGCTTTCCTTCAAGTACCAACATACCTATAGCCTTAAGTCAGTGGTTCTGGCACTGCCTGGCAAGTCATGCTGCAGCTGCTGCAAGACTGGCATGACTTGCCAGGCAGTGCTAGAACCACTGACCAAGGCCTATGACCATAGTATGGAATGAGTTAAGAATACAGGAGTGTTGTATGCCAAGCTGGCAAGGCACATGCTTGTCAGTGTACAAAAGTGTTGCATGAAGAGCCACGTCAAGCATCATAAAAAGTTCCCATCACAGCACAAAATTGAAGATTAACATAAAAGTAGAATACACACGTAACTGCTGCTTGTTGTCAAGTGGTTCCCCCCAGAGAGAATAAGTGTATCCACTAGAAAGGCAACAGCAATTAAGCAGTCTCATTATTTAGTTCCCAGGGGTTTGGCTCATGTAAAGTTCACCTTGTACTTATCATTAAGTTGTTCATGAAATTGTCATCTGCATTTCAAAGTGGCACATCAAAGCTTGAATTTTCTGTAGTTACGTCACATCAAGCAGAGGTAATTGCAAGATTTGTGCCATTACAACTCACCAGTTAGGCCTGGAATAGGTGATCTGCCGCTTCTTTTTTTTTTTACTGTCAAATGTTCCATTGTACTTCAGAATATGAATGCAAGCAAGCCAACTGCTCCACAGGGAACTCATTACCAGTGGCGCCCCCTCGCTGACTCATGTTTTTCTGTTGTCTAGAGCTTGGCCAACAAACATGACAAGCTGGTGAGTCCAAACACATGGCATAATACCCTGTACCTCATTCACACAAATATCTATTGAGCTCAAAACACAGGCACGATTGAAAGTATAAATGCTTTATTGGTGAATCAACATTTCTTGACGTTTATTCAAATTTTACGATGTATTTTCTGCATTCATAGTGAACCATAAGTGCTTTCCACACATGTCAAATTCTGTCAATTTCTGATTGGTCATTTTTGTACTGCTCAGGGCTGCTGTGCTGGCCACTGCTTCCCATGAGTTTCCACATATGTACATTATAAACCTGAGTGGTTTATAGCAGATATACATTATGAACCAAGACTCATGGCAGACACATACTAAGGTATAGTTCATGCTGATATAAGTGGCTCATTGCAGACAGAGACTTTCTCCCATTGCCATAACAAGCAAGTCACCAAAACATACCACAAGCCAGTCACCAAAATACAATGTAAAAAGCGGTTCATTGTAAATATACACCATAACCAGAAAACCCAAAACAGGCAGCAAACAGACAGACCAGTGGGTCCTTCCACACCATGAACACAGCCAGTGACTGACTGCAGAAACACCAGCTCACAGCACATACACATGTAGAATATGGCCATCTGTCTACTGCCCACATACAGGATGACCAATGGTCATTGCACACATACAACATGACCAAAGGCTCACAAATTGTTGACAAACAATGTACAATATGACCTGAGGTTCATTAAATGCAGTCATACAATATGACCAGAGGTTCATAAGTTGTACACATACAGTATGACCTGAGGTTCATAAGTTGTAGCCATACAAATAGACTGGAGGTTTTATAAATTGTAGCCAAATAATATGACCAGTGGTCATTGAAGACATACAATATAATCTGTGGACCATTTCAAACATACAATATGACCAGTGGTCATTGTGGACATCCAATATGACCAGTCACTGTAGGCATGCAGTATGACCAGTGGGTCATTGTAGACATCCAATATGACCAGTGGGTCACTGTGGACATTGTATATGACCAGTGGGTCATTGTATACATTTAATATGCCCAGTGGGTCACTGTAGACATTCAATATGACCAGCGGGTCATTGTAGATATACAGTACGACCAGTGGTTCATTGCAGAAATACAATATGATCAGTAAGTCTTTGTTCACATACAATATGACCAGCGGGTCATTTCAGACAGACATTATGACCATGGAATAGTTTAAGACATACAGTGTAACCAGGGAGCCATTTCAGACGGACAATGTGAACAGGTAGTCGATACAGACACACAATGTGATCAGTGGTGGACTTCAGACATTCTTTCTGCCTGGTCATTTATTGAGGACACATACAACATCTGCTTCATTTCATTCATAAAGTATGACCATTAGCTCATGAAAGACACAAAATATGATGAGTAATTTATTCCAGACATACATGACCAGCAATGCATTTCAGCCATACAGTATGAGCGGAAATGCATTCTAGCCATATAGTAGGAGCGGTAATGCATTTCAGCCATACAGTATGAGCAGCAATGCATTTCAGCCATACAGTATGAGCAGCAATGCATTTCAGCCATACAGTATGACCAGCAATGCATTTCAGCCATACAGTATGAGCGGAAATGCATTCCAGCCATATAGTAGGGGCGGTAATGCATTTCAGTCATACAGTATGAGCAGCAATGCATTTCAGCCATACAGTATGAGCAGCAATGCATTTCAGCCATACAGTATGACCAATGGTTTACAGTGTTTTATAGGATTCCACAGTGCACATCTGATCACTTTTTCAAACACACACCATCACCAGACATAGTATGCAAAGAATTTGAGTGAATGCAGACACACACTATAACCTGTGGCTATTTGCAGGCACACAGCATAAAGTGAGTCATTGAGTATATAAGGTTTTACTAGTGAAGTTCAATGCACACACTATCACAGGTAGCCATTTGCAAACCCATGCTCGAAAGTCTCTGACATTTTCCTTGAAGCCACATACTCTGAAACAGACTCCTTGCAGACACATACTTTAAAGATTGATTCACAGTAGACACGTGACCTGAAAAGTGATTTACTGCGACCTAAAACACTCAATAGACTCCCAGAACATGCACAATCCGAAAAGCAACTTATTACACAAAAATGGCTTAAAAAGTGACCCATTGCTCAAACATGCTCTGAAATGTGATTTATCACCAACACATACCCTGAAAAGTGATTCGCTGAAGACATATACCCTGAAAAATGATTCATTGTTAATACATACCTGAAAAGAGATTCACTGTTGACATACACTCTAAAAAGTGACTTACAAGAATACAACTGACATATACTCTGAAAAGTAACTGCCTGCTGACACCTACCCCCATCGGTAATCCATTGCGGACACACACTCTCAAAAGTGATCAACTGCATATAGTACCCTGAAAAGCGATTCAATACGGACAAACACACACACTCTGAACACAATGTCCTGGTACGTGTACTCCTCACTGACACATATTAGCATTCTGGAGGGTGAGTACCAGCAGTAGCAATTCATACACATACCCCAGTGTGTTCACCCACAGTGCTGTGGACGCCTGAGTGTCCCTGTCTATAGTCCTACCTCACATTGTAGTAAGTCCCCCATGCCTACCCTTCTTCTGTGTGTAATAAGTAAGCTATAGTATCCATCAGTTTGCCTGGTTTGAATATTACCAGCCTAAGGCAGCCTATCATAAGTCTTATCTACATATCCCATCAAATTGGCGGGTATGAACAAATGTGAAGCAGACGACAATTGACCCTCACCTAGGGGCCCTCCTGGTCAGTTTTGGTGGGAATGGCTTCATGTAGCACAAGATTTTCTGTCCAAATTGTGCAAAGGTTTCAAAATGCATTGGAGCATACAGAATCTGTAATCTGCCTTGGAGCATACAGAATCTGTAATCTGCCTCGGAGCATACAGAATCTGTAATCTGCCTTGGAGCATACAGAATCTGTAATCTGTTGTCATCTGGGTAAGAATTTGCCATATACGAGTTGGCTTTCGTGGTGATGTTTGCCACATTGTACCCACAGAACACAGTTCACAGTTCTGAATGAGTACCACACCTGTATAAAACAGTCGATCATGAACTTGTTTCTTCCACATGAATTCCTGCAAGACATGATCCAAAATGACTGAACACTGTGTTCAATGGATCAGTGAGGTGACAAATGCCTGACTTTTCCCGACTATACCCCTCGATCCAATTACCCTGTAACCATTTTCAGTATAAACCATAGCAGAGTGTTGATGAAAGTTGACACACAACATGCTGCTATGTGACCAATTTCATCCTTACCAGGCCTCCGCAGACGCTGGTGAGTTCAACTGCAGAGTAAACATAAATTTCTCCTATGTCCGAAGCTTAATCCTGAATGAGTTATCCTACATGGATATGAAAGATAAGGTTTTAATTTTAATCTTTCATTTGATTTGTCACTCAATGGTTTCAAGTAGCAGACAAACCAATGAGAGGCCATGATGCATTTAATAAAATACTGACTCCTCCCAGTTTCAAAATGGCATCGCTCTCAAATTTGTTTCTCCAATAGAACTTCGATTTGGTGTGTATTTGCCCATTTTTGACAGGGTAGAATGAAAATCCAACAACTTATGATCCCAATATTATACCCAATGGGCCATCCATACTGGATTCTCTGTGTCTATGGTTGCTGGTTGCAAGGAGTTCGTCTCTGTTCCACCTCCCTACTCTGTGATTGAACAGAAACTGAATGCTCTGCTAGATATGTCCACCTGTTAAAGGGTAGGATGACCTTGCCATGGATATAAACAGCACTACATCACTTCAACTCATTCCACCCTAATGACGCTTTTTCCCGCTAATATCTAAATGCCGTCTGCTAACTGTGTTTTGCTAATTTAGGGGTTATTTTTCAAAATTTTGGATGAAACTTGCATGGAAAATCATTCCAAATTATATGCTCATGGTCAACAGCTTTCCTTGGCATGCTCTGGGTGCATTGCACCCAGAGCATGCCAAGGAAAGATATTGACTTGGTTTTCTATCTGGGTGGAATCAGTTAAATGTGGACCAAAGGGCTTCAGCTACATTGATGGAATACCACTGGTTTGGCTGTTTTCATGGACACTGTCTTGCAGAGTTTTGCTGTCTTGTGACACACCCATCATAAAAAAAAATGCGCTATCATCAAAAAACAAAGCAAAACAAAACAAACAAAAAAAAACGCACCCCCCCCAAAAAAACACACACCACTCGCTCATGTGAGGCATTACATGAGACACACACAAAAATTATGTGTATGAAGATGACAATATACAGGGCAGCATGGGGCATGAGAGGGAGGAGTTATAGGATGTACTTTAATTATGGTTCTGCAAATCACATTCTTAATTATAATAATAATAATCATCCCTACATATATCACACCATATCAGATTACATATTATGCACCACTTCCATTATAGTCTGCAGTCTCTTGGAAACCAATGGCAAGATAAACCTTTCATTCTAAATTCTACATGTAGAAATGACAGATGTACAACAGAATCTCAATTCTATAACTTGGTTATTTTTGACACACACACATGAATTGAAATTCTGTAATTTTACCTACTGTTGTTTTAAACAGATATAATTTAGTAACTGCAATTTCTTTCATCCAAAAGTATACCTGACCTTTTCTCCTGTTACTCTTATTGACTAAGCATTGGGAAAGGTTGAACACATAAAATTTAATGTATAATTACCATCTACCTATTTTACAGACTGTCAAATGTACATGTCATAGATCATAAATCAATATAAACCTGGAAAAGCACTGTCAACTTTGAAACTAGTTGTCCAGTGACTTCCATGATTTTTCAAATTGTACAAAACTGTGCAATAGATTAAAAATACAGTGTACCTTGACAGAGCAAAGGTGAAAAAGACACTGCACCCACCCAATGACACCAACAAAGTGACTCTCATAAGTCTTAATTTTATCTCTGCTGTCATCAACGACAATGAGGATTCACAATACTCTATATCTGTGCAAACACAGACAACACAGTTACATCTCAGTGCTATATGATCACAATACATGATCATGTGACAAACAGGGAGTCAGTCCCTGTACACATGTACAAATGACCTTGCATGACAGTCCTTGACAAGTTGCAGGTCATTTCAATCATTGCTTGGCCCATCTGTACCAGTTGAACACAGACTAAAACTGAAGAACAGTTTGAGAAAAATGTTCCCTACACTGTATGCTAATTCCCTAAACTCTTCATGCCTGCTCTCTCAGCTCTTGGTCACTTTATTCTGTCATCCCTGCTCTTTAAGTCTCTTTAACTCTTTCATCCCCATTCTTAGCCACTTTAACTCCCCCATCCCTGCTCCTAGTCTCTTTAACTCTTTCATCCCTGTTCTTAAGTCACTTTAACTCTTCCATCCTTGCTCTTAAGTCAATTTACATGTAACTCTTCCATCCCTGCTACTAGTCTCTTTAACTCTTTCATCCCTGCTCTTTAAGTCACTTTACTTTTTCATCCCTGCTTTCTAAGCCACTTTAACTCTTCCATCCCTGCTCTTAGTCACTTTAACTCTTCCATCCCTGCTACTTGTCTTTTTAACTCTTTCATCCCTGCTCTTCAAGTCACTTTAACTCTTTCGTCCCTGCTCTTAGTCACTTCAACTATTTCATCTCCGTTCTTAGTCATTTTAACTTTCATCCCTGCTCTTAGTCGCTTTAACTCTTTCGTCCCTACTTTGGTCACTTTACTCTTTCATCCCTGCTCTTTAAGTCACCTTAACTCTTTCATCCCTACTTTGGTCACTTTAACTCTTTCATCCCTACTATGGTCACTTTAACTCTGTCACTGCCAATATCAGGCAAAGTGCATGTGCTCTGGATCAAAGTAATGACCCCATATTCATATTCTTTGTAAACCAGTCTGGGATCCAAGTACCAGGTGACATAAGAAAGGTCCAGGTCAACAGCTTTCCTCAGCATGCTTTGGGTGCAAGTGTCCAATGTGCACCAAGGAAAGCTGTTGACTCAGTCAAAATTTGGGGAGGTTGTTTACAATCCACCATCCCATTTACTTGGTGAGCAGACTTCCAAAAAATACACTTAAATTTGAATTGTGTAATCTCCATAACAAACACTTTTATAAAGTATGATCACACCTGGTCAAATGTTAAATGCATAAATTTTAAGATCCTCAACAAAGTGCCCTGCACTTGTGGGGTGTCTTCCTGTGCATTTAGATAATTAGTGAATTTTAACATACTGCATTTTTGGCTTCCCCTCTTCTTCAAATCTGCTTTCTAAAACTTCAATGTCAATGTGGACTGTCTTTTATCATATAAACATATGATAATTACACCTACCCCTGTCATGCATCACCATGTACCTCACAAACATCTTCCCCGACCAGTTCATACATGCCATGGCAGAAATGGCTTAATGGCATTCCCCCTATTGACCACCTGCACATTCTGGGAAAAAATGTTAAGGGTCTTCATTTTACCTCTACTAATACATTAAAGTAGCTATTATATCCTAAATATAGCTCCATGATTAAAGCTCAGATCAGTTCATTTTATATTCACATGCAATATGGTAATCACTTTACATTTATTAATTCCATAACTATAACCAATATGGAATGACATTTACTGATTGTATTTACAGGTGATTCTTGATTCTCAGAGAGTTTAATTCCCTAAGGGTTAATGTGTGTCTTATGAATACTAAGTGGCTGATCAGCCACACTGCTGTCTTTTGTAACGTGAAAACATGACTGCATGAACAACCACAGATAACTTCAAGAATAGAAAAATTTAGGTGTGGTAGAAAGAGCTAATTATACAAAAGCCCTTGATAGGGTCAAAGTTTGTGCCTCACTTTCACAGCACGGTTTATACATGAGAGTTTGTAACTTTATCAATATGGGCATTCCAGTATTTTTCTTCATTATGCCAAGGGTTCAGACTCTTGTGGAAACTTTGATTTATATGTGTTTTCAAATGTGGCCACATTGGCCAGAAATGTGGCCACAAACTTGGACCCATCTCTAAAGTATCTGGAATAATGTACTGATAATATTGTACCATACATGTGGCACATTTGCACTGTGCCCGTACAATACAGGATCCTGGGCACACCCATACAATAGGGAGCTACTCAGAGCAGACACCAACAAAGTCACCACACTGAACTCTATTACTGAGGTATTTTGTACAACAACCCCCTCCATTACCACAGATTCTATAGAACTTTTTTTTTTTTCTGAAAAGTATCCTGAGCCAAGGTGCCGAAAGCTTTTAATAAATCCATATTATATGTGCGTTTGGGTATTTCACCAGAACCAAGAATTTGACAGTGCATTTCACTATCTGTTGCCTCCAACTAACAGTAAGTCTTTAATCCATAAAAACCTAAAAATTTCTCTGTTGGATATATCCCTTGAGGTCTATGGTCAAAATGCTGCAGCTTCCAAGGCCCAACTCCAAGATTTTTGCCTGTCCCCACATCCCACCCTCATATCACTTTACTGTAATCATACATTTCGCTCCACGACTCTGCCAGTTCAGCACTGTTTGAAGCAATGGACCATATTTACCATCCAGCAGGTCAACCTGGGGTCGGCCCACAACTAAGAGCTTTCATGTTATTATTGCTGATTCTGTAATGAAATGGGGCTGACAGAGTTAGCCGATGGTAGTGTGACCAGGCTGGGTGACCAGCATACATCACATACTCTTGTTCCTGTGATAGGGAGCTCCTTTCCTTTGATTTCCACCTGTGTTTTAAATGCACACCACTTTAAATGAACATAATTATAACCATATATTACAGTTACCAAAAATGATATGTTTTGAAAGGCAAATTAATATACAGTGGTATCTGCTGTATGTGGCCACCCCTTCTGCCACGAAAAAGTGGCCACATACAGCAGGTGACCTGTCACCACAGGTAAATTTTAAAAAGAAATAGACCCCTATGTCCAAGCCTAGTGACCACAAAAAGCAATGTGGCTGCTCACAGCAGTGGTTGCATACAGCAGGTACCACTGTACACCAATCAGTTTGACACTTAGGATCAATTCAAGGACAAATGACACTTTAAACCCAGATGGTGACATTTTACAAACTGAAGCCAATCATAAATGTACACATAATATCATTGTTCATATTGCTTGCTGCCCAACCCATGTTTTACCAGGGATATCCAGTAACTCAAATAGATTTTAGGATCATGTAATATTTTACATAAAAAACAACATATAAAGTAGTCATTGTTTAGCGGATCTATAATAAACACTAAATCAATAGAATCACAACTATCATGATTTCACGTTACATTTAAGTGATATGTTAACAGACACCTGATATTCATCCCAAAATACATGAATATAACATTGTATCCCATAATAGCACCTGTTAGGAGTAGACAAAGGCAATGCTGCTGGCTGTCTTTGCTTGTCCCTCACATTACATAGCATTGATGCTCATTGATCTGCTCCCTGGGAACTCACAACAAAATAGTCGCCCTAGCCACGCCAGAAATACAAAAAGTCTCTAATTATGCCTGAGTGGGTCACTCTGAGTGCTTGCATGAGGATAGATACACCCAGGAATGAGGCCTGTCTGACTTCTTGTACCGCATTTCCTACATGGCTAGTTTTTTCTTTTATCCAGGAATTCTAGTTGTAGTAACTATTTATTTTGAAAATTAAAAGAAAGATAATAAAGAAACATATTTATAGTTTCAATTAGTTTATTTTAGTAAAGCCCCAAGACCACATTATGTGGGGTAAGAATACAACTGCCGCACTTTGAGAAATCATCTTTCATGCAAGAGTCCATCTTGAAACTTCAAAGCTGCAGAACCTATTTTTACCATGTACCAATGGTTCAGGCACATGACACACCAGCTAAACAGGAACAAGAGTCATCATTATCAACTGGAAACATTAATATACTTATCCAAATTACAGGCATACCTTGCCCACAGCTTTCTTCTTGAGCTGACAGGAGCATAACCGTTGTTTTGGAAAGTTGTTGCCTCCAGGGCCAACTGTCTGTTCATGCATTGACCTATGACCTTTCAAACTTTCCAAATATGAATAAAAAGTAGTTTCCAGTTTGTAATCATGACCTTTGGCATTGCAGCTGGTATGATGTGGACAACTTTATCCTCCAGTTTACATTTTCCTGTTTTTTTTTTGGGGGGGGGGGGGGGATAATGCAGCTTTAACTACTGGATAAATACAAATAATCAAGTGGTTTGCATCTTCCTCCACACATAATCATTTTATGCTGATCATGAACACTGCTTATGATGATTTGTACAAAGATTTACAACACAATTAAATATGTGGGAATAGAAGACTGGAGGGCACTTCAGTGTTTTTGTGTTGCATGATGCTGACTGCTCAATTACTAGGATTGTCAGATACACAGACCTTACAATGTCAAGGCAGAAGGTTCCTTTGCAGGCAAACACTTCAGAGCATGTGAAACTTTGGACAAAATCTATCACAGAATTCTCAGGAAGTGTCCCACCACCAAATATGGATGAAGACTGCTCCTGTCCCCTGGTGTCCTGCACTTGAAAACAGCCACATGGTTGGAAACGTGCCAGTGGTGATGTCATGTCACAGATGTACACTGATTGTACCATCTGGTATCACATGACAAGATGTTGGTTCATACCTTCTGTTGAGACTAGGACAGTTTCACCTCAACACGACATATGGGACAGGTTGGGTTGTCCTGTAATGAGACACACACAGAAAACAGTTAGTACATTGATTTGTACTTTTCAACATAATCACATGACATGTCATACTGAAACACAAAACACACAAAACATCAATCTTCAGAAAACACAACGTGCCTCCATCAAGCCGCAGAATGAGGCGTGGCAGACAAGTAAGTCTGGTTCTTGTGGCGATAAAAACTGATTCTGAGAGTTGAAAAAAGAACACAGAGCTTCAAATTTATGTAAAGTCTTTGTATGGCTCTCTGTGCTCATGGTGTTTATGAAAATAAATAACGTTTGTTTTATTAAGGATTAAATATATAGGGACAGCCTTGGCTTTCCCCAGTTAGCCAAATGCTGTCATTTTGGGATATTTGCTTAAATGGCTCATTAATTAAAAAAAAAAAAAGAAAGTAAATCAGAATTTGTGATTCCTGGATATATGCCCCCTTGCTGTATCGTGACCCACATACTTGACCTAGTGACCTACTTTTGGTGCATGACACACCCTTCAGTCCACATACATGTGTGTAAACTGTCATGACTGTAAGTCAAAGTACAACAGAGTTACAGCCTGGACAATGTCATTAAGTGTCATGGCCAGATGGATGGACCGGTACGCACAGAAAGTGTTTATCATACTAGACTTTAATACTCCCCATCCAGTGATTGTGTGGATTCTATGACCAACGTCGGATATCAGGACCGAAGCGCGTAGCGCTGAGGTCATGATATCCAACGGAGGTCATAAAATCCACATAATCACTGGATAGGGGTATTAAAGTCTACTCTATCATGGTTAGACTTAATCTAACTCTAATAATTACTCCCAATGCAGCACTTTTCACATAGTAGGCCAAAACAGGTCTACCAGCCACCCACCTTATCTCTGAGTAAAGTGGCACTTCATCGTAATCACTACGCATAGTGCCAAATTATCGTAATAATTTAAGTGTTTGTAAGTGAAGAGCAAAGAGTTCAATTAATTCTACCAACCTCAGAGCATCACACACAGACACACAGACACACACAAACACTGTTGGACTGTGACTAAACACTGTATTCAACTTTAACATCACATTTTTGAATTCATTATGAATGCTTAATGGTGGAAACGGTAGGTCAACTGTTTCAAAGGAAGTTTGCAATTCTGTCAACAGATGGCACTGCATGTATGTAAACAAAGCGTTCAGGCCTAGCTCGCAAAATTTTAACACCCTAAACTGTTTCCTTCAAATTTAAAGCAGAGAAACACAAAATCATAGTTTCTTTTGGATAGCTATATATTATTTATCCTCATAAAACAAAAAAAAAAGTTCATTATAAATTGTTTGATGGAGCCGTGGTTAGTGCTGATACTAACACTGGTCAAAGATGCAGCCATCTGACTGGCTGTTGCCCGCTGCCCATGATAGAATATATGCCCTTCCTCTGCAAGGAGGAGGAAGCGTAGCTATTGAAATCCATGCCTCTATTTTTCAGAACATTTGCTATTTATTTTCCAATTTGCTTGATGATTTTCAAAGTCCAGATCAGCCCAAGTGCGCATTGAGCACAGGTTGGGATAGCCAATGCGTGCACATGTACATGTTACATACTACACAAGCAGTGACTCAAAATATGATGGAGACAGAGCACAGTAAATACATGAGTGATAACATTCATCAACACATAGCAACAACATAAACACCTACAACAGTCCCTCTCTGACAAGGCCAGTCCCTGCTCATAGATAAGACACTATATTATAGGCAAGGCATCTTCACAGGTAGAGAATATTTTTTCACATGAAGAAATGGCCTCTGGCAGGGTGGAAGACTTTAATAAGTGGGATAGACCCTATTGAAGATGGACCAGTGTACAGTCAATGGACAGGTGAATCGGATTTGACTTAGTAATGCCTTGCCTCATGATTGTTTGATCACTACTGTGCTGTGTCAAGACTGCAGTCTCCCCAACACAGTCTACCTGACATGTTATTTGTGTTCACTAATTAAATCCCTGCAGAGCCAGGACTCCCTTCCCTGCAACTGGCTGAGCATTAAGGCAAATGACAGCAAGCACTTTACTGCTTCATTTCTATGTTTTTGACTTGCATGCTTTCTAATTTGGAGTCTGGCCAGGATACTGGCCACTTCCTCATCTTGTGTGTCAACATCATAGCAAAATATATCCATGTCACACAGAGGTCAAGAGCGGTGGCATAGAATGTTTCTGATCTGAACAACTCACAAGTAATTCCTTGCATCCCTCTCCACGCATTAACCCCCTCCCCCATAAACGGGCCAAAACTGGCTGATTGTCAAATCTTGAGCCTATTTAATTTCCAGGGGACTTGAGCCTACATGCATGTACATGGTGCAGGATAAATCCTATGCTAATGTGTATACAGTGGTCTCCCTCTTATAAGGCCCCTCTCACCAGAGGCCACCCCTTTTGAAGGGCCAGCATTCTTGTACAGAAAGTATGGTATTTTCATTATATTCTCTCCCTCAAGAGATGCCACCCCTCTTATAAGGCCACTATTTGGCTGCATTTGGGGTGGCCTTATAAGAGGGGGACCACTGTATTCCTATCTAGTGTTCAGATTTTTTGTGCTGCAAGACCTATGATGATTTTCCTTTTTTTAAAAATTTGAATAGACGACTGCATTGAGAGAAGTGACAGGCAAGTCCACAACACTTCATACCTGTCAACATTCCAGAGCTCAAAATAGGGAGATTTTTGTCATTTTAAAAATCCATCAGGGAGATTTGTATTTTTATTTTGTATTTTTACACAGAATATAATAGAAAATGCTCAATTTTCATGGGGGAAAATGTGCAAACTTTTGTACATAAACGCAAGAGCATTTGACCACTGCGTCAGTTTTGGCTAGTTTAAAGGGGCAACAGTATAGGGTTAATTCAGCAGATCCTGGGACCAATGGGCACAGACTTGTTCACACACAATGGGAAGAGGTGAGTCAGTTATCAATGGATTGAAGTCCATTTTGACAAGACTAAGAATTCCACACCAGATCTATTCATATAAGGCCCCTATGTATTACAGTGAAGCATTCAAGTCCAATATCAAAGACCAGGCCCAGCCTGTCAACCATACATCAGTAGTCCCTCATCTCCTAAAAGCTTATAAGCTTGCTGACCATATCAACATGTGGACAGATCAAACATGATGTCTTTAATCCCTTGATGATGTACAGAAAGCCAACACAGGAAAATGGACTTTCCCCAACACTGACTCTCCTGCAGCGCCACCTTGACACAGTGCTGCCCATCAACAAAACATGACTGCATGACATACTAAGAACATGTTATCTTGGGAGATTTTAGCATCATGTAGCTGGTCAAATATTATACCTTGAGTTCTCTTAGCAGAGAGCTTGGCTAAGCAGAGCCTATATCTAATACATTTTTACCCCCTGGTTCATCTGCCAAATAACAATGACACTCGTTTATGAAACACTAGTTTCCTAAATCACCAGCCGTGAAAATATTCCCCACTTAAGAAGGTAGGCTGTTATGAGACACCATATCTCTTCTTAATAATTATAAAAATTTGTACAGTTGGCTGGGGACCATCTGGTACAATGAATGCCACAGCAGTGGCAGAATCCGTACTAGCTGCATTGCTAAGGGTTCCTAAATTGCAAGTACGCCACACTTGACTTTTTGCTTTGTTACATCATGTGCACGTATGAACATGCACCTGGATGTAAGTCACATGTATGTCGCATCCACTATATAAAGCATGCACGCACAGACATAAAACTAGCCTCTGATGAGCCAGACTACTGGCGAGGCATGCTTTTGAGTCAATGGTTGGAGGGTTTCTAGTCATTTTTGGCCTTACCCTGTCAATTGCTCATATATCTAACAGATACGTACACTAAACACATGACCAGCGAAAGTGCATCTCAACTAGGGACCATTCAATGTAGAACACCAGGAGACATTGTGAGTAGGAACCATGATGCCCAATGTGCTCTACATTAGGATCTGCTCCTTTGTGAGCTAAAAGTGGTCTCATTATGGCCATTGGCATCTTCCGTGGGTGCATTAAGCATACAAAAACAAATTCAGTGTCTCTGAAGGGTGGTCTTAACTGCAAGGTCAAGTTTTTCATTGACAAGTTGTGCCCTCTGGGGATCAATTGATGCATGCCTTTGTGGTATATGATGTTGAAGACTCCTGTGGCAAGTTCAAAGGTGCACTGAAATCCTGACACCCAAAGGCTGTAGATCCAAATGATGAGCTTATGAATAGTTCATGGGAAGCTGGGGCTATTAGTACTTTCATATTCTCCCACTCTTTGACTAAGGGATTGAACTCATCATCAGCAATATGTAGTCTCATGAGAGGTGGTCATTACACCAACAGGATCTCCCATCATGCAACTGGGCTTAATGGGCATTCAATGACTTCACTACATACACACATTCACGAGTTTTTCTACTACTGTTTCTATCACTTCATTCTCACTACATTTACATCACACATGCAGTCAGTCATACAGGTTTTCACCCCCATGATGGGTACAATAATGAGTACCATGTCACAATATATGTCTCTACATAACAGAATCTAACCTTGATCCATCTGTCGATGCATTTGCTGTGGAACTCATGGAAACAGTTGAGTATTCGCAGTGTATCACCCTCATTGTACTCTGTAAAGCACACGTTACATTCTGTGGCTGTTGGATTCTCTTCCTCCTTTTTGTACTTCTTGGTGGGCAACTGGTTAATCTGTCTCTTAGTTAACCCTTTCTTCTTCACCTCTCCCAGCTGCTCACCCAGGGCCAGCAACTCCTGAAAGAAATAACACAGGAAAAAACGTTTTCAAAAAATTAAAATTCAGGCTATTATAGGCCAATCATCCCAAAGATGGGCAAGATGCTATATAAATAGTAAAGGAAAGTAATAAGTGACACAAAAAGCATACTGATGATGAGACAACAGCTGACGAAATACTGGGAGACAGCAGGAGAAAGTCTCCATCCCTAAGTAAGAAGTTCTTGGATATTTAAAATTTAAATGGTGTACTTTGGAGATGTTCCCAGTATACACACTGCTTTCTAAAAATACAAAGTTTTCTTGCCAAACATATAGCTTTGGCAGGTGTTACTGACGATTTTCAAGCTTTCATTGGTGCTAGGTTTGTACAGCTTTTACAGGTTTTCCAGGCTTTCTCATGAGAGCTGAAACAAGTACATGTATGTCCACCACAAAAATACTGTGGTAAGGACACCACTGATTTTTGTGTTTATCGTGGTTGATGTGATAACTGCACAAATCCGTGCAAGCAGAGCATCACCACACATACCCCTGCTGTAGGTATGATAGTATAAGGTTTAATTGTCCTGCACTCAGGATATTATCTGGGTCTTTGAAATGACATTTGCGTCATATGGTTTTTCCATATTATGACATGCTCACTCTTTGTTAGTCTTATGTTCAGCTACATGTATTCCATCATGGAATGTATGCTCACATATAACACATACCAACATAATCATGTTCTTAACATTACAGCCCGTAATTAAGATTTCCTTGGAGAAGTAATAAACATGAATTTGCATTGCAATCCCCATCGATTTGCATATTAAGAATCAATGGGAATGCTTGTATAAACTGACAGGTACACAAATTGAAAAAAATTGCTGAAAATCAGAGATCACTACCTACTGAACAGTTTTGTTTAACCCTCCCACTCGTAAGCAACATTTCCACTAATTTTGAGAACAATCTGAGTGACGTTGTTAGCGAGGAAGTTGAAAATGCTGTAAATGCACAAAAACTAGAACAGGCTGATTTTCCAACAGAAAATCAAATGTCTCCCTGTGCGCCCTTACTATTGTCACCCTTATTTTTATAAATAGGCATACCGATTCCAATGATCTACAGATATGGTGAAGGTACACTGTTTATTGACATTTCAAAACATTAATTTTTGACAAAATGCCCACGTGACCTTGAAAAATAGGTCAAGGTCATACATTTGCAGTTACAAACAAGGTCTAACAAAAGTCTTACATAGAAACAAAATCACACAAAATGTCAACCTCTTTCAGACAAATCTCTCTCGAGTGCATCTGCAATGATTTTTAAAAAGGGGCCACGTGACGTTGAAAATAGGTCAAGGTCACCCATCTACAATCCCGACCTAGTTGGTATTATGGTACATAAACATGCAAAATTCCAACCTCCTACGTCAAATCCTTGCAGAGTTGTTGCATGCGAGTCAATTTAAGATGACATGCCCATGTGACCTTGAAAAATATGTCAAGGTCACCCACCTGCAATCCCAAGCAAGATCATATATGTAGAAAAAATGCAGCACCACCTGTCGAACACATAAAGGTCTAGGGGTCCCCAGATGTGTTACCGTGCAATTTCAAAGCAATTGGTAAGATGGTTTAAATGGAGAAGATTTTTTTAGACTCTGCTCCCCCCCCCCACCAAAAAAAGAAGGTGAACAAAACCAAAAAAAAATCATTATATGATTAAAACCCCAAAATCACTGGAGTGTGACCATTTCAACAAACTAGAGACCCACCCAATGTACATCCCCACCAAGTTTGAAGTGCATCTGGTTGATGACTTTGTAGAACTAGTTTAAAATGTTACTTTCCATTGCAATCCCCATTGACTTCCATAGTAATCAACAGGAATGCATGCATTCACTGACAGGTACACAAACTGAAAAAAAAACTGTTAAAAATCAGGGACCCAGAGAATCACAATCCCTTTATACAAACCAAAGAAACGTAACAAAGGGCTCTTCAAGAAAGGTAGTGTCAGAAACTTGGTACTTCACGACTGGGGCCAGCGTATTCCCTTGAGCATGCACAGTGTGGTGGATTGCCATGCCACGCGTGCATACAATGTCACATACATGTTGATGCACATGTATCTCTACCTTATTATGGTCACCACTACCGTCTACAATAATCAGCACGCGTTCTCAATGAATTCTGTTTCTTTCATCTCTTACTGGTCCCACCTGATGAGCCTCGTAGCTAGCCATGAGTCACTCAAACACTGCAGCATCAGCTGATACAGTGATAGGTGCTTTCTTCTGATACGTCAAGCCTTCTGAATGTAGCTTGTACTTAATAACTACTCAGCCCAGAAGCAGATTTGCCCATTGTGTCAAATCCTATCAGACACGCCAGATGTGTCCTCAGATAGTCTCACAGAAATGAAAGGACAAGTAAATCTTGCACTTTATATTGACTTGGTTTGAAAGGCCAAGTCTATGCTGCCTCCTAACCTCAAGTACACAGTCCACAGGCAGCATGCAACACTTGTGCACTCATTTGTTTTATCAAGGCCGACAAATACACTTTTCCAAAGATGAGTTTCACAGATAGTTTTGAAAAATTACAAAAGTAATATTATTTACAAATTATAAAAGTAAGTTACATTTGAAGTTTCATGTCTGTATTTGTTCTGAACAGCTGAAGCAAGAAAAAAACACAAAGAACCACCTTTGAGCACATTTTCAACAAAAGTACACCACTTTGGACGGAAGTCATAGTCACAAGAAAACAGAAATCTGTAGATACTGGCATAAAATGGTTTTGTTTTCGGCATGTTACAAATTCACCTGTTCTTGCAGAAGGCACTGTCAGGAACATCACAAAATGCCAGCATGATTAAGAAACAATTCTTCTTGACTTTCAATTTTGCAATAGGGGATGTCCCATTTTGTTCTGTTTTCATTTGGTTGAAAACATTCAGTAGATTTCCAGGATTTGAGATAAAAAAGGTTCTTGTCTGCTTCAGTATCAACTAAGAGCTTTCTAACTTCTGCTGCTTGGATTACAGGCACAATATACACCCATCTTGAACTGAGCTACAGCTTAGTTAAAAAAATAGAATTTGGTGCTGGTTACGGTCAAATAAACATGCTAAAACATCTCAAAGGGCAATGAAATACTTATACTTTTTATTTTGGTTATTAAAGAACTACAACCCATGAAAAACAGAAGAAAATTATGCTCTTGTCTTTTTTATGTCACTTAGTGTATTAATTTTAGAAATATTAGCCTGCAAAGTTAAAATTTGAAAATTTATTTGCAAAAAACAATGATTTCTCCAAAATGGTGATCCCTGTTTCTCATTTTAATGGGGGGGGGGGGGCAGGAGGGCAGAAGGTCACTTTACAGGCAAACTCAAGCCCCCTTCACATTAGTCAATATGAACCACATGTATAGCAACTATGTTGTATATATGGTAATTTGTGGCAAGCAAACAGTTTTTACTGTGCCTTTATATAATGTTACATCACAGTTTAACTTTGGGCATATGCTGTGATAAAGGATGAGTAACAATACACATGCAGTACTATGCTTATAATTTAAATGTCATTAGAAAAAAAAAAGCAAAAAATCAACCTGCTCCCATTTGCTGTATGTACGCACTTTTATCGACAGATAAAATACTTCAATAGTTTGTAGTGTCTCTGAGTGCACCCTAAGCTGTAGGCCAGACCTTAAGGACTTGGCAAATGACCTTCAACTACATCATACCCAAAACAATCTGGACCTTGTAAATTCAGGCCCAAAGGGAAAACAGTTTTGAAGCTTCTCAACTCATACTCTGTTTATTGGCAAAGTATTGCTGCCAGTGCCCTCTGGTGGTCATTCCTACTCCAATCAATATCCAGTACGAAGCTGGAAGACATGAGTACAACAGTACAACAAACAACTTCACAGGTATACTACGGCTTTGAAGTACAGAATTCAATGGCTTTGTCGAGATCAATGCAATTACGCAATCCTGGAGGCATCATCACCCTGGTGCAAGCAACACAACTCAGGACAATACAGATGTCCTGCTTCCCACGTGGCCTGGTCCTGGTTCATGGTCCTGCCTCTCACAAATAAACACACCGTCTGGAAATGTCCAGAAGCCATGGCACAAACTTGGGTAGATCTAACACACAGAGATGTGTTAACCAGTTGCTCTGAGCAGTCTCTAACAAGAACAACACTTCACAGTCATTGTAACCATAGCAACAATATAAACTAATATATCTCAGTTGCAAGGGGTCCCCTCTGCTGAGGAATATCCCCAGGGGGTGTCATTACCACCAGTAGTATAGGTAGAAATTACATGACACCCATTTCAGCTGCTGAATTTTCCCATTTGACAATGGTAATTCCGGCTAATTGCTATCACCCAGACCAAGGATAGCTATTAGTTAGCTACAGTCTCATATACCACCAAGAACAAAGACACTTGTAATGGCTACAAATGAGAGAAAATCAAAAGAAACTGGACTGGACAGATCTGACGCTTATGACAATGACACAATTGTAAATGAGAGAAAAACATGCAACCTGTACTTATATTAATAAGTGCAGAAGGCGGCTAACTCCAGTTCTGCCTGTAACCCTTTGCCCCTTGAATTAACTCCGAGTCCGGAGCTTCCCTTGGGCAGGCTGTCTTGAAAGGTCTCATCGCATTCAAATTGTTTTTCATTATGGCTAAAATTAGTCCAATCCATTGAAGCAGACGACATCGACCACCAGCCAGTTTTGGCTGGTTTAAGTCTTTGCTTTGATCTTCACACTGTTACTGACAACTTTAAATCAATTTTATATGCTCATGACACTACACTTTTTAAAGTTACAGAATGTTCAAATTAACAGTATTCTGATCAAAGCAGTCAATGAATTCAATAAATTCCTGGGCTTAAAAATTGACAAGAACCTATCATGTACCCCTCACATGAATAAAATTGCTAGTAAACTTGGAAGGAAGGGTAAATGGTATCCTGACATGAGTGCATACCTATTTGCTTTGAAAATCTTTCCTGCTCATATATAATTATCTCTTTCAACCTGATCTTAACAACTCTTTATTAGCCCGGGTCACTTGTGAGAGGGTTTTCACTTGACAGAAGAAAGCAGTGAAGGTGATCTCCAATACACACTGTCTTGGACACTCTGAACCTTTATTCAAAAACTTGAATACACTTAAAATACCAGACTTCTTGTGACTAAAGGCTTTGAAATTTTGTTGCCAATACTTAAACATGCAACTACCTGCCCATTCCAACAATGTCTTTGGTACCTACCACCTGCAACTCATCAACATCATACATGTACTGGAAATAAAAATACACCTCATGATATTCTTCCTAAAAGAAGAACTATTAACTATGCAGTCTGATTTTACACTCTGGCTTTAATTAATGCAATGCCTATGAATATGTTACTCTCAATTGCTTTATTTTTGTGTGTATAAGTTTTCATGGTTTTTGTATTTTTGACATTTCACTGTAGTTGTAATTTCACTGTTTTGGACGTAATTCCAATTCAATGAATGCTAAAATACTATTTCACTGTGTTTTTATTTTCACGGTTTTGTGCCATCAGTGAAATAAGCAAAAATAAGAATACAGTGAAGTGAAACCAATTTACAGTAGGAAAAAAGATACACATTCATATTTTGTTGTTTTTTTTTCTACATACATCAAAGTCCAATTTATGAATCAGTATTCATAGGAATGCACTGCATGAACTGCTTTTTTTGTAAAATATTAGTTTTAGTCATAAATTGATTTTGATCTTCAATATGGATGTTGGGTATAGGAATCTTAGTTAATTGCGATATTCTAAGATTAATGCTCATTTTCCTTCCTATGTGTACATTTTTCCTTCCTGTCATGGCAACCTTTATTGTATATGTCATACTTAAACCAGGTCTTATCTTACATTATCAAGATTTTTTCCTTCAGGTACAGTAGAAAACCAAGCAAGACCAGTGGTGGGGGAAGTCTCCAGAGGCAAGAGGTCCTGACCAGTTTCATTCTGGTGCAAACTCATCATAGGATATTTGAAAACACTGAACACTACATCTCTTGCTTAAATAGCAAGCTGTAGTGTTGCTCCAGAACGTAAGACAACATCATGATAATTGAGTCTGGGGGTCAAATAGATCTACCAGTCTAACTGCCATGCTGGCAAATTAGTATGATGTACAGTGGTTTGGCACATCATGCAGGATCTCACGTACCCACTCAAGGTGAACTTTCATGCAGTAAGGATTGTTCCCTCTGGATCAATCTAAAAACATCAGTATCTGCTCTTCTGGCAATTAAAGGGGCTTTGTATCATATATACATGATATAGCTGTGGTGTCTCATACAAAACCGAATGTGGTGTTGTTTCACAGTGTTTTCTGTGCAAACTTCCAGTTGTGCATCCTTCTACTGAGAAAATGATTAATCTATTAAAAAGTGACAAACCAGAAATATTATGTTCATTAGGAAATTATTTGTATCAAGCTTTTAAGAAGAGAGAGTTTCTTTTGTTAAATATGTAAAAATATAAACCTGGTGTCTTTTTCCATTATTTCAAAATACTATTTTAATGTACATATTATGTATTGACAGGCCAGAGGCCTTTTATTACAAAATAAATGATCTATTCTTTGTGAAAGACAGGGACAGAATGAAAAATTTGGCCTAAGACTCTGCCAGATTCCCTATCTACCAAAGACATTGAGGCCAAACGGTTCTGTGGTGCATAATTGATGAATCCAAAGGCTTTCCCTTTCTGGTCTGAGTGTCTGTTTTTGACATCTCAGGTGGGATTTTAATGTGTCCCAGTACTTGGATCCTAACATTGATGTCAATGTGATTTACACTAGGTAGACCCAGGATGTAGCCCCCTTGGGTAGACCAAAATGTCTACCTAATGGTTGGGTTACATCTTTGTTTTTGATGTAATCAAAATGCTCTCTTAATCTGTCCATCAGAGGGCATTTTGTTTGCCCCAAATATTGCTTGTTGCAATGCAAGCATGCAATGACATAGACCAGATTGTTGTGTTTGCAGGTACCTCACAGGGTGTTGCATATGAATGACCTGTGACTGCATATGCTGTCGACTCTCCCAGACACATCCAGTTTCGGACACTAATGACATGTTTGGGTACCGCACAGGTTCTGCTCTATGACTCCTGATATGGTACCACCTGTCTAGCTTTTGGATATCCTAGTCTGGAAAGCGTTAGGAGATCTCTGGATCTTGTTCTTTCAGGTAGCTCCAGCGATAGTGGATCACAATCCTTAGCTGGAATTATACTGCCAATAGGATGCAAGTACAGTTTACATGTACATGTGTCAATTGTGGGTATACTGAATTCATAATATACAATGTCATGTGTACTGTCTCATTCCTTGATATTGTTATTTGATCATGTCACATAAATTTGATTTGAGTCTTGAGTCTTAAGGAGGGGGAGGATTAAAGGCCACCAAGATGGTGTGTACTGACAGTTATGACCAAAAGCCTGTACGGTAAAAGCTATTTACACAGCACACAGTTGATTGACACAACCTGCTTGACGGCAAACACTGTACAAATGGACCACCATCTCCCAGGAAATATCCTGCCTGCCTCTGTCTTCACTGGACATTGCATAACTAAAATACATACTCTATACACACATATACTGTATACACACACATACTGTATACACACATACTGTACACACACACATACTGTACACACACACATACTGTATACACACATACTGTACACACACATACTGTATACACACACATACTGTATACACACATACTGTACACACACATACTGTACACACACATACTGTATACACACATACTGTATACACACACATACTGTATACACACACATACTGTACAGACACATACTGTATACACACACACACACTGTATACACATACTGTACACACACATACTGTATACACACACACACTGTATACACACACATACAGGTATGTTCCATAGTTCCAGGTGTCGCCAGCACCAAAAGGAAATTACATGTACCAATTACAGCTAGGTGCTTCCGTAAATATCAATGTTCTCCCTGACAGAAACTAATCAGGAAATAATGGTACAGCTAATCATGACTTGCTGTGTTGCTCCAGAAATGGACCGCGTGTACTTGAATGCAATCTGGAATGATCCTAATATTAGAAGCAAGGTTCAAGGATTCACAGACCTGTCAGTCATGCATCACTATGGCATAACAGTAAGCACATATTTCTAGAATGGAGAAACATACAACCTTTGTGTAAACGAAGGCGATAACTTACTATGGAAAGGGGGAGAGACCCTCATTCTGGGCTAGAGCTTGGAATCATACAAGTTTAGCCAATTTGGCTTTCTTGACACTGATGCATTATCAAAACTTGTGTTTCTGCAGCCAAACTGATTCTTTCATATTTCAATCAGTAGGGTAGTGCTACATAATGAGGTTTAATTGTATATTTGATCAAAGCGGAAGAAACATAAAATGTGTTCAGCATATTTGGATAAACGTAGTAAACATCTTTACTGAACCAAATCCCACTTGTATTAGCCTCTGGCTTATGATTTAGTTGGTACCCATTTGCCAGTAATTAACAAAATTTAGGTCAGGTAGCAAACCAGTTCTTGCTGATCTAAAGAGACAATCTGAAATTACAGACAGGGTATTCCTCAAGGCTGTACATGAACGTGACTACTGATAACTGAAAAACATCAATGGCTGTTAATCAAGCACCCCTGAACTTTCTCAATACAGTCTATGATATCTGATGAAATTACGTGATTTTGTCCTGTTACACCTGGCAGTGTTACACAGGTGAAACCAGAAGTCAGCCTGGACAATGATGTAAACATGCTTTCTGGTTCTACAATATAGGTACACGTACCAGCATGGCTTCTCTCTATTAATAAAAGACCATCTAATTTGCTGAAGACTAGAAGTAGTAATTAGATCTGTCTGATTAGAGACACAACTTGTCAGACACAGTTAGGTAACTGTGTGCACTGTCTCAAGAAACAACTGCAACGAAACACATTGTGTAGTAGACACATTATACATGCGCATGTACATGACTGTTTATTGTGAGTACTCCATCCTATGTAGCTACACTGTACATGTGTATTTAGCCCCATTTCTGAGGCATCGACGGTGTTGTTTTAATATGGGCACCATCTCCCAACATAGCGGCTCGATGCCTCATACTGGGGCTAATGTGTATTGTGAGGACTTCATCCTATGTGGCTACACTGTACATGTGTATTGTGAGGACTTCATCCTATGTGGCTACACTGTAACAATGCCTGCTACACTCAGCCACATTTCTCGCCTTCTCATGGTATAAGCACACCACGTTCCACACCCCACCCCCCACAAACACACACACATGGCTGTCCTTGCTCCAAGATTTTTTATCAATACATTGTACTATAGGCCTAAATGCATCTGTCAGCAAACAGATCATTATTACCTAGTGGTAATCCCTGCTAGGAGATTCTACAGGGATGGACAGCACATGTCACCTAGGCTACACAAATGGTAAGGATAATTTAGCAATTGAAATAAAACTCTGGCAGTTAAAGGTCCTCTTAATTGACCATGGTCAAATTTGATACATGGGTGACTCGTGGTTGTTCCCAACACACAATGCGCTTCAACAAAATTTGATATGAAAATAATACTTTTATTCACATTTTTATTTTAAAAACTCACCGAGGCTTCAATTGTCACTTTCCGTTCATTTCTGACACCCACAAGGCACGAAAGGCTTGTAACGTAAGAAACACAACCCGGGTGATGACAGGCTAGAGAATCATAGCTGCCCAGTGTCACTTGGTTTACACATATTTTGTCTACCCTTTATAACAGGATTAAAAATGCATTTAGAAATATTTATTTTTGTCCCCGTTCCCATCCAGGACGTGTCAGTGTGTTGCTGTTATTTGTGCTAATACAAGTTCTGCAGCTTGTTTACATCCCCCCAAAGACTTGAAATTACGGAGAGCGTGGACGTGCAGTTAAAGATTTACAGAGACAAGTGGCAAAGCCCTGGGAACCGATCTAACCTATGCTGCGAACACTCTGTGAAAAGTAACTTTGATTTGTCAAATATGACGATGTTTAGGATAGGTTTGGCAAGAAAAAGCTAGTGTTGTTGCCAAATGCGGTCCCATCGCTGGACAATGGAAGGATTCATGGAACTTGCCAAATTAGGCAATAAAAACAGGAACAGTGATTCATTATTATTTTTTATTTTTTTACAGTGTTTACAAATTAATCTTCAGTATGATTCTGATTTCAAACCTTGCATAACAGCAAAATAGAGGTCTGGTAATTCTACCAGTATTACAATGTATCATCCTTCCACTTTCATCATATTTCAATTAGGGATAGTTCAACATTTTTCACTATGTTTCAGTTGGAGATCGTTCAAGATGTTCATGTTTCATTTAGGAATAGTTTAATATGTTCATCATGTTTTCATTAGGGGTAGTTCAAAATTTTCATCATGTTTCAATTAGAGATGGATCAACATTTTCATCATGTTTCAGTTGGGCGTAGTTCAAAATTTTCATCGTGTTTCAATTAGAGACAGTTCAATATTTTCATCCAGTTTCAATTAGGGATAGTTCAACATTTTTATCCTGTATTTTATGTATCCAGGGTGGGTTGATGATTATGATGGCCATTCTGACCAAGACTGTGTGCTGTTGGGATATGATTTCTGGGAAACTTCTGAGTTTCCAAGTCTAAACAACCTTGCAAGTAAAAAGTTTATGAAATTTTAGAGCTCTACTTGATAATTAAAAGAAGAGGATTATGATTATTCTGAGCTCTGCTGACTGAAATCTGCTGCACTGTAGACTACAGTGCTCCACCACACATACTGCATTAGTGCGCACTAGTAAGTGACCAACAATTTCATATTACCACAAGTGCCTTTGGCACAAGATCAAGGTTGCAACTGAATGGACATGGCAGTTAGAATTATTTCTAAGACAGACAACTGAGCCTCCTAAAAGCTCAGCCTTGACAAGCAAGTCAGCTGAGTTCAAAACTGCAGCACCACCTGGTGATCAAATTAAGAACTAGGAGTCCCTATGAGTGTTCCTGTGTTATATCAAAGCAATAGGAAAGGTCAGAATTAGCTCTAAGGTGTGTATTTGCCCCAATACACAATTGAATTGGATTTTTAGAGAAGAAGATTTTTTAAGATTTGCCCAATAAACGGACCCTCAAAAATCCAAAATTCACTGAAACGTGATCATTTGAACAAACTTGGTACAGACCCACACAAAGTACATTGCTACCAAGTTTGAAGTCAATCTGCTTGAAGGCTTCAGATAATCAGTCAAAAATGTGAATTAGCATCACAATGCCCACTGACTTACATGTACAGAGTAATCAACAGGAAAGATGCATTTACCGAAAGTACATGAATTGAAAAAATCATTAAAAATCAGGAATCCAAAGCAGTGACACCTAGTGATAAATTTTGTTTGACCCTTTTACAAGGAATGCATCCACAATGTCTCACCTTAATCTGAGTGACGGTTCTGGAGAAGTCAAAGTTAGCGAAAACACACAAAAAATCATCAAAAAATTGGGAAAAAATTGCAGCACCACCTGGTGAACAAATTAAGAACTAGGAGTCCCTAGGAGTGTTTTGTGTGACATCAAAGCATTTGGGTGAGCGGTTTCAGAGAAAAAAAGATTTTAAGCTTTGCCCCAAAAAAGAACCAAAAAAAATTCATAAAGTATCCAAAAATTACTGGACAGTGACCATTTGAACAAACTTGGTAGAGACCCACCCAAGGTACATTGCAACCAAGTTTGAAGTCAATCTGGCTGACGGGTTTGGAGAAGAAGCTAAAAATGTGAATTGTGAAAGGACACCAGACAATGGACGACAGATGAAGAGTGATGGCATAAGCTCTGCTGGCTGATATGCCAGCTGAGCTAAAAAAAAAAGTTACAAGCTGCCCTTCCCTGATAAAGATTGATCAACACTGACTGAGAGATTTTGTCAAGAAAGTGGCCATCGTGTGCCGTTATTTTGCAGTAAAGTCAAGTCAAACACACTATTTTATTTCAAATTGTCTGGAGCAGAGGTTAACTTGGGCCAGGGAAGCTGCATAGCCATGGTTGTTCACTGAAACAGCATAGCCATAGCCCTGGTTGAAAGATTTTATCGAGAAACTGGCCATCATGTGCCGTTATTTTACAGTATAGTCAACTCAAATACAGCACTTTATTTTCTGGAGGGTTAACTTTGGCCATGGAAACAGCATAGCAGCACAAAGTTCAAACAGGCATAGCCTCGGTTGTTCAGTGAAACAGCATATTGTGAAACAGTATTGCCACCTACTGACACATGGTCCCAAATTTTTGTATCCCATAATTCCATCAAATCTTCACAAAATCCCATCATTTTTGCAAACTTTCAACACCTTTAGATGAATTACATTCTGTGAAAATTTCACCTAATTCTGTTCCATTATTCTGGAAATGTTGAAAACTGGTATATAACCACCTGGAGAGCATCTGCATGTAAAAACAAATATTTCATAAAACCTATTTGAAAGTATTACACTGTATGCACTCTATTGATACATGCAGCATACACAATAACAACATTTACAGACACTTGGTCCTAAGTTTAATATCCCATAACTTCATCAAATATTAACGTATTCTCATCATTTTTGCAATTTTCATCACTTTTAATGAGATCATAACTGACAAAATTCTATGCCATCCTGTTTCACCCTTTTGGAGAAGTTAAAAATAGCTTCCCCATGCAAAACTTCACTGCAAATATATAGGACAATATGCAGCACCACCTGAAGGCCAAAATGTGAACTACATGACCCCCAACAACCATGTATGCAATGTCAACACATTTGGTCCAGCAGTTCTTGAGACGAAGAAATGTTCAATTTTTTATGCAAAATTTGCAAAATCAAAGTATTCCATGCAACAGGTTTTGACAAAATGTTGAAAATGTAAAAAGTAATGGACAGAAGGATGGACAGATGGACAACAGATGCAAATAAGCTCTGCTGACTAAGCAGAGCTAAAAACATATGAAAACATTAAACCATCACAAATAGTGTATCATATTACTTCTACAGAGATATTGATGTGTGAAATGTGATATTTGCAAATAAATGTAATGATAGTATGCTGTGATATATCTCTGGTACATTTGTCAATGAGATAACGCAAATAAAGCCAGTCTCCACACTTTGCAGGTTTATCACATGTGTTCTATTACTGCTGGTTCTGACCTCCTCATTGAGTCAATATATTTTGTCAATCTTTTTAACATTACTGTTTCGTACTAACAGCTCTAATCAACTGAAATGACTAATTATCTTTTCTAGGTAATTTCTGAAACAGAAATCTAGGGACACTTGCCTCGTAGTCATTACCATCAAGTGGGTCTTCATTTGCAAATCTTTGTGGTCCTCGCATGCGTCCCTCAAACATTGGCCACATCTGTAAATGTGAAGCGTGTGTGTACATAAACATACAGCAAAGTACATGGAGGCTAATGAATCCCCAGACACCAGTCATATGTCATGTACCTAGTCAGAGATGAAATGATACACCAAGGCATTGATATATGACTGCCTGCCTGTACGTCTTGGAATATGCCATGCATCCTCTAAAAATAACGCTTTGATATTTTATCAACCTGTTTCTGAAATGATACACAGATGAGCAGCAGAACATCACATGTTGCCATGAAAAAAAATATTGCTGATCAATATCAAATTGTAAGATTTGTGTGTTCACATGAATTAACATTTAAGTCTACATAATATTGGCAACATTTTTGGCCATTGGCTTTTTCAGGGGGTCCTTTAGTGGAGGCCTGTGTGATTTGAAACCACAATGCTGACAGATGTAAACTACTTGTAAAACAGATTGCAATACTGAAAATGGTAACTAGCACAGACATTTCTGACAACCTCTCAGTTTGTCAATATATCTGTGTATAATCAATTTTCCTGCATTCAGCATACAGCGGAAAGAAATCTTTGTATGTTTCTACCCAATACGTTGAAGTTCATTAACTTGTCATTGACAAGTAATTCCAGTGCCAAAATTACACATTTAATTGTGTATGTCTGGAACAGTGGAACCTGTCTTAAGGACCACCCACAGGGCCTGTGAAAAATGGTCCTTTCTGACAGGTGGTCCCTTAAGGCAGGTAAAATTAAACTAAAATATGCTAATGGGGATGGTGACACTGGTCCTTTATCACAGGTGGTCCCTTAGCAGGGGTGGGCTCATAGGCAGGTTCTACTGTGTTAATTTGGTCCCCATATCAATTACAAAGATGCATCTCTTCAAGACACTGTGATTCAGACTTAATTCCCAAATGGAGATTGGTGTGCTGCAAATTTATGGACATTTTGTGCAGATTGCAACATGATGATCTTAATACAAAAGACTGTACGAACAAAATAACTGGGGGATCTCTTCTTGTAAATACAACATTAATATTTCATCACAAACAAAACAATTTGGTGACCAATCAACTGCACATGCTCTAGGCTACCTAGTGTTATCCACTAGCCATACAGCCACTGGATCAAAAAGGTGAGACATGGCCAGCAAATTTTGTATGCTTTAGCAAAATTAACTGAGTACATGCACATGTCAGAAATCCCTCAACTTTTCATGCATGTATATGTGGTATGTTATTTAATTGCTTTGAATTGTTAAATAAGAGAACCAAATATAAAATTTTACCCTTGGTGTTGGCCAAGATCAGCATTTGGCTAATGACCTTGATGTTACTTTATTCAAATTGGCTATCATGGCATTATTCCTAAAGCAAGCCCTGAATGCCTTTTCAGTTATGTGCCATAATTTGACTTTTATTGAAACTGGAACTCTTGGGTATTGAAAGGTCACACCTGTATCTGGTACACATGTCATTTGAGGTGCACTGACAGCTGCTTCTCTCTATTGACAATACAAACAAGCACACTGTATCATACTGTCTTGGCTCCACTGAGCCCAACAGCTGAGGCTTACACCACAGATATGAGTCTTTATTTAAGTTTGCAATGTCCCAGCATCCCAAATTATAATTATGATAATGTGCCCCCCACCCCACCCCCATTGGCAAAATAACAAAACAAAACAAAACAAAAAAACAAACAAACAAACAAAACAAAACAAAACAAAAACAAAAAAAAAACAACAAAAAACCCCAAGAGGGATGTCTGAACAGCCTGTAATCTGCTGACCTTGACATTCAACCCATGATAAGTCCCACTCTAGTCTAGGGGATGATGATTTTGGAGAGGCAGTAAAATGTGGGGTTTCCATTGCAATCTCCATTGACACACATGGTAATCCATGGGAATGCATGTATTAACTGACAGGTGCACAAATTGAAAAATTTGTTAAAAATCTGGTACCCAAGTGAAAAACTTTGTTTACCCTTTCCACAAGCTACATTTCCACCAAGCTTCAGAACAATCTCAGTGATGGTTTTGGAGAAAACACACAACTTTTCAACAAAATTGCAGTGCCACCTGTTGAACCAATTAGTCTGAGGGTCCCCAAAACTGTCCCTATATAATTTCAAACCAATTAGCTGAGCAGATTGCAAGAAATTTAAGATTTTGAATAAAAAAAAAATGGACAAAAAAAAATCATAAAAATCTAAAAATCAATAGAGCATGAACATTTGAATAAACTTTGTACAGACCAACCCAAGGTACTTCCCCGCCAAGTTTCAAATGAATCTGTTTGATAGTTTGGGAGAAGTCTAAAATGTAAATTTTCATTGCAACCCTTACTGGCTAACATGGTAATCAATAGGGATGCATGCATTAACTGACAGGTACCCAATATTGAAAAAATTGGTTAAAAATCAAAGATCCCGAGTATCAGCAACTTGTGCACACATTTGTAATACCCTTTCCACAAGCTACACTTCCACCAAGTTTCAGAGTAATTCAAGTGATGTTTTTTGGAGAAGTCGAAAATAGGGAAAACACAAAAAGTCAAAAAAATTTTACAAAAATCACAGCACCACCGGTTGGAAAAATTAAGGCTTGGGGTCCTCAGAAGTGTCACTATGCAATGTCAAAGCAATTTTGCTGAGTGGTGTCAGAGGAATTTTTTCAAGATCTGCTACAAAAATGGAACCCAAAAAATTCATAACAAAATGCCTGTGGGCCTAATACTTTGCTGGCACTGTGGCTATATTGCACCTCTTCATTTCAAAGTTGTGAGTCCTCAAGTGGCTTCTGAACATGTAATGCTTATGTAATTTTGGTGTATAACATGTCCATCAGATGGCACTTCACTCCACATGTAATCATAGCTTATTTGTGCAATTCCTGTGATGGATATTGTTGCATGTGCCAAGACAACAATGAGTGAGTCATTAACTTTACGTCCTCAGTGACTTTGGAACAGAAGATCAGTGTCATCCAGATTATGTACAAGAGGCCCATGGGCCTGGTGCTGTGATGACATTGCCATGAATGTCCAAGCTACACCCTACCATTACAAAATCACCTCTTCCAACCTTACAAGCATGGTAACCTCACAAAAACATGCCAATATCACTGATATTATATAATATTCTAGCTTTGGACATGGTCTATATATCCTATAAATTTGGCAAGTCTAATCTAATCACTTTTCTAGATATGGAATTTTATATCTTAAAACACATCTTGGCTCATACTTTCCGTCCAATTATAGGTGGTGCCACTAGTATCATTAGCAATTTAGACTTTGAACTCCCCCACATCCTACCAATTTTGGTGAAGATCCAGCTAAAAAATAACGATGCTAGAGTGTTCACAAGATTTTCACATTTCCACCCCTAAATTGCAATATATTGTAGGTGATACCACCAATATCAAAATAGAGCTAGATTTTCATGCACCCTATAAGTCATGAAAGTTATATTGGGCTAACTTGAAAACTGCAGATGGTACCGTGCTAACGAACAAATGTTTACGGACAGAGGGACAAACAGACATGACCGGTCGCACAAGCTCGGTGACCTTTGGTCAGCAGAGCAAAAAAATCCAAAAATCATTGGGCTGTGACTACTCAAACAATTTGGTAGAGACCTGCCCAAGGTACATTCTCAACAAGTTTCAAGTAAATTTGGTATACAGTAATGGAGAAGTTGAAAATGTGAATTTCCATTGCAAGCCATACTGAACTACAATGTACTTGTATGGTGATCGATAGGAAAATTTGCATTCAGTAACCAACAAGTACCTGAATTGACAAATTTGTTAAAAATTAGGCATCCATAGTATCACTACTAAGTGAACAGTTTTGTTTACCCCTCCCACCAGCTATAGATCCACTAAGTTTCAGAACAATGTAACTGATTGTTTTGGAGAAGTTGAAAATAGCCTCAACATACAAAAATTCATAACGAAAAAATCACAGCACCACCTGTTGAACAATTTAAGGTCTAGGGGTCCCTAGAAGTGTCCCTATGCAATTTCCAAGCAACTGACTGAGTGGTTTTGGAGAAGATTTTTAAAGATTTTGCCAAATAATTAACAAAAATATTCATTATAAAAATAAAAAATCATTGGACCATTTGAAAACAAGAGGGCTGTGTGAACAGCCCATGCTCAGCTGATCTTGACATTCATCACACTTGCAGATCTATGAACTTGGGAAAGGATCAAGGTCACCCATGTTCTGAGTAAGTCTGACCATTATAAAAGAACACTAACATGTGCAACATCAAGGTTCAAGTTGTTCTCAAGTTATAATGAAGAGTAAAATTCATGTATGTTGCACTGTGACCCCAGAAACGAGGTCAAAGTCATTCATGTACTGTGTGAGCATGACCTTCATACAAAAACATTAACATGTGCAGCATCACAGTACTAACTCAAAACAGATCTCAAGTTATCAAATAAACAGTAAATTTTGTGTCAGTTGTCCTGTGAATTAGCACTAGAATGCCCACTGACTTACATAGTAATCAATAGGAAAGCTGCATTGATCGATAAGTACCCGAGTTGAAAATACTTAAAAATCAGGAATCTAAAGCAGTGCCACCCAGTAAACAACTTTGTTTGACCCTTCCACAAGAACTATTCCATCACATTTCACTTTAATCTGAGTGACGGTTCTGAGAACAAGTGAAAAATAACAAAACCATATAAAAAATTCATAAAAAAAAAAAAAAAGAAAGAAAAAATTGCAGTGCCACCTGGTGAACAAATTGGGAACTATGTGTCCCTGGGAGTGTCTATGAACGATATCAAAACAATTGGGTGAGCAGTTTCAGAGGTGAAGAGTTTTTAAGGGTTGCCGGGCAAAAAAACCAAAAAAATTCATAAAAATTCCAAAAATCAATAGAGCGTGACCAATTGGACAAACTTGGTAGAGATCCACCTAAGGCACATCCCCACCAAGTTTGAAGTAAATCTCGCCAAAATTACTTAAGTTATAACCATTACAAGAAATTCCCATGTTAAAACTTTCCTATTAAAACTTTTGTAAAGATTTTTGAAAAAAAAGTCATAAAAAAAAAAAAAATTCATTGGAACATGACCATTGGAACAAACTTGGTAGACACCCACCCATGGTACATCCCCACCAAGTTTGAAGTTAATCTGGATGACGGTTTTGGAGAAGAAGTCGAAAATGTGAATTAGCATTAGAATGCTCATTGGCTTCCATAGTAATCAATAGGAAAGTTGCATTGAACGATAAGTACCCGAATTGAAACAATCATTAAAAATCAGGAATCCACAGCATTCCCACTAAGTGAACAACTTTGTTTGACCATTCTACAAGGAACATATCCACCATGTTTCAGCTTAATCTGAGTGACGGTTCTGGAGAAGAAGTCGAAAATAGCCAGAACACACAAAAATTCATAAAAAAATAGAAAAAAATTGCAGCGCCACCTGGTGAACAAATTAAGAACACGGAGTCACTAGGTGTCTTCCCCTGTGATATCAGAGCGATTGAGTAAGCGCTTTTGGAGAAAAAGTTTTTTTATGATTTGTCCAAAAAAAGAACAAAAAAATTCATTAAAAATCCAAAAATCACTGGAGCATGACCATTTGAACAAACCTGGTAGACACCCACCCAAGGTACACCCCCACCAAGTTTGAAGTTAATCTGGATGACGGTTTTGGAGAAGAAGTCCAAAATGTGAATTAACATTAGAATGCTCATTGACTTCCATAGTAATCAATAGGAAAGTTGCATTGACCGATAAGTACCCGAATTGAAAAAATCGTTAAAAATCAGGAATCCACAGCATTCCCACTAAGTGAACAACTTTGTTTGACCATTCTACAAGGAACATATCCACCATGTTTCAGCTTAATCTGAGTGACGGTTCTGGAGAAGAAGTCGAAAATAGCTATAACACACAAAAATTCATAAAAAAATAGAAAAAAATTGCAGCGCCACCTGGTGAACAAATTAAGAACTAGGTGTCCCAGGGAATATTTCTGTGTGATATCAAAGTAATTGGGTGAGCGGTTTCAGAGAAGAAGATTTTTTAAGATTTGCCCAAAAAAGAACAAACAAATTCATTAAAAATCCAAAAATCAATGGACCGTGACCAATTGAACAAACTTGGAAGACACCTACCCAAGGCACATCCCCACCAAGTTTGAAGTGGATCTGGCTGACGGTTTCGGAGAAGAAGTCGAAAATGTAAATTGTTGACGGACGACGGACGGACGGACGGACGGACGATGGACGACGGACGGAGGACCATAAGATAAGCTCAGCTGACTGACAAGTCAGCTGAGCTAAAAATTAGAAAAAAATTGCAGCGCCACCTGGTGAACAAATTAAGAACTAGGTGTCCCAGGGAGTGTTTCTGTGTGATATCAAAGTAATTGGGTGAGCGATTTCAGAGAAGAAGATTTTTTAAGATTTTCCCCAAAAAAGAACAAAAAATTCATTTAAAATCCAAAAATCAATGGATCGTGACCATTTGAACAAAATTGGTAGACACCTACCCAAGGCTCATCCCCACCAAGTTTGAAGTGGATCTGGCTGACGGTTTCGGAGAAGAAGTCGAAAATGTAAATTGTTGACGGACGACGGACGGACGGACGGACAGACGGACGGACGACCATAAGATAAGCTCAGCTGACTGACAAGTCAGCTGAGCTAAAAAAACTTGGATGATGACCACACTGGCAAGTCAGCAGATAAAAAAAAATGGTTTGATAGAACTGACTGCACACGCACCCACATACAGAGAGAGAGAGAGAGAGAGAGAGAGAGAGAGAGAGAGAGAGAGAGAGAGAGAGAGAGAGAGAGAGAGAGAGAGAGAGAGAGAGAGAGAGAGAGAGAACCCAGCCAATCTGACTAGGGTTATTCAAAGGCATCCTCAAAATGCATTAATATATTTTCACTACATGTATGTGTCCTTTCAATGATGAAGCCAACAAGGTGATTCAAAAGCAGGTGCAAAACATATACAGTGCACTATCACTACATGTGAGCATTCTTCCAATGATTCCTCATCTTTTTCTCCATTGCTGTGTGCCCTGTACTGATTGTTCACAAATGCATTGGCCACTGACAGTTCCCTTCTACAGTGGCAGCATACACAACCATACTTCTGGTTAGCCACACAATTTACAGGCATAGCACCATTCATTGTGAGCTCAGTGCTGCCATTGCTAAAGATTATTTAATGCTTTAAAGAGGCTTATGATCTGTGTCCACAATTACTTTCCTACTGTAAAAGCATTGGTGAAAATTTTCACATCCAATCACAACTGCCAACATGTCCTTTCAATTTGTGCATGGTTCTGCTGTGTGGGAGTCATAGCATGTGATGCCTAGCTACTGGCTGACCACCCTGTGCAATAACATTCCTGTACTAGCCTATGAAGCGTCTACTTTAAAGTCACTTCTTTCATTGGTCAGAGCACTGAAGTGTATGTTCTAAAGATTGAGTAATCAGGTTTTTTGTTTTTTCAAATTTGGCCCAGATTTGTCCCAGTACCATTCTGTGTAATCCTTCTTCAGTGTGTTTCATAAAAGAATTGCCGTTTCTTCCAAGCCTGGTGCAAAACTTGGTCAATTAGTTCCTCATACCAAATATAGTTTCTAGTTATTTCTTGCACTTGGGGGATGCCATTTGTTTTATTGCCAAAACCGTTTGCAGATGAGGTTCTAGCCCATCCAAGGTGATTGTGTGACCAGGATGGTTCACCGCTGACCTTCCTACTTGAGGCTTGACAATACTTAACATATGGCTGCCAGATTTCTTTCTTGCCTACTCTCACAGTGTACCAAAATATTACTGATCCCAACACCAATGCCTTCTACACCTTCAAAGCTTTCCTGGGCTTTTCTTCATGAATATTTCTCAGGCTAAGACAACCCCAAAAGGAAGCCTGATGGATCTTGATTGAACATATCATGAAGTGAAGATTGTCAAGTTGCTCCAGCAAGTTTTATGGCTCACAAGCTGGACTTAGCCTCCAATAAATGTGGACAGGTTCTTTTGGGTTATTTTGTTTGTGTGTTTTGTCATCAGTTATTCACAACTGGTAATGTTCACCTTTGAATGCCTGATTCAGGTCCAGTGGATCTATGCAGATTCTAAGTTGATCTCAGTTTTTCATAATGAATTTACCCAGTCTGTGGAATCATCCGTCTTATTACTACTCCATTCTTTCTTATTCTGTGTGTACTTTCACTCTCAGAACTACTCAACTTTAAAATGTGCAAGAATGACTGGTGGTGCATGTGGCTTAAGTGTAACATGATACTTGCTAATAACTTTGCCTGCAACACATCCTTGTATTTTTTTAGCACATCTTGTTTTGTCAATGTATGATTTTCAATGTCTATATTGAACAGTATTATTCATCAATGTACTGGACATAGACCATCACTAGAACCCACTGAGATGGCCACGTACAGATGAGTGGTCACAACGTCCACTTTATGACATCATAAAACTCAGTTGGAGCTACATGGCTTCTCTCACTGCAAAATAGAACGTAGCAAACCCTGTTTATGTTACTTTTAATACAGCGTTAGCAGTCATTAAATTTTCAGTGCCTGACGAGCCCCACACAGGGGCGAAACATGTCAAACGCGGAATGCTATTACCTTTGTGTCATTTTTACTAATCGGTATATTGAACAGTACTTTGACTCAACATTTAACATGGTTTGTAGCCAAGCACTGGTTTCACTGTGCATGGCATGAATTGGACAGGTTTTCAGTCTATTCCAACATGAATGTTCAAGCATGCCCCATCATTGTTTGAGTTTTGTTTGTAATAAATAGTTTCAATGCCTAAGTTTGTCCGTATCCAGTCACGGTCATCTCCAGTTTTCCAGATCAAACACATATTCTACATCATACACTTTCTTTGAGGTTTTTGCACATGAATCCAAACTGGTTTTTCTTTGAACATACAACACATAAACAGTCCATGGCTACATATGTGATTTTTGCCATGGTCTTGTCACACCTCTGGCATTGCTGCGTTGAGATCCATCATTGGTGCTTCTTTCAGTAGCTTTCTAAGTTTTCCTCACTAGTGGCTAACTGGATTGGGAATCTGCCACTTAATCATATGCACTTCATGTTCTTTTACAATAACTTTCATCTGTGCTTTTGATGTTTTGACTGCTCTGGCAATTCTAAGGGTTTTGTCTAAATCAGGATCTTCTCCTTGGAGGAGCTTTTCCTGCACTTCAGGTTAGTTGTTACCCATTATAATATGTCATTGATCACATACATGTGTCATGGAATCTAGTCTCCAACTAGTAATCTCAACTGGGTGACCCATTCATCAACAGACTGACGTTCTCCGAAATTGCAGTCATAAGATAGCTCTGTCAGAATTTTTCTGTTCAGTGCACAATAAGCTTCAAAGCTCTGCATGTATCTCTTCCTTTTGTCCTATGCTGATCAAAAACTGGGCTGCTTTTAATTCTCCAAGCCATTTTTTTTACTCTGGGCCCTTAAATACAAGTTCCATTAGCTCTCAGTATCTTCCCCAATCATCCATAATACTCCTGCTTTCAACATCCATTTTATATGTACTTGCCATTTTGACATATGCCACATGATATTCAGAAATGGTTTTTGGTCATGTGACCCCCTTCATATGTAATCTGCAGATAAACAAACAGTAGCCACGGGAGGTTCTTCATACAGTATCTGCTCTGACTATGGGAATCCATCAGCAGTATTTTACTTAGTGGATATAAATCACCCTTAATGTGCCTAGGTTTACCTGAGACCTTCAAATCAGTGAAATTGAGCTTTTGTTACTTTTGGGATGATGAAATGTTAATCTTTATCCATATCCATGCCACATAGTTTCACTGTAGCATGTTAACTTCTATGAAAAATTTAAGATGAAAAAGAGTCCCTCTGTCAATACAAGCTTTATGGAGTCAATCAATTAATTGGTGGTTAATTGGTAGTTAGATGTGGTAATGGTGATGTTCATTTTTTGATTGCTATAAAGCTCTAAAAAAACTGTTTCAACAAGTGTGTCACAAATCATTATGTAGTTTGACAACAAATGAATACACTTACATTAATTTCTTATATTATGATGGTAAACTCTCTAGTTTCTGGAGTGCTATAAGAACTAAGAAATGTAAAAGGGTTAATCCAAATTTGAAACTACGTGATTTCTCAACTTATTACAAGGATATAATGAATGATGATAATGACCTTACATCAGAACAAGCAGAGGTGAAAGAGAAAGTTGACCATTTATTCCTTGGTTGTAAAAATGATATATGATATGGATATTAAGTCAGATTTTATTGAAAAAATTGCTGACTCCCTAAAAAAACAATCCTCTGCAGGGTATGATGGCATTACTGCTGAGCATAGTATACATTATGGTAAATCTGACTTACTGTGTAAATTGCTTGCTTCATTTTATACTGAGATTATTACATATTGTGTGGTTCCTACTGTATTTACAGTTGGTGTTATTATTCCTATATTAAAGAAACCAGCCTTCAACACTAACATTACAACTAATTATCATCCGATCATGCTAAGCTCAATTTTTGCCAAGATTGATGAAAAGATTAAGTTACCTGATGCTGACGTAAGTGATACTCAGTTTGGATTCAGAGAGGAATTATCGAAGCAGTACATATTTTGGATGCACTCTAATAAATAAAATTGTGTCATATTATAGCGAGAATAACTTGCCAGTGTTTATATGCTCTTTAGATGCTGCACGTTGCTTTGATTCTGTATGGCATGATGCCTCATTGTCCAAGCTGCATGGAATTCTAGCAGTTAAGTTCTGGATTTTCACTTATAAATGGTGCAAGCATCTCACAGCAGTTAAATGGGATAATGGAGACAGCAATTCTTTTAATATCACGAGGGGCACACGTCAAGGCAGCTGCCTCTCACCTGTGTTCTTATATTGTTTTATGATTTATTAACACAACTTAAACTCTTATTATTGCTTGTATGTAGATCAACAACATGTTAATTCATTCACCTATGCTTCACCTATGCAGATGATGCCACTCTCATGTATTTAACTATAACAAATATAGAGGAATTGATAGATATTTGTATGGCATATACAACCAGATGGAGATTTAATGGTCTGGCAAAACCAAAATGTTTAGTAGCTTGATATCAGGTATTCATGGATAAGCCTCAGTGCACTCTAGGTGGATGTAATATGGAAAATGTCAAAAGTTTAGAGGCTCTGGGAACTGTTTTCATTGACTTGGGCAAAGGTTAAGCACATGTTGAAAAACAAACCCAAAATTGTTTGTTATGGTCATACTAGCATTGGCCTCTGCTACCATGGACTTTCCACTGATGCTATGTTACATCTTTGGTCCACAGCCTCACTCAAAACAGGAGGGATGAATCTTTGTGATATTAATGGATATATAAAGACAAGAGTACAATTTAGGTAGCCCTTTAATTTCTTTTGGCAATATGCCAATTTTATATGCTACTTTTTGAGCTCTAAAGTGGAAAAAGTTATCAATGTCAATTGCAGACACTAAAAAATTCAATAACGCAAAAACAATTCCTTTTAACAGAAAACAAAAAGATGGCTACCTATGTTATACTCTTCTCTTTACATGACCATTGATTTCAAGCATTTTATGCCAACAGTTTTGTGATCCTTTCTCAAAGTGTAAATCAAACCCCTTAAATAAAATACCCTTCATATTTTACAAATTCATCTTGCAATGTTGATTGTTAGAAACTACACATGTTGACAAAACTAAAAATATATGCATAGATGGGCTTGTACACAAAAACAGAGACACAGTGGCATTTTTTTTACCACCATGGAACATGTATATGCACCCTGAGCATGAGCCAGCACCTTAATGATGTTAAGAATGGTAGGAGACAATGTTATATATAATTTGTGATCCATGTGGAATGCATATGCAATAATTTTCCCTTGGGAGAGCTTGTGGATGCCCACTGTTTGGGACATGCATGTTTCAGTATGTTTTGGGTCAAGTGCACATGCATTTCCAACATACTGTGTGTTGAAACTGAAGTGCCAAAACCAGACATGTGCCACTTTAAATGAGACACAATTCACAAGTTTCATTTTACTTATGTTTGATCTGGGTTTTTTTAACAAAAAATGAACTGTTTTGTGTACTTTTTTACTGTGCCAGTCAGCTATAAAGCTGGTGTCTCACATGACTACCCAGCAGCCACAGAGTAAGGCCATTGTTATTTTGTTGTGCACTGTGGGGTGTACAGCACAAGGAGATTTGATCCATGCCCTAGCCCTTGTCAAGGCATCCATAAGTGCAGTCGCAGAAAAGCCTGTTAACTCTTTAAGTGCCAAATTTTGAACGGAGTCAACTGCTTTTCTCAGCACGCATTGGGCGCAATGTGCCAAATGCACGCCGAGAAAAGCTGTTGACCTAGGGTATTCTCTCTGGAACTATAGGCATACTGGTACTTGAATGAAGGGTCTTTTAAACAGGAATACGAATTTGGGATTCTTACGATAATTCAGACTAGTTTGACTTAGGTAGATCGACTTAAGACGTGATGGGCACTGACAGAGATAATGTGTGCTGATTAGTATTGTAATTTTGTCAGCACTGCTTTCACAATCTGCTTGGATTGTTAGGTGCAGATATACTTTTGGTTGGCGAGGTCACACAGCGCAGCTTGATTCCAAGATCTACATTCCTTCTTCTTTTTTCTACCTTATCCAAACTTTAACTATTTATTCTCAGAAAACTTATGGATCAATAATTATTTACCTTACACAAACAATATTCAAATCATCAAGCTTTATATTAAACAGAAGGCCCATGGGCCAAATGCTCTGCTGACACATAATCTGATGACCATCACCAAGAAACATCTCCTGAAATAGCATTCCCTCCATGACCTTATTAGTCAAGGTCATCCATATTATGCAATATTAAACTTCCACATGATACACATCAGTGCTGTTCCCCTTATTCTTTATCAATATATGATGTCCTTTTCTTATTTGATCAATTTTTTAAAAAAATGAAGGTCCCACAATCATTAGGTCATGGTGATGCAAAAATATGTCACCAAGCAGAGATTTAAGTACAATGTAATCAAATGCAATTTTGATCTGCGGGCTCAATTCTCTTCACCATTGATGTCCAGGCTACACCTGCCATTACAAAATCATCTCTTTCAATTTTACAGGACTGGTGACCCAAGAAAAATATGTCAAAGTCACTGGTATTATATATTGGCATTGACATGATCCGTCTATACCATAAATTTGGCATGTCTAATTCAATTTTTTTTTGACATATGGAATTATATTTGAAGACATTTTAACTCTTAATTTCTGTCATCCTACACATGGTGCCACTAGCATCATATGCAACTTAGACTTTGACCTCCTCCACAATTCTACTAAATTTCATGAAGATCCATATAAAATTAATGATGCTAGACGTGTACCAAAGTTTCACACATAATACTGTAGGAGGCACCACCAATATCAAAGATGACACATCTTTTCATACACTTTTAAAACACTAAAAGTTATATGGGCCTAACTCGAAAACTGGGATGCAGCATGTTCACAAGATTTTCATACTTTGACCACGATATTCCAAGTGGCCATATGACCATCACCTTCAGCTCAGATTAAAAATTGTTACTGTTCAAAATGTGCCCCCTGTGTCTAGCTTTCCACACGTGTTTCCTTGTTTAGATCAGATAGTACCTTTTGGGGTTACAGATGAAAAACACTAAACTTAGACAAGTGCCAAACTCCATAATAATTGGGCTATGGTGACCCAGAAAGTGGGTTGCTTCAGAGAAAATGTTGAAGAATTTGTCCCCAAAATAAGTGACAAAATTCATTTAAAAAAAAATCAAAACTCACCAGAGCATGACCACTTACACAAACATGGTAGATACCTAATTTATTCATATCCACCAGGTCTGCAGCACATCAAGGCAATGTTTTTGAGAAGTTAAACAGAATGAAAATTGTTGATGCTCAAGCATGACATGGGGTACATTGGCTTCCTTTGATTTTGTAAGCTAAGCTGACAATTGGATCAATCAGACAAACTAAAATGTGAAACTTATTTCATACATTCAAATTTGATCTGAGTATCAAGCTGAATTCTTAGACTACACCATTGTATTTTTTTACTTAAACTTTCTAATTTCACATAAAGCATGAGTCACTTTTGTCCAAAAGACAATTTATATGCATGCAACCATTTTACAAGGCCTGCTATATCTATGAGTACATGTTTGATCACTCCTTTCAACCTTGATCAATATTTCCTATTTGAAAAAAATCCTCCCCCCATTTATCACCTACCAATCCCTCAAATTCTCATTATTGACACAACTCATGCATGTATAATGGCGAGATAGCAGCATCAGATACATGTCACTCCTTGTAACTGTGCATAATATTTTTTTAAATAAACATATACTTACCCCAGTTGCTTGGAAAAATGTCACTGTGTCTTGGTCAAAGCCTGAAACACAAATTGATCTTTGCATGAATCACATCATCAGCCACATTTTAGGAGAACTTGTAGGCCTGGTGAATTTGATGTCACAAATCTTAAGGTATTTTGACAAGTTCATTAGTAATCCATATTCAGTTAAGAACTCATGAAGCATGGGCGCCATAAAAAATAAAGTAATAAATAATATACATATAAATAAGGTAAAACAGAAAGTGATAAAAAGATACATTAAAAATATGTAAAGATCGTATCAATGTTCACATTATGCATTTGACTAGATTAGGTATAAAAGGAAGCACACATTATCATGGTTGACCACATGCGTAAAAAGATCAGACTCAGGTAGAAGATATATGGCTAAGAATATATTCAATGCAGCACAAACTAAAACTGTATGAGGAACGCACATCAGGGATATAATGCAGGATGTTGTTCCATATTTTAGATCCTAAGTAGGAGAGAGATTTTGAAGTGGAATTATTCAAGTTAAAATGGGAGTTGCAGGGAGCTCATATATTATAGGTATGAATGTTCGAAACATGGCTTAGGTATTTTGCAGGTATAAAGAAACTTGGTCATTGACAGTTTTCCACAGAAGGATACAGAATTAGTGCTACAGTAGTCCAAATGTGGTAGCACCAAAGTGTTGTACCATGTAATCTGGGATGCAGTATTTAAAAGTTTGGCTGCTCTACTAAAGACAAGCCCTTTTCTAATTTTTTCACAATTTCATTCACTTGACTATCAAATTTGAGCTCTTGAAACCTGTATATTCAATTGACAACAAGTTTTGCATTCAAAATTCAAAGTTGTCAACATATATATATATATATATATATATATATATATATATATATATATATATATATATATATATATATATATATATATATATATATATATATATATATAAGTGTTCTGGGAAAATGTGGCTTTTGTAAAATTTTTGATATTTCTGGAAACATAGTTAGGATAAAAGTCAAATCTGTGTTATTATAATCTCAACACATGTATCTGCAAAAAAACAGACATTTTTCATTCCTATACCTATTTGTTTACAGATATTAATGGCGACACAAAATTTTGGAAAATTGCTGTTTTTGTGAATTTGCTAAAGTTTATGGGACTCTTCATTGATACACATTTAATCTTTTTTCTCTATGCCTATTTTCCCTGTGACCATTCTAATTATAAGCATAAGTTTGTAATTGATGGTCTATCGTAGAAACAAACTCCTGGTGAATTTACCTTATAATATGGCAGCCCCCACTTGGTATCTCTTACATCCCCAAATTCAGGCATGCACGCAATGTTCTTTTGTTTACATTCCTTGAGGTCGGCACTATCACTGGGACCACCCAGTGATAGTGCATCTATACAAATGATGTCATAAGTACAACATGGAAGGCACGTGCCAATGTTGACACTGCACTCCAAACCACGTCACTGGACAGATGGACTGTTATACAAATGAAGCAGATAAAAGAATCTCCACTGACGTATGCCTACTTACGTTAGCAACGTCAATTATTGACACCTCCCCTTAAATACCAGGTACGCTCGACAGTCCAACAGTCCCTGATGATGCCCCACTAGAGGCGAAACCGGTCGGACTTTATGTGCCAATGTTGACACTGCACTCCACACCACGTCACTGGACGGGTGGACCATTATACAAATGAAGCAGAAAAAACAATCTGCATTGACGTATGCCTACTTACGTTAGCAACATCAATTACTGACACCTCCCCTTAAATACCAGGTACGCTCGATAGTCCAACAGTCCCTGATGATGCCCCACTAGGGGCGAAACCGGTCAGACTTTTCTGTTATAATTTTTGCTGTCAGGCCCTTGCCTGGTTGTTTTCACATTAAAATAAAAAACTGATCATTTCTTAGAAAAATTTCTGATACTTTTTGGTTGCAGAGAATTTTCAGAGTAAACCAGTTTTTATTTGATTAAAATCAGAGAATTCATTTTAGAGAAATACCCAGGTGAAACAGACATTTCAGAGCAAATATCTATTGTCAGTAATCAAGATCCAAAGCTAAAGATGGTCCTTTGACAGCCATATTAACATTGAAAGTATTCTGTTAATTTCTTCAGATCGTATTGGGGCTAGAACCAGTACATTTGGACATAAGATAGAAAACATACATGTCTGCCAAAATGTCCCCAAATACCAAAATAAACAAAATTATCCAACACACACTTGACATTTCCCTAAAACTTGAACAGAAGACAAGCGAACCTGAATAAGCTTTGATAGACATTTTATGGATGCACTGGTTGACAATTCAGCACTTCACTTTGTATTTCAGTTATACATGTAAGCTGCATGTGCAATGAATGGATGACATGTCACTCCAAACTGTTGCATAATCAGATCACTTTGGCAGAATCACACGTCAGAGAAAGAAAACACCTGCTATTTCGCTACATGTACGTCTTTAACAGGGATATCAAATTTCTGAAATATTAATGTAACAGTGACATATGAATGTAACACACAATGTCACTCATTCAACTCAAGGTTAACAAAACAGGAAATAAAATGTAAGGAAAATGGGATAAAACTAGGAAACTGGAAATTGATGAATTATACAAGGTGACGGAGGAAGAGACTGCCCTCTAGCACAAGGCACATACCTGCATATGGGGGTAGGAAAGGTGAGTGGCGTGTCCATCTGCTTCTGCCTCTGGTCCTCACACGTGCATCTGCTGGGGCCTGCTGGCAACAGCAACAAGTTCATCATTTAATTCAATCACATTGGTTTATTATTTAATTTAATTATTGGTTTACACAATTTAAAATATTTGTACTCAAAATACTATTTCATTGATTTTATTGGTAACAATCAAAATAATTTATATGTGATTACCAATATCTAAACTTTCTTTCAGTGGTTTGTTAAGTGTCAAGTTTTTTCCAGCTCACAAAACAAGCATAGTTTACAGCAATTTGGGACTTACTAGGTCAGCGTTTTACATGGTTCGGTGGACAATAGGAGGAAATCACTTTCAACTCCTCTCTCTGTGGCAACTTTTTTCAGTACAGCTTTAGACAATCTAAGACATGTACTCAATATGCCTAATTTCTTCTGGTTTCCCTAAACCTTCAAACAGTGGCACTCTGCCAGACATCTCAAAAACCTTTTTTGTTTGTAAGCCATTTGGACCTGCGACTATAAAATTTCTGTAGACTCAAAGCAGCTTTTTGTCAGGAAAAAATAAAAATAATATATCAAATACAAAAAATTGTATCAGTCTTTTGGGCCAACATTTTAATGAAAGGTGTCAGCCCAAAGTCATTTTTATCAACAAAAGCCTACAGCCAATGACTTTTCACGATGCCTGCTCTGCTCTCACCCCCACCCTACCCCACTTTCAACACCAGCTGTAGGTTCAGTGTCCTAGCTCAAGCATAAGTACCAAGATCTCCTCAGCTAGTAAGTTATATGTGATCCTATCTTTCCACTTTTTCTTTCTTTTTACCAACAAATGTGCAACACATGTCTCATTTTACCACTCTTTTTTTTGCAGGTGATCATACTAATGCAGAATACTCAGACGACATGGGGCATGTTTCGAAGTCCCTGTGAACAACTTTACATCACTAGATGGCAGCACTGATAAATCCATACATACAAACCCCAGCTTTGACAACCGTAAGTTTAGTTATTTCCCTGCAGTGATGCAAACGTTTGCATTTTCAACTGTGTAGAATGCATGTATGATGATTGAAATAGAGATCTCAGGCCAACAGTTCTTTCTGGGATGTCATAAACTTGATTTCCAATTTGCATGGTTATATGGGCCAACGCGAAAACTGTGAATTAGTTAAAAAAAAAAAAAAGGTGGCTACCATGTAATGATTGTACATGTGATTGGCATATCTGATTTAAAATCCAATATTTGCTTTTGATTTGCCCAGTTTAATTCCCATATATTGTAATTTTGACACATATATTTGCAGTTTTACACATTGGGTTAGGTGGAAATATTTATGATGCTAGACTGATCTGGACCATGCTAATAAACTCCAACAGGATCCAATACAATATTTATTTCCATGTTCAGATAAACAGTGGCTCCTCATCAGTTTTGTTTACCTGTTGAGGAAACTCAGCATCAAAGGCACCCAGCCTCAGGAACATCAGCACTTCTCGGTCCAATTCTGCTTCCTGTTGGCGACGCCCTGCAAACAACCCAAGACAATTCAAGTCAAAAATGTCTACAAAATGTATACATGTGGCACGATTCACTATCAGTGCACTCTTTTAAGGACCAATTTACTGTCGGTCAGGGCAAGCTTTACAAACATTGGTGCACAGGGATGGACAGACTATGAGGTTTAGTGCAATAATACAGTCACTAACACTGGTCAATGGAAGGAAGAGTGGTTACATGCATTTGTGTTTAAATACAGAAGGCTTAGAGTTCTAGTTCGGATGTAGCCCTTGCTCTATGTTATGGTTCCACTGTTCAACACAATTTGGTTTAACTCATTCCACCCTAATGATGCTTTTTCCCGCTAATGTCTAAATGTCGTCTGCTATTTGTATTTCACTAATTTAAGGATTATTTTTCAAAATTTTGGATGAAACTTGCATGGAAGATCATTCCAAACTATATGCCTATGGTCAACAGCTTTCCTTGGCGTCAATGAAAGCTGTTGACTAAGTCTTCTATCGGGGTGAAATGAGTTAATGCCTTTATTGGCCAAAACCTTCCAAGAGTACTTTGTGATCAAATGCTAATAACCTATTACAAGTACACATAAACATGCTTCTCTCAGAAAACTTGTCACAAGCCTTTCATGACAGTTTAAGTTACCATTATCTGTTGTCCACTTATAAATATAGCACTGCAATGTTACCATTGTTGATTACCAGTCACCAATTTATTGTCTTAGTGAGCACCCTTGGTCCTAAAACAGCCCTGAGGGAGTCAACACCCTTAGTCTCAACATACACAGGGTGGAGTGAGCAGCCTCAGTCTTGTGTAAAGCAATCTTAATTTAATCAAGAAGAAACTGTATGACATAAAGTTACATTTAACTTCTCAACTCATGTATTTTGCTTGAAGGAATTCAAATCCATTGATTAATAACAACAGACAATTCAATTTATAGGGAGCACATGGGGTGCAGGGCACTGTTATCAATCCAGATACCTGGCTGTTTACCTGACCCTCAACTGGCCAAAACAAGCTGCAAGCAATAAGTCTACTTCAATGTTTTCACTTTTGCTTTATCACAAATACAAACAAAACAATCTGAAACAGAAAAAGAAAAAAAAAATGTATGGGAGACATACTAGCATAGCATATCCTAGGTCAACAATGTGCCAGGGCACCTATTGAGCACCTAGCCCATGCCAATGCATGATGTTGACTCAGTCTTACAAGTATTTCAATGGAAAAGTTGTCTCCTTTCTCATCTAACTGGAGGAAGCTTTGAGTGCAATAAACTATGGAAAAGGTGTCACATTACATGTGCACATATATGTATGCACATTTTATATTCATAAATACACAAAAAAACAGCCATGCACATTTACATTGCTCAACATTTGCCGCCGCTTGACCCGTCGCGTTCTGGGCTGGTGTACGCCTGCGTACATGTGGACTCCTTCGGCTTCTGCTACTAGACTTCCTATTACTGCCACCAGGTGGTGCTGTGGAAGTGGTAGGGGCGACAGTGGCATCTCCTGCTGCCACTGATGTGCGGTTGTCTGGTTGATGGTGATTTAGCAGCAGGGGTGACTGGCCTGTGACAGGAACAAAACCTGTGAAGTTATCTGTACAGTTTGTTTTAATGAAAAGCATGATTATACATCCTTTCAAGCCACAGAGTGAGTTATCCTATTTTGCTTACTGAGTATTAGATATTGACAATGAAAAAGTAAGCATGCTCCTCATGTGCCCCATTGACAACAGTCAGACTGAGAAAACACTAACTTCCATTCAGATACGTTTCCTTATTGTATGTTGTTTTACAATAAATTGTACCACAACTGTCCTATTTCAAACATGGCCCGATGTATCATGTTTGTTTTTGTGGGCCATCATCTGCAAGCAACATGACCGACATTCAAGAAACTTCCTCACATACATTAGATTTTGTTCCCACTCTGGCACATTATGTCATCAGTTTGGTTTAAACTTATTTTATTCAGTATACAGTAAACTTTGTTCATCTTGCACACTACAATTATGAAAGGGGCCTTAGACCTCTGATAATGGCTCTGGTCATAAAACAATGATAATAAAACAAGTGGTAGCAAGACACAGTGCATTGTAATGAGACACCACAATACATCTACAATGGTTTAATCACAAGGCTTCGAGGCAGGGATACTTTGGGATTTTCCCTACAGGAACCAGTGATTCTTTACCCAAGACGGAATAGCACTCCCAAGGACATGTTGACCAGATTAACATACTGTTGATGAGCCATGAAAACCCTACCTGTCTGATCAACCTATTTACAGGGGTCCAAAAGACATATACATGTAGTCACATGAGTCATTTATACAAGCTTTATCTTTAACTGGAGTACTTTATAATCTGTACATTTAAAGTCTGTCTCAAATAACTGCCAACACAGACACATATTGCAGCACGTATCTCTGCTGTTCATTGATACATCACCTTACATAGTGCAGTGCATGCGACTCTACTCCAAAAACATGTTGTATTTTACAGTCATAAAGAAACGGATAAGAAAGACAGCACATCAGACCAAACCCCAGGCCAAGCCATGAACCAAAACTTGAAAGCCAAGGTTCAATACATTCCAAAAGCAGATCAAACCTGTACACGGATGGGGTTTTCAATCACATGGAAGCAGAAAAATGTTTGATAATATCGTGTATTATCAGTTACCCCATGTGTAGAATCACCATACTGCAATATGCCAGTGCCATGACAGTTGTATCTCATGAGGCCAAACCTCACAGGATGTGGCCATCATCCCACAACTAAATTTCCATGCTGTGGTTCTACATAAGGGGTTACCTTTCTTAGCCTGGGATAAGCCAATATATTTGGACACAATATATAGCAGATAAGACCTCAGGAGACGGACTGAAAGGCTTCCCATTCTTTACATCCAACATTCTGAACTACCAACAGATTTTCTTACTGTGTCTTGCCGTACATTTATACTAAAGGAGTGGGGAAAATGACACAAAATTTAGAGCTCAGCCAAAAAATGATGGTACATGTTCCTTAAACTCAAAAGGCACAGTGGACAATATCAAACAAACATATATATCCCCCGTAGTCACTGGGCACTCTTGTACATTTCTACTCCTGGAATCAGTAAGAGCACGAAGTAAACTCACCTCTCGTGGCTACTCCCTGCTGACGGCTGTAGTCCTCAGCTTCCTCCTCCAGGCTGGACGCCAAAGCTCTAGCGTACTCTCTGTCCAGCTCTTCCTGTAAAATGGCATTTCACATACAGGTATAGGTATGATGACAAAAACCACCAACTTTATCTGAACAGCTCTATCACAAATTAAAAAAAAATAGGACCAACAGTAATGTAAGCTACATGCATTATGTTTTAATTTGTGGGAAATACTTAATTTTACATTTGTATAATATTTTCTGTGAAGTTACTATTTTGATGTATAGTTGTAGGTGTTTGTAATTTCCTCGACATTCAGGGTTTTACACACATGCACCCCCTGAAGCTATATTGTCCAGTGCTCTCTTGTGTTGGCGGTGCATGTTGGTATTTTCTATAAACCTGTTCCTAACCTTGATATCTAAAAATTTATCAATTATCAGTCATTTATCACCTTTTTAGTGACAAGGCGAGTTACATGTAATTTTGATGTAAATTGTGGAATATTTATATGTGCAAACTTATTGTTCTTTGTTCCTGGAAGTGAATATTTTTGTGGTTTTCCTACCTCTAGCACTAGAGAGTTACCAGACTATTTGGCACTATAAGGCCCATGTGTGTAATAAAATTATTATTAATGTCACATTAATCATGTTAATTGGTTATACAGCCACACAACTTACTTTGCCAGCACAGCTTTAAAGCACATCGGCACTTGAACACTGCTAATAGGACATGTAACCTTGAGAGTACATATACAGTGACAAGATAAATGAGTCTGTTTGCTGTCACATGATAAATTAGTTTACAGGCACAATAAGTGAGTACTGAGTTTACAGCAATTGGCTACTTCACTTTATGAAAAGAACACAACTATCAGCTTCTGTGCAGTCACTAGATACTAATAACTGAACATGTTTATCCATACAGCCAGAAACAACTGAATGTGACTGTGGATAGGCTTTATACATGAAGCCACAGGGTAACTGACTGTGACAGGACATACAGGAGTCTTTATACATCATGTACACGTTCATACAGTCAGGATAACTGAAATGTAGTACTTATACATGTGCATGCAGTCACAGGGTAACTAAATGTGACTTTAGTCTGTGCACATAAAATCACAAGATAAGAAAATGTGACTACATAAAGACAGTCTTTATACATACAGCCACAGGATAACAGAGTTTATCTTTAATATAAGCTTTTTCTCCCAGGATAAATATTATGTGACTATGTATTGTCTCTGTAAAGTGTACATGTATATATATACAATGACAAGATAACTGGATGTGACTACCGTCTGTACACATCATGTATATAGTCTTTACATATACCATGTAAGCCTTGTCCATTTGCCTAAAACAAATGAGTTTTCTTGCAGACAAGTTATTTTGACTCTAGACTTGTGCAAAATTAATAATGTAGTCCACTGAATTGAAATGAAGTTAATAAATTGTTTCTATACTAACCTGCAGACAATAAAACATTTTTTTCTTATTTTCAACACGGTTACTGGATAACCAAGCATGACCATAAACTAGTCTGTACATGTATGTAGTACATACAGTGACAGGATGACTCAGGCGACAAGACAGTCTATATACATGCAGTCACAGGTGACTGAATATGACTGGAAAGTCTGTGCACATGTGTACATGGATAATTCAATTGGAATTAACTGTATTTGTGTGTACAGTACAACATCAGGGACAGAGCTAGGTTTTCAAAATTTGTATCCAAACCGGGAAATAAACAGTAATCACCACAAAATTCAACCTGATTCTAAAATAATTCATGTTAATTTAAATAAGCCATTTTGTCACTTTACCCTGCACAGGAATAATGGGCAGATACAGGTCTGGGGAAGACCAAGGCAGCCACATGCCACATGCTGTGTACAGCCCACTGTTGCCTGTGGAGGTGGCAGTTTCATGGTCTGGGTGGGCATCTCAGCAAATAGGCAGACAGACCTTGTCCTTATGAATGGTACCATGACTGCCAGACTATGTCACACACACCCTGCAGCTTCATGCTGTATTTTATGCTGCTGACATCAACGAGAATTTTATCCGGAGTACGACAATGGAATGTCATTTGTTGCTTCTGAAGTTAGTGACTTCTTGGTCAGGGAAGGTGTGGAGGTTATGGAATGGCCAGCTTGCTCCCCGGACCTTACTCCCATCGACCACCCATGGAGTCAACTCCCGAGAAATGTTGAAGACTGAAGATTATATGTTTTGGAGGAATGGACCAGTGCACCCCAGAGGCTGGTCAGAAAGTAGATCTACAGCATGAGAAAGTGCTGGCAGCAGTGTATTGACAGCTGTGCTGGAAACACAACCTATTGACCGACAGTAACCCACGTGCAGTCATGTGTGTAAATGAATGGACCAGTTCAATGGTTTATTTTTTGTTTCCTGTGAAAAAAGTTAGTTTTCATTAAGCACAGTCTGTGGTTAAACCTCTGCAGAGCCTACTCTGTCCATGTTGAATGTGGCTACATTATCATTATGGGCATCACTGATAACCTGTGATCCAGATTTTATGCGTTTACAATCATTGTAATTATGCAATGAATCAAATCTTAGGTATATGCAAAATACAAAATAATTGAATGGATATCAACATATATGTGTTGGTTTATTTTAGATGCAGACTTTTTTAAGTGACAGCTTTTAACCCTTTGAGTGCCAGTCACGGCTTAAGCTGTGCTGATGAAGCTGGATTACTGTAATGATTCCAGATTCATATTCCTCATTAAAACCTTTCATTCAAGTACCAGCATGCCTATGTTCCCAGTGAAAAATTTGGTCCAGGTCAACAGCTTTCCTTGGGGCACTTTACGCGCAACGTGCGGAAAGTGCCCCAAGGAAAGCTGTTGACTCAGTCTCTAAATTGGCTCTGTAAGAGTTAATTATTATAATTTCTGTTTTGCCTGGTTTTTAATAGAAGACTGTAGTGGGTATGCACCATTCTGAATTTCAATTTTTGGGCCTATGGAGGCAGCAGTTAAAAAAGTAAAAAATATCCTTACATTGGTCCAGTAACTGTCTCAAAATTCCACAAGAGCCGTGCACGTTTGGGGATACCTGTATGCCTCAATGTGTTCCATATACAATGTATAACAGTTGGATTGGAACAATCTTACGACCCATCAATCATCACCATCTGGTTTAAGAACTCAGAAAATATGAATCACAAATTTAGCTTGCTAGAAGCATAGGGTGTCAATAATAGCAAGCAAACACAATCCATTCCCAAGCCTCCTGTGGCTTGGCGAGTTGACCGTGCACATGACCAATCACATATTACCCCTCTACTCCCACTGCTTGGTACATGTACATGTAGGTCATGTTTGTCTTTCTTGTTGGGGATACATGTATATGAAACACAAACCCTTGCATCCACGGATGTTTTAAATTCTGTTGTCTTATTTCCTGGTGTTTGCATACAGCCTACAATCTTCTTGTTGTGCACAGGTATTTGGAAAGTATATGAAGCTGCCCAAATTAACCCTTTCCCCCTTGAATTAAGACTGAGTCAACAGCTTTCTTCAACATGGGTTGGGCACTAAGTGCCCAACCCATGCCGAGGAAAGCTGTTGACCTGGGTCATGTTGCCTTGACAGGTCTCATCTTCAATTCTCAGTCAAATTGTTTTTCATTGCTGTTGAAATTAGCTGAAAACACTGAAGCATATGGCATTTGACCACCAGCCGGTTTTGGTCAGTTTAAGGGGGAAAGGGTTAAATCCTATGTATCTTCTTGTAGTTCTATGTTCAATTCACACAAGCTATTTTTATGGCCTCTCCAGAATGTATCCTACTTATTACAAAGTACGAAGAAATCAGGCTGAACATTATTCTTGTTATGGAAACAAGAACCAGACACTTTATAACTGAGGCACTGAGTGTCTTGTTTTGGGGAGTACAATGAGTGAACAAGGATCTTCTATGTTGATGTCTGTGACCTTGGAAAGGAACTCTAAGTCACCAGGCAGGAAACTTATCAAAAAAAAAAAAAAAGAAAAAAAAAAAAGCCCTTATCAAAGGTCCTCATTTAACTGCTTCAATTCAAATTTTTGCTTTACATGTAGTTTTGTTTGTTTTGACGATATTGCATTTGAAAAAAATCTGTGTAAATGCCCATGACCTTGAAAAAGAAGTTAAGAAGGCTACCAGGGAGCAAACTCATGCAAATCCCCTGTAAGATGCTTCACCTGTGGGGATTGGACAGCATCCCGATTTCATGAGAAGTTATTGCATTTACCATGTTAGAATGTACATGGACACATGAGCAGATGCAGTGACATGAGGAAGACATTGCCCCTTTTGCTTTGCCCATGGGGGTAATATACTTCAAAGTGAACATCTTGTCCCCAATTTTGGGTCCTCCTTACTTTTTGGGTGAAAGTGATCGTATAAAGGGTAGGTCTGATAAGCCTGAACCATACATCCCCTCAACAATGATAAGTACTCCTCTGAGATAACTCTTCCTCATGCATGTCACTGTCAGAGGAGGTGGTCTATTTCAAACTTCCAATGTAACTTTAAGTGCTGGAATACTACTTCTGCCACGACAAAATAAAAATGCTCTGATGACAATTTTTTGTCTTCACTGATATGCTTCATCTTTAGCCCCATGAGCCTGGATTTCCCTCTTACCTGCAGTTGTCTGGCTAATGCCTCATCCTCCTCTACCTGGGCCACAAGGCGAGCTGGGTCTGGGGAGGGCTGTACTCCCGTCAGGTCTATGACTCCTTGCCTTCCTGTAATGGTACCAGACTTTGTACACCACGAACACCACAAAAAATGAAAATGATATGGCTTTTAAGTGCTGAATTGAGCTGGCGATCAGAATTATGTATGCAGACAGGGTAACCATTTGGTTGTAAATTGCTTTAATTTTACTGCACTTTTATTTTTGCTTGTTTTGCTGATGGCACAAAACCAGCAAAATAGCAACACAATGGAATAGTATTTCAATATTTTTTGAATATAGGGCTGAGATGATACATGTACACTTTGTTCATGATGTGTATGTATCTCAATACATGTATATGCTCCACCATATGATGCCTACCTAAATTCCAGTAAAACTGACTAAGTCTAATGGCTGACCTGCAAGAGTGCAGGCTCTCACATCCCTATAGGACCACTATTATGAATGATAAGGTTACTTGTAGAATGTTGAGTGTTGACCTTTCTGCCAATGTAACATTCATTTGAATATGAAAATTCCAATAAAGCAGATTATGGATTTTTGAATTAAATTAAATTACGAATGAAATTATAAGTCAATCATAACAGAAATCAGAGGAAAAAGATGATTTGTTGATTTACAAAGAAAACAGTACATCAGAAACATAGTACTGCCTTTTGTTGTCATTTTTTTTTATTATTCACCCAACTTAAGCATACACACAGACAAGCAACAAAACGTAATGGAAAACTCAACTTTTATTTGTCAATCATCTAGAAATCTTAATCTTAATTTCATAAATAATCATTCACCAGTGCAGGTAGCTTAGTCAGGGGTGTCATTTTATTTTTCTCAGAAGAAAAGGATGATGTGATTATGAAGTCAGATGAACAGATCATTCAGGGGAATGGCCTGCAGTTACCTGATGCTCGTCTTTGACAGCCTGCCTTGTAGTCGGAGTCTGGCCTCAGGTAAGACCTGTTGATGCTCCTAAAGTTACGGTGGAATTTCCACAACTGAATTCAGGAGCATCAGCCAATCATCCCCCCCCCCGCCCCCCCCCCCCCCCATTTGATAGTGCAAGCTGAGTTCTTCTCATTTGACCCTCCCCACTCAGTACTTGTTTACATTCTAGAGCTGCAGGATGATCCCATTGACAACGAATGTGCGCTGCCATATGTTTGTAGTATAATTCCCCATCTATTTTAGCATTACGTTGCTACAATTTACAGATTGATTGCCAATAATCTGCTTGCCTGACTATGTCCATCTTATACACAGGAAACCCAAGCTCTTCCCATACAACAGCTTGATTTAACAGGCATTTCAATAGCAATGCGTAGCTCTACAGTCCGCCATGTTGGATGAATACCCAAACACCAAAGTAAAGTTGAATGCTATTGGTTGACACAAAAAGCAACCAATCAAAGTTACATGTAAGCTTCTTTTTCTAATTGTCTCAGCACACTTGTTAACTTTGTAAACACTGAGCCAGACTGGGACTGCCAGTTGTTTTGCTGTACTGGTAACTTAATCTATTAATGTAGACCTACATAATTTTGACAATGATTAAAGAATTAAATATGTATCGATAAATATTTCAATTGTGCTTTTTGAATTGATAATTTTATCGTTTAAAAAATGTGGTTCATTGATGAATCGTCCCCACCCCTATTTGAATAGGAATTATGTCCAAAACAGTGAAATGTCACAAATACAAAAACCATGAAAACTTTTACACATGAAAATAAAGCAATTTACAGTACTGTCTCCTGACACAGTAATCTATCATGTATACTGACAAAGTAACCTTTGATTATTAGAATCATGTAGTGACACAGTGACCAAAATGGCATAAGAATCATGTGTGCTGACACGGTAACCTTTGGTTATTAGAATCATGCATCTTAACACAGTAACCAAATGGTGCAGAATCATGCACATAGACACCATAACCTTTGATTATTAGAATCATATAAACTGGCACAGGAACCTTTGGCTATCACAATAACGTTAACTGATACACCTGCATGAAAACATTTTACTTGCGAAATAATGCAGCTTGACAGTGGCCATTTTGCCATCAAATTTATGTGCCCTGACACAATGTAACCATTTGGTTGTTTCAATAATGTACCCTAATACGGTAAACAAATAGCTATCAGAATCCTGCACACTGACAGAGTGACCTTTAGTCACAAAGAATCATGTATGCCGACACAGTAAACATTTTGCTTTCAAAGTATAGAACATGTACGCTGACAGTTACCATGTGATATGGGACTTACCGTAATCTACATGTAACACAGCTGTTCACCATGGCCTAAGCCTTAAGTCAGAACACAGTCATCAGATCATAAATGGCCTCTTTTTAATATCGTCCAAATGCACAAAATTTTGGCGTGCACTGTGTATGCTCAATGCCTGCTTGGCAGACCTCTAGGCCTCTGACAGCAGACTCTATCACTCACACACCAAACAGATAGGACAGGCAGATATGCAGTGAAGCCTAGCCAATCAGCTAAATGTATATCTCAGGCAGCGAAGCAGGCAAGTCTAATCTATAACTCAAACATACATCAGATCTGAGAGAGGAGCTCAGCTGGTAAGTCTAGTCTATCAGTCAAACATAGATGTCTGAGGCTGCCAAGTTCGGCAACCATCACCAAAACACGGAAGATCCTAAAGGCAGCTATGCAGGTGAGTCTATTGAAGCCAACAGTTCAAGGGTACATTCATCCACACTAATCCCCATGTACAATAAGAGGGCTGTCTGAACTGCCCATGCTCAGCTGACCTAGAGATTCATTTTATTACACTTGATGTTCTGTGAACTTGGGACAGGAAAAATTATACAGACACTTGTCAAAGATACATCTCTACCAAATTTGACACAAATCTAGCCCACTGCAACATTATTGAAGTTATAAATATTACAAGAAATTTCCATCTTAAACTTTCCTATTAAAACTTTTTTCAAGATTTTCTGGAAAAAAAGTCATAAAAATTCCAAAAATCATTGGAGCATGACCATTTGAAAAACTTGGTAGAGACCCACCCAAGGTACATTGCTACTATGTTTGAAGTCAATCTGATGGACAGTTTCTTCAGAGAAGTCCAAAATATGAATAAGCATTAGAATACCCATTGACTTACACAGTAATCAATTGGAAAGGTCCATTTACTGATAAGTACACAAATTGAAAAAATTATTAAAACTCCGGAACCCACAGCAGTACCACCTGGTGAACAACTTTGTTTAACCTTTTCACAAAAAACATATTCACCATGTTTCAACTTAATCTGAGTGATGGTTCTGGAGAAAAAATAGAAAATAGCAAAAACACACAAAAAAAATCATAAAAAATACTTAAAAATTGCAGCGGCAACTGGTGAACAAATTAGGAACTAGGAGTTCCCAGGAATGTTCCTGTGCGATGTCAAAGCAATTGGGTGAGCAGTTTCAGAGAAGAAGATTTTTTGATGTTCCCTCCCAAAAACAAAATTCATAAAAAATCGAAAAATCATTGGAGCATAACCATTTGAACAAAATTGGTAGAGACCCACCCAAGGTACATCCCCACTAAGTTTGAAGTGAATCTAGGAGACAGTTTTTGAGAAGAAGTCGAAAATGTTAATTATGGACGGACGACGGACAGACGGACCTAAGGACGACAGACCCTCACAAAAGCTCAGCTGACTGACAAGTCAGCTGAGCTAAAAACTACATACACAGATCAGCATGTTTTGCATTCTCTATCTAGAACTTTTCATTGATTATCAAAAACTTACCTGGAATCCTGGTGGAGCGTCTACCACTTGATGATTTCACAGGCATAAGTCTGGAGGAAGCGCCACCTGGTGACCTGGCTGAATTAAAAACAGCAATGGTCTCTATCTCAGGGCCTGGTAACCGAGGAGAATATTTTTCACGTTCTCTCTTCACGCATTTTTTACATTTGTTATTTTTGTCATGTTTACAACCAGTTCTACAAAACTTTTGATCCGTTTTGTTGAACAGGTCATGGCTACTTTTCCACCATCCTTCACTGCTGGTCTTCTCTCTATTTTCATGTCCCTTTAAGTTTTGATGTGCGCTGTCAGATCTTGCATACAAGTCTGTTCCTTTTTCTGTATTATGCTTCTGTTTATAAAAACCTGAAGCAGAAAATTGTTTGTTAGTGACATTACACTTTCCATTTGCAATTTTAGGTTTTGCACCAAGGCCATTTTTATTGGTGCCCTCAGAACGTTTCTCAGATTTTGTGCACCCAGGACATGTATTGTCTTTACAATTGCATACACGCGAAAAGACCCTGTCACTTGGTTCAATGACAAAGTTCTTTTCATTGCCTGTGGTTGACAGGTCATTTATGTCTGCCAGACTGCTTGAGGCCCCAGCAACAGCTACATGTCCAATGGAACTGCATGCATGAGCACTACTACTATGTGCCCCACCCTCTTCATCACAGTCTGAGGTAATGGCAGCTGAACACACTTCTTCACTTGGCTTTCTCTCGCTGGAATCAGTTTCCTTGTCAGCATCAAAGCCGTGGTGGATGGTGGATGATTTGGAGCCTGACATAAAAGAAAACTTGTGTGTCCTGATGTCTCCCTTGAAGGGGCTATATGCTGGACTGATGACCTCATTCTGGGGCTCCTCTTGGGATATTGCCTGTAATATGTTATCAGTGCCTTTCCTCCCCTTGCGGCCAAACTCAGAAACAATTATATCAGAGTCACTGGACTCATCCTCTGAAGAGGAGAGTATAAATCTGCGTTTTGGGACTTTGCCCACTGAGGTAGAGGCTGATGATGAGGAGGCAGAAGTGGCGGGTTTTATGGTGCTAAACAGTTCTCTCCCACGAACATTATTGACTTTTTCCTTTCTTGTGCTGGATTCCTCCTCATCAGGGAATAAAAGTGCATCCTTAATATTAGTGTCATTCTGTCCACCAGTTTGTTCTGTGCTTCTCTTTCTTTTAGTCACAGATTTCCTCTTGTGGTATTTAACTGGTGAACCACTGATCAGGCTTGGGCTGCTGTCTCCTGAACCTGAATTTTCACCATTTTGCTTGGCTCTTGGTGATGTCTTGATTTTCCCAAGTCTCTTCATATATTCTTCCCATTCTTTTTCATCTAGGTCTGATGAGCTTTCGTCAGATACTGAGTCATTCTTCAATGCAATGATTTTTGCTTGACGAGGATTTCTCGAGTGAAATGTACCTGCATCAAATGGCTCCAAATCTGAGTCACTGCTGTTTTCACTGAACTTCCTCTGGGCCTCGGAGAGGGTTGCACCCTCACTCCCTGAGTCACACCCATGACTTACAGTTACACCTTTGGTCTGCATCTTGTCCCTTTTCTTTTTCAACAACTGAAGTGCCTTTGCGCGAGCTGCAGCAATTCTGTCTTCTGTTTTCTCCATGTCATTGAACTCTGAATCTGAAGAGGGCTGCCCGTGTTTGGGAATAGAAGGCAGTTGGTTCCTCAGTTTTTTCACCCTCTTGCCTGGAGGTTCCTGTGAAGATTTCCGGTGAAGAAGCGCACAATTTTTCCGTTTTGCAAACACTGGACTGCAAGCAAATCACAAAAAAATAAGCTGACTGAGGAAAGTACAACACATGATACTCAGTCTACAATTAAAAATGCAAACTTGCATCTTAATTAATACCAAAACATCTCAAATTACATGGGCAAAGCATAGTTTTGCATAAAGAATAAATTCTGCCACCTAATCCAATTGACGCCAAAATCTGCCATGATCAACATTGTCCTTTTTTTTAATTTAAAAAATATGCCCCACTCTCCTCTTTTCACCTGACTTTTGTTTTCTTTAAAACTTCCCTGCAAAAAATAAAAACACAGAAAAGAGAAGCACCACCTGGCAACCTGGCTGAATTAAAAATGGCAATGGTCTCTATCTCAGGGCCTGGTAACCGTGGAGAATAATTTCATGCTCTCTGTTCACACACTTTTTACATTTGTTATATTTGTGAAGTTTACAACCAGTTCTATATAACTTTTTATCCATTTTGTTGGACATGTCATGGCCACTTTTTGCCCTGCCTTTAAGGCCTGTTTGCAGATGTGGCATCCTGTAATCCATTCCCTTTTAGGGTTAAGAGGATATATCAAAATGCCGAAATACTAACCCTGCACCAAACCATATCATGATGCAATCCTTGTGTACCAAATTTGCACGTACAGTCACAGACTTCAATTATACCATAATTTATACATCTATCTGAGCAAATTTAAGAAAAGCACTTCATGCCCAAAGACAAAAAGCCAACAACACAATTTTCCCACCTTGCATTAGTCACTTTATGAATTATGTGCATAGACACGGTACAGTGGATGGTGAAAGTCCTGTCTGGAGTCTGTGATACTTACGGGTCATGTACAAATGGAAATTTACTCTCTCCCCCCTCCCCTATCCAATGTCACCAATTTCCTTGAATAGGTTGTCCATCATTGTTGTAACCATCTTTTCATCTCCCTGAATCACTTTCCATTCTTCTTGTACATGCTTTCATAACTGCCACACTGCGCTTCAACCTGTACTGCATGTTTACACAAAGATTGACAAATTCCTAGAATATTTGCAGGATTTTTTGGGACTGTGTTCAGGGCTTGACATTAAGGATTTTGGCCAATTGTCTCAGGACAAGTTGGAGAGAAAATTTACTTGTTCCCCAAAGAAAGTCATTTCTCCACACTGAATCTGAATTTACTTGTCCCATATTTTTGCAGCATAAACACTAAATGACAATTTATCAATTTGTGAATGCAGACCTGGCTATTCTCTTTGTTTCTATTCATTCATTTATTATTTTTCAGTTATATTTATTTGTTGTTCTTTCATTGTATTTTTCTGAATACACATCTGTAATATGTGAAAGAAATTCACCATTTAACAGTCTGGCAATTGACATGTTGCATGAGGTTAGACCCACAAAAGATCTTTTGGTTATATTCCATGCAAATTTTAACAGTGTTTATATTTAAAATGTTTAATTTTGAAATCAATTTATATTGTGAAGTGTTGCCAGGTTTTTATGATGCTTATGACAGCCCTGTTTTTATTCACAGAATTATCAAAGATAATCTGGAACCTGTCTTTCATTAAAATATCTCATTCAACTTTCTCCATATCCTTCTGCACAAGCTACCAAATTCCTCAAAAAAAGTTTTTTTTTTGTTATTGTACTTTATTAATTAATGAATTTAACATAGCATGAATGCATGTGGTGCTCGCCAAGACTTACTGATAAGTGTGCCATCTAGTTTCACTTTGAGGAATTACTGAAAATGTCATTAGGCTTCATTTAAGCTGTCAATGTCAGGAGATAGATCCACACTGTTGGAGCTTCTTCAGGATTATACATTAGAAAGGATTTAGTAAAAATACAAAATGGAGTACTGTGTAAGTAAAGTAAAAGTTGGAAGCTCTAGTGAAGCTTTTGAAACATCGGTAGGTAGAAACCGCTATTATCGTTCTTTGCGATCTTTTCTATTCTTTGTTGAGTTTTGATCATAAAATCACTGTTTATTTTACGTTCATCGATTGCCTTTCTGTTGTTTCACTTTGAGGTTGCAAGATATTTTTTCTCTTAGCACAGTTGTTTTCAAGATAAAATGTATCATTTGAAGTCCTAGAAGTAGCCATTAACTTGCCTTTTCCAAAGAATTGGCAAAAATCCAATTTTAGCACTAACCCCCTCCCCCTTCTGACGTTTTTCAGATTTTTGGAGAGTGTTTTTTGTACACAACCCCTTACTGTTGCTTGCAAATTTGGAGAATGTCATCACACTATACACTTTCACGATATACCATGATATGTATCATAATACGTGACTCCGTATCAAAAAGTATCATGATACAGAAATTATTCACAACAACCAACCCTATTCCCCTTTGAATTTAAAGAGTCAACAACTATCCTTGTGGTTGGTTGGACACAAGAAGAGTTGATGAACTGCATCATGTTATTCTCCTAGGTCTTGTCTTTGATTCTTAAATTTTTCAACACTAAAGTTAACAAAAACCATTCATGCAGAGAACATTTTACCTCCATTCTGTTTAAGTCACTTTAAGAGGGCAAAGTGTAAATTGACTCAACGGTAACCTTTCCTTCTACCCACAAACGATCATACCTTGGCGTGTCTGGAATGACATTTTGGACAGCAGAATCAGATACAAAACTGTCATCATTTGCCTCTTCATCAGATAGCTGAAGTCTGTCTGTGAGGGAATGTGTGACGTCACTATCACTACTGCTCCCTTTCAGTTTCACACCACATGGAAACCAGTGATCACCTCCTGGCTTAGCTGTACCTCTCTCTTTCCTCTTTAGTCTCTCCAATAACCCACTTTCCAGATCCATTGTGGCAAGTATGATTGGACGTCATCAATTCTGTCAGCCTGAAGTTAAAAGCAAAGAAGAAAAGAATAAATAATTGGTTCCGGAACAACCTGAAACCCCCTTCACCCACTATCAGACAGTGTTATCCACACATTGAGAAAAAAAAAAGTTTCATAAAGAGAAAATATACAAAAACCATCGGAAGATGAGTTAAATACTAGTCAAGAATTGAATGTCCTACTTTGGGAAGTACATGTACCAGTACAATGAGTCAGTCTCGCATTCAGTAGTACCTGCTCTAAAGATCACTTCTTGACAAAGATCGCACCAGTTTTTAACTCATTCCACCCTGATGACGCTTTTTCCCGCTAATATCTAAATGTCGTCTGCTAATTGTATTTTACTAATTTAGGGATTATTTTTCAATATTTTGGATGAAACTTGCATGGAAGATCATTCCAAATTATATGCCCATGGTCAACAGCTTTCCTTGGCGCGCTCTGGGCGCAATGCGCCCAGAGCGCGCCAAGGAAAGCTGTTGACTCAGTCTTCTATCAGGGTGGAATGAGTTAAGACAACCTTTTCTAGATACTAGCCTTTAATTTCTTTGTTAGCTTACCTGCAGTAAAAGACCATCTATCATATATAACCATTTTTGTCTGGCACTAAGGGTGATGTTAAATAGCAGGTATCACTGTATTAACATAATGCAATGACCATTGTGGCCTTAAATTTCAGGTCAAGGTCTCTATAGTCAACTCATCCAAGGTCTTCATGAGATGCTTCACCACATTTATTGGCAAAGTTTGAATGACGCAACTTCGTTTGTTCTCCAGATAGAGCATTTATGATGGTTTCATGTTGACCTGTAACCTTGAAAAAGGGATCAAAGTCACCAGGGAATACACCCACTCAAGATCTTCATAAGATGCTTAAAAGGTATACGAGTTTGATGGCCATATCATAATTTGGCCAGTAGTTATGTGTTTACAAGGTGCACAGATGTATTACAGATGCACAGACAATGTGACATGATGACTACAATACCTTGTTAGTTTACAGAGCCAATGGGGCAAAAGCTGGCAATATCAAAAGCAAGTTTCCGTTCACTTGTCAAATAACTCTTCTCTACATTACATACAAAATCTTCCTTTAAGGAGCATAACCTCTCCCTACCCCTTGTGAATTGATGTCAATAGGTTTGTAAATGTTGTCCTTAGTTAACAAAGACACAAGTGATTCATTTAAAAAATGTAATTGTATATTTGGCTCAACAGCTGAATAATAATTTCCATGTACAGCAGCAATATCATACATACAACTGTATTCACTCCAATAAGCACACGGTGCCTCTAGGAAAATTTAATTGGAAAATATGACTAAAACAAAGACAGTAATGGACCATAATTGAGACTGAAAATTGACCTGTACTGTATCTATGAAAACCAATGTTTCTTTTTTGATAAAAAATAGAGGGATGGGCCTTATTAGAGTATGTGCTCTTCTTGGAATGAATAAGGTATACATATATATGTATGTTAATAAATTGGAATGTTTTTACATTTGATGATCACTCTACCATAATGACTGATGATCTATCATTGGTCAGAGGGAATTCTATATGCATGAATTATGACCAAAAGGAACTGGGGCCATGTTTCTGAAGATATTTTGGAAATCTGGACTGAATTAGTTCTATAGGGAGGCATTTTTAGCACTTTTTTCCTGTGCTTCACAGAAAGTCTAATGTATATACATGTGTGTACCTTTGCAATGAATTCAAATGTTTTACTTATTGTTTCTTTGAAGATTCATCACGGAAAAATGTGTTTGATGATCACAACCTAAAGGAAACAAATTAATCAGCATTTAAGTGATTAAACAGATGTACACTGTAATAAAAGGACAGGAAATCAGCCAGTCAGCTGAAAACCCATATCATAATGTGATCCTTATTTTTTGCACCAGGGTCTGTAAATTAGTAATGTAAAGTGCTGAAGTTTAGCATGCATAGGAATAGGAATCTATACATTTTCATTTGGCTCAGCCTCAGCAGCAACATCATGGAGAATTATCTGACTCAGTATGTCTCATGTAATTGCTAATATTAATAATGTCACAGCTGAAACCGACTTTGGTGAAAACAGCCCATGGTGACCATTCAATTACATGTTAAACTTCAGGTTGTTAAATCTTTGATTTATAGCTCACAAGTATGATGCCCTTGAAGAATTCCACACTCTGGATACAAATAAGGGAAGATCTATGTACTAATGTGTCTAGCTTAAAAAATTGTGTGGGTCAAAAGTTGGACTTTGTGAAGTTTTAGTCTGGCATGTTTTACAAACAATCCAGAAGTTGTTATGGTGTGTTGTTGCCATGGGTTGCATGGCTACTTTAATGAAGACTTCACTTACGCTTGGTCCATGCATAAATATTAAAATCAGCCTGAGGCTATTTTACTGACACATATAAATACAGATAAACAACTGTCCAAACCAGAAATTGCACACTGTATAAGGTACATCTTGTTTCTTGTATATAGGTCAGCTCATCAAACCTTTTGATTTATTGAGCAGCCATTGTAGTCAATCCAATCTTGATGCCAGCACAAGCTCAATAACTATCAGTCCTTCCTCAGCATACTGTTATGCCAAGGCCCATCACTCTGTTGGTCACCAGGCACTTTTGCCACAGTCATTTGGAATGTACATCAATAAACAGTCAGGGACCAGTCCACAATGCTGGTAATGTTACCTATTTATGGTAATTCTATGATAAATTCATAGTTGCAGACTACTTTTTTATGGTAATTCTGAACAGCTTGTCAGTCTTTCACCACTAGATGGCAGCACAAATGCGTTTTGGTTTTTTTTTTGGTTGTTTTTTTTTTTTCTTTTTCTTTTATCAATAAATCATTATAAAGAGCACCCTTTATCATTAAAAGAGGTCAAGTCTTGCATCTCTGGTACCATGCTCTATCACATAGGATTTCCAGCAGGCATCCAACCCAAAATATATTATGTAGCAGTGAAACTGACCCAGTGACACTACTTGAAGTACTCAACCAGTGCTGGCTGAGCAGTGCTAATAAGACTTTAACTACCAGGCCTGGCACCTGGCAGAGAGTTTGAGTTTGTTCGGGTGAAAAGGCAACATGTCTATTGTGAAGATACTACATCTGGCAATAACTTACAGACACAAGAATTTGTTTATGTGTGACACTTTTCCTGAACTTGATCAAAACAGGCAGTCTCTTCCACATATTATGCAACACAAAATGGTTTCTTAAAATGCAATTTGTCGGTGTTGTGCAGTGTACTCCAAAATATGTTCCACATGTACTTGCAAGAACAGACAATGGAAAAGTACTTTAGACTGACATGACAGATTCTGAATACATGTAATAAAAATATTCCCACTGACTGCTTTGCTTAGGTTAAATGAAAGCACAGTGATAATAAATGCATGATTACCAGGTAGTGGTAATATATATTACTACTGCGTGGTAATCATGCATTCCTATACACATACAGTGGTCCCTCTCTTGAAAGGCCACTCCAATGAGAGACCACCAGTTTTGAAAGACCTCCTTTTCAGGATACTTTACATAGTACTGTTCATATTATTTACACTTCTTATGAAAGACCCCCTCTTGAGAGACCACAATTTGGTCATTCCCCAGGGTGGTCTTTCAAGACAGGTTTTACTGTATATATAGGAACTGTATGTAGGGCCTGTATTTTTCCATTTCAAAAAACTAGAAATTCCGTCTCATCAGCCAAAAATTTCCAAATTCGTTTCAGTAGTTCTCTTTGTATGTATAACACATTACGGCAAAACAGCAAATTCCATTTCAGAGGTGACAAAAATTCATTATTCCCTTCCGTTTCTGTTAAAAACGGAAAAATACAGGCCCTATGTATGGTGTGATTACCATATATTGGTAAGAATGTGGGATGATTGATAAAGGTCTACAAAATTTTTCATCACCTTGTCACTGTCACAGGGCCAGAATTTTGGCGAGAATCTGAGAATCCATTCTCGGAAGGATTCTCCTAAACTTGTATTTTTTAAAAAGAAAACTAATTGACAAAAATCCAAATAGATTCTCACAAAATTTTGGAAAATGCTGGCCCTGTATCATATCCTTTGACAAGAAATAGTGATTTGTTGTTTGTTTCAATAACACATAAATTAATAGATTTTAATGGGAGAGATAGTCCAAAACATGCCAAATTTAATGTGAAAGTCTGATAAGAAAAGCAAAATTGAAGGAGACTCTCCACCAAATGGGGGAAACTTGTCATGTATGCAAATATTCTTGGATTCACTATTCTGGCACTTGCACTGCTGCTAATTTAAAGGTGTGAACAACTGACCTGCAGCCACACCAAGGTAGGTGACACATCACCATAGCCACCTACATACATGTATACTTTGTAAAACATGCTTGATAAAAAACAGGAAAGAAAAAACTTTAAAAATTCAAAAGTCAAACTTTTCACAAACATAATTTTTTCAAAACTGGCCAGTTTGGTACATTTGATCTTGCCTTCTTCATATGATGAGTTTGGAACTCATCAAGAGTGCCACTGTGTGTAAATGTGCAATTTGAAACCCTGAACAATGCTCAACATTTCAGTGAATGCAAAGCATGGATTTTCGTCATCAAGCTTGTTTTCATCACTTTTGGCTTTGTGACTCTAGTCATCACAGTGAATCAGAGAATTCCACCTGAAAGTTATTTCACTCTCAAACACTGACCTCCAATCAGCATGCTATAAATGACCTTTTACAATGTCAGACATCCAGGGACTATGTGTATATGTGGCAGGTTTTTAGGAAGGAAAGGGAAAAGTGGTAGCCTTTATCAGGGTTCCCATGACTGTATTCACAGGACATAGGAAATGCCTGAGACACACAGGCGGGGATAAGGTCAGGTACGATTTCATTTTGAACCAGAGCAGCCCCTCAGCAGTGACCACTTTATTTAACTGACACCAAAAGGTGTAAACATGCAGTGTACGTTGCACTCCCAAGTTTGTATAATGGAGAGCGGCAATGTTGCACATCTACTCTTTGAAGGCCTGTCCTTTTTTTCTCCATCTAGTTTATTCCTCCATGGCTTGATAAGTACTTCGTACGTCTTCGTGGTTTCTTGATTAAGAAGGGGGTAAAATGGCATGAAATTAGGCATGACCATTGGGAGGATGACAGTGAAGTGAAAAATGAAACTCAATGGATTGGCATTGAATCAAGGGGAAATAAAGTAGCAATAGGTGTGGTGTATGTCGGACGGGAGGGACTGAACGAATGGAATGACCAAATATATGACAGGGTTAGGATGATGACAAGTGACATACAGCAACAAGGATACAAGATTTTCATTGCAGGGGACTTTAATGGACACATCGGAAATGGGTGGGAAGGGATTCAAGGAGGGGACAGAGAAATCAACAGAAATGGAACAAGGCTTCTAAATTTTACCAGGGAGTATGGGCTACGAATAACAAACAGAGATGTTCAGTGCAGAGGGAAGTGGACATGGGCGTCAGGGCAAAGACAGACAATAATAGATTACATTTTGGTAGACAACGACATTTTCGGCATGATTCAAAAGTGTGAAATAGATGAGGAAGGGAGACTGGACATCGGGAGTGACCATAACTGGATGACTTTAACTTTAAACATGGATGTCCGAAAACGTGACAACGCGGGATCTAAATGGGTGTGGAACATAAACAAGGATTCAGATTGGGAAGGTTACCGGGAAAGACTCCAAGTTGAACTTGCAGAATGGAAAACAAAATGGGAAGCAGAAGGTGGCGTGCAACAAATGAGTGATGACTTGACTAGAATAATTCTTAAAGTGGCACATGAAAAGATAGGCCGAAAGAGGGTACCAATTGAAAAACTAGGATACAGAATAGACCGAGAGCTTAAAGGTGCAATAAATCAAAGAAAGGCAAAAAATAAAGCATGGAGATTGGCAAGGAAAAACAGACTACCGGAAGATGAAATAGAAACAGCAAAAAGGCTATATTTGGAATGTAGGAAAAATGTAACAGACATGAAAGCAAAAAGAAGAGCAAAAGATAACGAACAGATGACACAGAAAATAATGGAAAGTGGAAGGGAGGGCTCAACTATTTTCTGGAGACAAGTTAACAGAAATAAGAGAAAGAAAGCACAAGAGATTACACATAAGGGGAAGAAAACAGATGTCAAGGAAGACATTCAAGAAGCTCTTAAAGATCACTGGGATAAAATAAATGATCCACGCTGGGGGCAGGGTGTTGTACCTCAGACCCATGCAGAATACAGACAGGATCAATGGGATCCTGAACTATGCCATAGAATAAATAACATTGAGGTTAAAATAGCAATAGAGGGTATGCGTCTTGGGAAGGCTTCGGGCACAGATAATATTTTAAGTGAATTCATCAAAAAAGGACCAGAAGAAATTGAAGAGAGCCTACAGTTTCTTTTTAATGCAATGATTAGTGAAAAACAAGTACCAAAACAATGGAACAGTCACAGAATTACCTATATTCCAAAGAAAGGCCCAGGAAGCGAGCTTGACCAATGCAGGGGTATTGCAATCTCATCAAACTTGGGGAAAATTTTCAGTCGGATAATGTACAGAAGAATGGGAAAAATAGTAGAACGTCTTGGACTACTTGGAGAAATTCAGAATGGTTTTAGACCAGGTAGGCGAGTAGGAGATCACATTTTTACATTAACTCAAATTTTGGAATGGGCTAGGCAAAAACGGCGGAAAGTATACATGGCTTTTTTGGACGTGAGGAAGGCATATGATAGGGTATGGAGGAGTGCTCTTTGGGAAAAACTCAAAAATCTTGGTTTCGGCGGCAACTTTCTTCATTTTCTGAAAGCTATGTACAGGGACGTTGAGTGCACATTAACTTTAGGGGATGTGGAAGTTGAAAATGCACAGCTGAACATTGGGTTAAAACTGGGATGCGTACTCTCCCCCCTTTTGTTTGCATTGTACATTAGAGATTTGGGTGACAAGCTTATGGAGTGTAACAAAGGAGTAAGAGCAGGGGAACAGAAAATTCCGGGTCTTTTCTTTGCAGACGATATTGTGCTTATGGCAGAGTCTCCTAAAGAACTTCAGGATATGCTGAACATAGTAGGGGAATATGGGAATAAATGGAGATTAGAATTTAGTACAGATAAAAGCCAAATCATGACCTTGGGGAAAAAAACAGACGAGAATAGGAAATGGCACATTGGTAAATTTCAGATTCCAGAAGGAGAGGAAAAGCTGATTGAAATTGGGGAAGTAGATGCTTATGAGTACCTTGGGATAAAAATCAAAACAACGGGTAGGGGCATGTTCAGGTATCACGTACAGAAAATTCAGCAAAAAGTCAACCGCACAAAGGGTATGATCAAAGCTACAGCTAACAACAGTTTTAATAGGGCCTTCACAGCGAGGGTGTTATGGGATAGAGTAGCAATACCAGGTATGCTCTATGGCCTGGATGTAATTTCAATCAATGCAGGAGACATAAAAGAGTTTGAAAAAGTACAAAATGAAATGGGAAAATGGATTCTGGGGGCACCGCCATGTACTGCCTCTGAGACAGTCCTTGGGGAACTAGGCTGGCTAAGCATAAATGACAGGATAGCAAAATCAAAATTAAACTATTGGGGATATTTGCAAGAGATAGATGACAATAGATGGTGCAGGAAAGTCTACTTGGAGTCTGTTAAAGAACAAACAAAATTGATCAGAGACATAGATGAAATTGCAGAGAAATATGACCTAAAAGGACCGGATGAAGTTGAGGACTGGAAAGTTTATGTTTGGAAGACAATAATGCAAGGGTGGACAGATGACTGGAAACGGGGAGTTAGAGAGAAAAGTACATTAAAAGCATATAAAGTGATGGAAAAACCAAAGAAGAGTACGTGTTGGGATGGTAGTAAAGGATCTAAACTATTATTTCAATGTAGGGCGGGGGTAATTAATCTTGAAAAGAGACAACAAAAATGGACAGCAGGAAGTGACGGTAAATGTAAAGCATGCACACAGGGGGCGGACGAAACTATAGATCACTGGCTATTTTGGTGTACAGCATATAGTGAAAGGAGGGACAAAATTTTCAGAGAATGGAAGAGGGAAGACCAAAATTGTAAGAGCTTGGAACAAATTAAACAATGGGAGGAGAGCGAAAGGGTTACATGGTTTTTAGGCTTAAAGGGTGATCTTCCGGGGAACAGGAGGGGTATTAAATTAGTTCAGGACTACCTGGTAGGATGCTGGGAAGCAAGGAAAAGACGTAATGAGGTAGGAGGCAATTCAATACAATAGACTATTGGAATGTGGGACTGGAAGGGAAAGTTGGTAGCCCTTTTAAGGGCTCCCTTGGCTGTTCGTCTGTAGACTGTTCGTCAGTGCAGGAACATGCCAAGGGAAGTGCCTTTGCCTTAGAGGCGGGATCATGTGGGATGGGAAATGAGGGAAAGTAAGATTTTAACATATTTCTTTTTCTCCTTTTCAGGTCTCCTGTGCCAACAGGACCGCGGCACAAGAGCGGTTGACCACAGAATTATTATTATTATTATTAAGTCACCCTGTTGTATACAATTACAGGGCAGATGACTCAGATGACTATATATTGAAAGAGCGGCTTAAATTGGAAAGAAAAAAAAAATCCTACCTAGTCCTAGACCTAGCCGTACAGAACTACTAACTATGAAAATATACAATGGTGGTTTCATCCCGTAACTTGCGTAAGAGGGGAAGTGTCGGTTCTTTTTTTTTTTTTTCACCTAGATGTATCAGATAAGATACTGGATCGCAGCAAACTAGTGGAGAGCTACAGGATTAGTATTATTATTCACATGCACCTACACTCCTCAACCATGGAGGAATAAACTATTCCCCCATGCCTCAACCCACGCTTAATGGTAATCGTTGGGGAATACGGTGTACCTACTAAAATCCATATATTATCGCTCATTTGCGTCACATCGCCTTTGGCGCCTCTATTATATGCATTATATTTTCTAATATATCATATTTATACAAAACTTGGAATACTTGGATCCCATCATACGACAACTCTTCAAAAAATCCTGTATCAGGTTCAGTGAATGGATTTACCTGACAAATAAACAGTGTGTCTTCTGTCAACTTCTAACTGTCGCCATTTCTAATAAACGTGGAGTTCGGCAATTTTTCTTGCTTCCGTACTTGCCCACTTGCCACTGCCAGCACCAGACTGCATTAGGGGGCGGTTTTTATTTACCAGAGAAAGTGGGGCGGGGGGAGTCTCGGGATATTGGGATGGCGTACCATCATATTTTTTTGTGCCTCCCCCCCCCCATAAAAGCCGACAAGAATTCGCACCCCCCCCCCCAAGTCTGCAGAATTTTGTGACCCTCTCCCACCCCCCTCCTCCACCCCCATTGAGCTCTCCCCTCCCGCCTTGTTCTGGTTATTGTTGTAGTACTATTTCAGCACTCTCTCTTTTTTTTTTTAATCTGAAAAGAAGAAGATAGAGGGAGTAGGGTTTCCAAAGGCACTTACTTTAATTACACGATACCAAAAGAAAAAAGAAAAAAACTTTATGTACCGTAATTGGTGTAATTCACCCTTTCCAACTTTCAAATTGCCCAAACTCCTAGTTATCTCACACGTTGCCAAATCACAAACCATACACATGCATTTGACACAAACACATGGACATTGTGTATAAGGACCCCACTGCTACGGGAAATAAGTCCTTGGACTTTCCTTGGCTATATCCTTAGCACCAGTCGATCAGTATGTATTTTATTCACCTTTGTGTTATACTTTTGTACATTTTATTGGTGTTGAATAAATCAAATCAAATCAAATAAAATTCCCCAAGCTACTCCCAGCTATTAAGACAATCATGCAATGTAACATTGTATCAGTTTATCACTTTTGTGCAATATGATTGGTCAGCTCAGCATACATATCAGTCACATGACAAGGTAGACTACCGACCTATAGAAATACAAAACCATTAAACCTAAGATACCTGTCAACAGCAGGCTCTGTGAAAATTGTTGCTTGCAAGAGATCCAAGATAAAGTTCATTTTATGTTAATATGCCCTAAATATGCAAGAGCTAGACTTCTTCATGAATTTTCAAAATATATTCCAAACCTTCTGAGCCTCATACTTGCTGACAAGTTTAAATATTTCTTACAATGCCAGGAAAAATCAGTATTTGTTCAGCTGGGGAAATTTTGTTATGTAAACTCCCAGGGAAACTAACTGTATCCATCATATCCATGAATTGTAAATTGGTTGTTTTCTGGCTGTTGACATAGAGTTGATACCCTGTTAAAATCTTGTTTAACATATATACTTCTGTGTATGAAGATGTACAGTGTAGAGCCGTAGTTTATGTAGGTGTCTTACTCTTATGTCTGATGATGAAATTCAAAATTTTGCTTACTATGTAGTTATGTAGATAGTATGTTTTGAATGCATGGTGCTGCTGGACTGTCAACTTTATGCGGAACTCACTGAATTTTATAGGCATTATTTGTTGAGAGATTTCTATCAAGTAGTGTGGTGCTGAATTTATGAAGTCTATTATCTAGTCTTGTAAATATTGTTAAGTGATAAGTACCACAGTGAAAATGTGCCGTAGTATTGTAGAGGGAAAACTGTATTGTATCTGATTTTGCTTATACAATGCCCGGTCGAATTCTATATACCCATGATTGGATCTTTTCATGCAATCCCTCTTGCCTGAGTGGCTCATTATTGTTACGCTAGTCAATATAGCAATCTGAGTGTCATAAGTAGTGGAGCACCGAATAGTTATCAACTTGTATACTTGTATCATTAGTATTGTAGAGATAAAACTGCATTGTATCTGATTATGTACATACAATGCCCTGTAGAATTTTATCTAATTATTGTATCTATATGAGTGGTTGATTATTGTTCCTGACACATAGGTCTGAATTAACCTCTGTAATGTGAGTCAATAAAATTATCTATCTATCTATCTATCTATCTATCTATCTATCTATCTATCTATCTATCTATCTATCTATCTATCTATCTATCTATCTATCTATCTATCTATCTATCTATCTGTCTGAATGTCTGTCTGTCTGTCTGTCTGTCTGTCTGTCTGTCTGTCTATCTCTCTATCTATCTATTGTACATTGAGGATCAGCGCCCACACTTTGCCGATAGAAACGGGACGCTATACCCGACCAAAAACACCACTGGAGCAAAGACAGTGTTCCATGTGTGACATTGATACCATTGAAAATGACGAACATATGATATTACATTGTAACTTGTACAATAACATCAGGGAAGATTTATTACTAAATTAAAACAAGTACTACAGTGGGTTTCATTTGCTAACTAAGATGGAAAAATTTATAACAATAATGCAATCTGGAGATAGCCCAGAGGTACTCTCTTATGTAAATAAAATCTTTGAAATTCGACAACAGCGACTCGGTACTAAATCTCGGTAGCTAAGTAGCCATGTATATATAAGTGTTTGAGACTGGGTGCACCTGGAGTTAATTTTGTTGTATTTTGCTTTATTTCGTATTCCATGTGTATATATATTGTCATGCTGACCATATCTTGTTTCCAAGATGAATATGAATAAAGCTTTATCATGTTAACAATATCAAAACGGATAGCTTAAATAATGACGCAATCAAGACATCATTGAAAGTTGTATAGTTTTCAAAATATTGGAAAAGCTTAGAACATAATTTTAATCTCTCTCTCTCTCTCTCTCTCTCTCTCTCTCTCTCTCTCTCTCTCTCTCTCTCTCTCTCTCTCTCTCTCTCTCTCTCTCTCATATGATGGTATGCATTCAGTATAAGGACAAACACAAAATAGCTTGTTTTTCATTTCCGCGCGCATCAAAGCATCAAAATTTCCTACAGAATCATTTTTGTTGTTATTTTGCCTCAGTGACGATCTTCCTCTTTCTACTGCTGTCCTGGTGACCGGTGCCCTGTTACGCCGTCGGCACAGTATGTTAACAAATAATTTATCTGTGTGTCATTTCTTTCAGCTTAAAGTTAAGTGAATATATATGTGCATTAAAATAGCTTAACCAAATCTAGAATAAAAAGAAGATCGTATATAAGCCTATATATAAAATGATAAAAGCCTCCCTCATTTCTTTTGTACCAGAGTTAATGAAAAACAATCCTTCCTTTATTTGGCCAAAATATAGTATTTTAAAATCAACCATGATATATATATATATATGTATATATATATATATATATATATATATATATATATATATATATATATATATATATATATATATATATATATATATATATATATATATATATATATATATATATGCCCTACATCAAACGGTATGTATTCTGCATATTGACCCACCCCATCTCTGATTTTATACCCTCACCAGAGACTCGGGCCAAGGATCTCTCTTCGCTCGGTGCTCGCTGTTACAGATCAAGCTCCAAGAGTAATAGTATGGCTTTCGAAGGGAGAAATTCCGTTTGATTGTCAAACATGAGAATTCTCACTCTGCATACAAACTATAGTCCCCTGCCGGAATAGGCCTACATGTTGGGAAGATAATACAATTTTCACACAAAATACAGGTTTCCCTGATCGCGATGGGGATCTTAAGCCTAAGTGCACCAGAGGGTTCCCTCCCCCCAAACAAGGGAGGATGGATCCATCCCCCTCCTAGACCCTTCTTCTCTGTCGTTTTATTACTCTTTTGTCTCTCTTTGAAACGAATAAAAAAGAGTTTTGTCTCTCTTTTAAAAAAGGAAAAAAAAGTTTTATTATGTAAACTGGTACAAAGCCACTACTGTTGACATTGGAAAATATGATACCCTATGTGATAACTTTCTATTGAATGTTTCTATACCTAATGATCCCATGAATTGTAGAGATCCTAACTGTACCAGCCATGAACATCAAGAGCAGATTGAGTTTTTTTTTTATGAAAACATAGTTAATAGCATTGTTAATGCTGGTAAGGAAACTATGGGGTTAACTAAGTGTCATGGCTACAAGGTATTCCACGTTGGAATGATGAAGTGTCTAAGTATCACACGCATGGAAGAGAATATATTTTGTACGCTGGGCAAGTGATGGTAAGCCCAGGCCTGGGTCGTTATTTAATGCCATGCATTCATCAAGGCTAAGTAAGTCTGAGTATGTATTAAGAGTAAGTAAAAGTAAGGAAGACCAGCATAGAGCTGATGCTATAGCAAGAGACATGACCAACAAGGATTACTGTGGTTTTTGGAGGAAGTTTTCACACATGAATAGCAGTAAGGTTAGCCTACCTGAGGTAATAGGCAATGCCCTCTTCGCCCTACCTCTTTAACGTAAATATTGATGGGATTAGTAACAAACTCAATGAGGTAAAAATGTGGGATGTATATCAGGTACAGTAACTGTTGTAGTTTACAACTTGGTTTACGCATTTGATGAATGTGACATGTCTTATTGCTCCATCTGGTAAGGGGCTTAAAAAATCAATAGATATATATGTCAAGGAAGCTATAGGCAACTAGATATATGGTATAAGATTAATAAAACCATATGCATGTGTGTACAACCGAAGACGAAGTCTTGGAAACTTACAAAGATGCCATGCGAGTTATAGATGGTAACCTTAAAAGTGAGGACGTATCTAATTATAAATGCTTATAGGTTGTCTCATCTTTGATAATCTTAGTGATGATCGATGGCGATGTACAGAGACAGGTATAAGGAGTATGTACATTAAGGCAAACATGCTGGTGAGAAAATTTGGTAGATGCAGTAAATATACTTACTTTTTATATTTGTTTTGACCCTGTGAACCCGGACTTTTGTGTGCGTGCGTGTGTGTGTTTTTAGCCTGGCATTGCCTGGTGGGTCATGCTCTGGCTGCCATTGGCAGCTGGAGCGTGCCCTGTCGGGCAGTGAGAAGGCTCACATCTAGCTCATCAATGACAATCAATGTCATTGTTGAAGGAGTTAAATATGGAATTAAATGATTGTTCTGGTCTTGTTTTGTCAAAGTGCCTATAGACTTACGTATCATTGTATTTCATCCCATGAACATTATATTATCTTATATACATCATTTCATGTGATGTATCACTTATTTTATTGTAAATATGGACCTGTGTCTGAAATAAAACTATTGTATCGTATCTTTTGCCAACTGGGCAGGACATTCAGCCAATTGACCTCCTCGCAAGTTTGAGCCTTTGTATCTGCACATTTTCTTATTTTAGAACAAATTATCGGAAATTTTGTTATTTCAACAAAAAATGTGAAGCAGTGGCACCCAGTCTGTGTGATAAATTGGAATGCGACGCCAGCATTGTGCAAAAAAAAAAAAAAAAAAAAAAAAAAGTGGGAATTCGCTTGGCAGACACTAGAGGGCGTTACATTGATTTAAATCTGCCTAACTCTTTGAATTTTTCGGAGCGTAAAATTTCCGCTTCCGGTTCTTCACCTGGAAACCAACAACAAACTTGGCGGGCCAAGTGCTTTGGCATTCAAAAAGTGAATGCCTGATTATATCATTGTCTGAAGTGGCAACGGAGGGCACAGACAAGAGGAACTGACAGTATACAGCTAGGGGCCATCAAATATTTTGACCGTCGAGGTGGGTGAGACTGTTGAACTGAGTGTGATGTGTGTTAATGTCACAGTCAGCCTCGACTCAAGTGAGAGAGAAAGCAGACCATGTTAATCGACATGTGTATGTGGCTGGTCACTTTTTCTAGCATGGTTGGGCTGGTTGCTCTGACTTTTGGTACAAAAATACTCGTGCGTCGCTGGAACAGTATTGTCATTGTTCTTGTCACTGTCACCAATGTTAACGTACTTGTATTGTTTGGGGCGCCCTGGTGGGGGCCACTTTCCATTTGATAAAGACAGTAAACTGTAGTGTCAAGTACTGTGAGACTAAATAGTATTAATTAGTGATGCCGGGTGCATGAAGCTGTCACACTGAACTTGAGTTCGACTTTAAATTAAGGCCTAGTGTTTGATAATTGTAGTTTGTGCAGTCCACATGAAGGCTGAAGTAAATGCCTGAATTTTTCTTATGGCATTAAAGTGAAAATGGAAAGACACTAACATTTTCTGTTCTATTTTCACAGTCACAGTTTTTTCTTTAATGGTTCACATGACAATTGCCGTTTGGTGACAAAAAGTTTTTTTATTTTCTTTCACGAAAAGGACAGACTGGTGATATATTAGAGATCAAACATAGCCATGGGTGAAAGGGGTGGGGAAGGGGTAGGTCTGAGGTCTCCGTACACTGGTACAGGAAATAATTTTGCCCCACTACTTTTCATTGAACAAAATAGAATTAAATGCAGAAATGCCCAGGTCCAGATAGACACTGTTTTATGACACTCAAGAGTCAAGTTGACCCAGATGGAAGGTGTATTCATTGACAACTTTTTAATGATAACCTGTGGTGCTCTATGTGTCTTCTGCAGTCTTGTAAAACGTGCAGTGGTCAATCAATCAAAAAAAAAAACAAAAAAAAAACAAACAAACAAACAAAAAAAGAAACAAAAAACAAAACAACCCCCCCCCCAAAAAAAAACCAGTTCAAAATATATTTCCAAGTGTTGAATTTCAGGTTCCAATATTATTTATTGGCATTCTGTTCACTTCCTTGGTAGTATTTTTTGGGGACAGGCATGTGGGTGGGGATAAGGACTCTTGAAATGCTAGAATCACATATTTACATATACAAGTTACACATTTAACTTTGACAAGGTTTTATGAGCAGATTCATATTTCTGAATCACTCTGGGTTCAATATCTGCACATTAATCATAGAACTTTTAGTTTCAGGATTTACATTTGAATATTTGTTTCAGAACTGTATCCGTAAGTGACCATGTCAGATTACATGTTTGCAAATTTTTGTTTCATGATGTATTTCTCGAAGCTTGCCGGCCATTTTACATTTAGGAATAATCATGATAGATCTTTGAGTGTCTCCCTTGAGAGAACAACCGCAGTGCCATCCAAGAAGTGGTCACATAAAGCAGATGGTCTCACAAGAGAGATTTGACTCATGCACCACCAGCCTAACAACTAACCATTACTTTGAATTCCCATCCGCAATTTAAATTCAAACATAATTTATTTACTCTTATTAGATCCCATTTCATCATGCAGTTATAACTCGTGTGTTTGTTGGTATTGTAGATGTATTTTGGATTTGTAAACTGGGTATTGACAAATTGTTTAGCCAATCTTGTTGACAATAGGTGGGCTTTACTTGTCTGAAATGGGGACTTTCTGGATGGAGAAGTGGTCTTTTGGGGTCATTTTGGGTGGTCACTAGTCAGGTTATACAGGTGGTTTCCCAGAAGAGGTAAATCATCATTAGAAGGTGATTTTACATGTTCAAAATGGTCACATAAGGTGGATGGTCTCCCAAAAGAGGGGTCTTTCAGAGGAGGACTACATGTACTATTAGGTAAATGTATTTGACAGGACAGCATGACAATCAACTTCAGTTGGCAGATATGTAGACACATGCATGTGATGCAGTACATGTACATGTATATGCAAACAGTAATCTTTCTCCATCGAAGCACCTCGATATACATGTATCAATTGGAAAAGAGAATCTGCTTGTAATTAAGAGACAGGTGTGAATTTGAAATTGCTGTGTTAGCATACAGTGTAGCAATTCTATAAAAAGTGTTGCAGGATATTTGCAATTCTCAAAAACTACATATGGTACTTTCATCTGTAGATATATATTATGTATTTAAAAAAAAGTACTGTGGCTGTTTAATGGATCTATAAATATCCTGTGGTAAAGAACAAATATGATATATAAATGTGGTCTTCCTTGGTGTGTTAATTGCTTGGTTCAAACCTAAACCCATTCAGGGTCAGAATAAGACCACGTCAACAGCTTTGCTTGGTTCATTTCTCAAAAACTAGGCACCTAGCACCCAACCCATGCCAAGGACAGCTGTTTACATGTGGGTATGCCATCATGCTGTGTGTTACTTGCAATTCTCAGTAAAAAAAAAAAAGAAGTTTTCTATTAACATGGAATTTAAGTGAAAACATTAAACCACAGAAAAATTTATATCCAGGTGCTATGGGGCATTTTGATCACTTGTAACACTGTGTATCAATGCTCTGTTCTCTTGGGATGGGTATTTGAGAAACAATCAGATGTTACTTTCTGACAAACAAAAAAAAAAAAAAAAAAAAAAAACGAAAATAAATAAATAAATTGAATTCTTGCTCAAATATACCTGGCAAGACCAAAGAGCATTGTTGCCAAGTGTTACAATGGTCTTAAATGATAATCTTAGCAGTAAGTTGCTGAAATGTGCTCTTCAGAATTTTTTTGAGATTTAATAATATACATTTTCCTTATTTTCTTCATGGTCAACTCCTGTGCATGTGATATTGTTACTTATTTAAGTGGACTGCTGTGGGGGAGCGGTCTTCACACAAAGAAAGGTCACTATGTATTGGATGAGGCACTAGCCAAGTGGAATATAGCTTTCTCAGAGTGGGATATTCACTGTAGGATGGTCTGTGGAGCTTTATAGTTTATTGGTACCATAAAGCTTTCAATGTTACCATCAAACTTAAAATACTTGCTGTAAAGCTATATTTTGTCAGAAATAAGGTAAAAATTTGTTTTTAGGCCCAAATTGCCTTGATAAAGCTGCTAGGCATAGCTGAACCTCCAAACATGGGAGAAAAGGCAAAGCTTTAATTTTTCTCTGGGGGTAACTCTGCAATGTAGTCCACTGTAAATCATAATATGATTTTTTTTAATCCCCCTTTTTGTCACAAAATTTCAGTTAAGATTTATATAGTAGTTTGTTTGGTTCACCCTCATTATGTATGTGTTAAGTTTGTAAGACAAGTAGCAGGATGGTTAGGTCCAGGTGTTGGTGCTGTTGGTGACAGCCTGCGTGTTCCATCATTATCATGACTAATGGGAAGTACTTGTATGTCCATTCAGCTATGTAAGGCTTGGACTGTCTTGTTTCCCTTTTGTTTACCTTTATGTTATTTCCTGGTATCAAGTTGCTTATTTGTGCTTTTCCTCTTCAATTGAAATGTAGGCAAAGCAGCCTTTTGTCCAGGGTTTGTGCCAGCATAGTGGAAGGCCTGTAACAAACTTTTTGCAATTTTATTAGTTGCTCAAAGCAGATGTGCAAAGAGCTGTGTGGTTAAATCACCATCAAATTCATAGGCCAATAGGCATCCATTCCATTGTGCTGAGTGCTCAGTTGTACTGTTTAATGAAAAAAAAACCGAAAAAGAAACAAAAAAAAATATGTATTAAAAAAACAAAAACAAAAAATAAAAAACAAAACAAAACAAAACAAAAAAGAACCTCCTAAAATCCCCAATGAAACAAAAAATAAAACACACAATCTCCCTCCTCCCCCCCCCCCCCAAAAAAAAACTACACTGTATACTGTTGACAAGGATGAACAAACAAGTACAGTGTATGCTAGGTCACTGGCTCAAAGAGGTGTTACCAGTGGTGATGAACAGAATGAACACAGGCACCTAGTCACAACAGAACAGAATGTCTCCCCAGGGTGTCTCCACCAGTATTGGCATAGGGCATGCCATGTGTTATAATAAGTGAAGTATTTCTGTTGAGTTGAGTCATTAATTGAATGGGCAAAATAGTCATATGTACCATGCAGTTTGTCAAAGAGACCACAAAGTACACAATACACACATGGAACAGGAGTACAATTAATACACTACAGTTTATATTGACCTGATTGCAATTATCACTGCAGTCACTGACCAGGGAAAAAACATTTGATGACCTGTAAAAGTACATGTAAACCGAAGTAGAACTGCTTGCCACCTAAACACCTGAGATCAGGTCATGCCTGATTTACTGCACTATAAATACATGAAAAATGTAACAAAAAGACAAAACAAGGATCAGAGTGTGCATCTTAAGTATGTTCAACAGTTTATGTACATGTATTGTACTCTTTCAAATGTGTAAGGATGGGGTTACTGGTGGTGGTGATCCTCATTACTTGGCTTCATTTAACCCTTTCCCCCTTAAACCGACCAAAACGGGCTGGTGGGCAAATGTGGTCTGCTTCAGCGTTTTAAACTGATTTCAACTGCAATGAAAAACAATATGACTGAGAATTGAAGATGAGACCTGTCAAGACAACATGACGTAGGTCAACAGCTTTCCACTTAGTGCCCAACCCATGCCAAGGAAAACTGTTGACCTGGGTCATGTTTCAAGGGGGAAAGGGTTAAAGTAGTAACCTTTGTACATACATTAAACATTTTCTGCTCAAAACATGACCAAAAGCTTTCCAGATGATTGTCCATATGATATATAACCCAAGTCAAAAACTTGGCAGGGTGTAAGTTAAGTGTCAACTCATGGTGAAGAAAGTTGTTGACTCAGTTGTATTTTAACAAAGAGACAATTTAAAACAGTCACATTGATATCACTGGGTCTTGTTGCTAGGTATTTTTTGCCAAAGTATCATACAATGCATAAAGTGATAAAACAGTATGCAGTGTTAAATGAATCTTCCCAGTTTAAACCTCACAAAAGCACCAGAACATGAAATGGCTTTCTTGTTTTTACATGTTCTAAAGCATTGTGCTTAAACATTTTGTATGAGAATTGTCAATGAGACATACTTGGTGTATGCATCATAATAGCATGCTTGATGTCAATGGTTGTCATTGGCACAGATAATGCATCAGGATAGTGTGTTTGAGGTTAATAGCTGTCCCTGGCACAGGTTATGCATCATGATAGTGTGGTTGAGGTCAATAGCTGTCCCTGGCACAGGTTATGCATCATGATAGTGTGGTTGAGGTCAATAGCTGTCCCTGGCACAGGTTATGCATCATGATAGTGTGGTTGAAGTCAATAGCCATCCGTGGCACAGGTTGGCCATTTGGTGGCCAAGCGGCTCTCAACTCAAAGAATGACAAAGACAACCAACTGCGGCTGAGAGGGAAAAGTAACATGGAAATTGAAGCATGATTAACTAAAATTTTGTAGTGGCCCATATATAATTCATTTAAAAATATTTTAGCAATTTAGACATTTCAGTAGCCAAATTCAAGAAACATTACCATTTGGCTAACTAGCTAATGGTGAGAGCAGTCCATGTCGAGTTCATACAGCATTGTGATATGTACATGGCTTGAGTTTGTACATGGAAGGGGAAATTCACAGAGGAGTAATACATCGTAAAAAGTATGAAGTAGCAGACAATAAAGGGTCTCACGACCAGCTGCACTATCACCCATTTTAACTGTCCCTCCCAGTTTTCAGACTCAGAAGAATATTAAAATAGAAATATTTGAAATTTCACAATTTCCTAATATATAATGATAATGCTATCATATTAAAAACAGGTCTGAACTTGAGTCTCACAGTCTGAAAATTGCCTGTGTGTTATGAGTGATTGAGAGGAAAAATGGGATGATGATATACAGTCCACATACATTTGAACCTCATTTTATATGTTCTAGGCCAATTACTTACTACGTAGAGCATTTCATCCTCACTATCAAACATTGCAACTTGTCTCTAAACAACAGAACCCATCAGACTCCAACAACATCATTTGAATACTGTACTTAGACTTCCATGTTTCATGATATTAGGTATACCTCTTTTGAAAGATCTCTTGGTCTGAGAGACCACTATAAGAATGTAAAGACCGGTTTTTCAAATTAATCATAGAGCCATTGTGCTTATTGTTACAAATTAGAAATGCTGGGATTATGTTGGTTTTTGCCATATTTCTGTCAGGTATCATGTCAGGGTCACACTGTTTTTGCTGGGTAAAAAATTGTTTTGTATTTGTGTCTTTTTGTCCAGAACCACTTCCTAGTAGTCAAGACCCTATTCCGCGGTCCGAACTCTTTGCTCTCCATAAGCTAACCTGTCACTGTCTAACCTATATACATATAGAAGTATTATTGTCCATATTGCACACATTCCTCTGTATAACTTTGACATAGGCAGTATTAGCCGACAAAATTAAAGGGTCTTCAGCGGGTAACTACTCGGAACATGTTTTGAGCCTATACCCATACATGTCTCTCTTTGTAGTGGCTCCTTGTCTAAGCTAAATATTCAGCAAAGACAACCCACATAATAATGAATAATTATGAACGTGGGAACGCTTCAGGTTAAATGCCTTCAAACTGATTTTTGCAGTTTTCTTACATTGTGTATAAGTAATATCAAAGATTCATATGCAGGAATCAATTTTCAGCTAATTTAATCTGTAAACACCAAAAAGTTGGTCAGCATCTGTCTGTTTTGAAATGGCTTTGGAGTGTGGCTTGGTTCTGCCGCTAAGCTCCTCCTATGAAAAGGCCAATACACCTCATTTACATACTTGAAGCCAGGCCGCCTTGTGCGCATGCCCAGCTTTAACCATGGCATGGCAGCAACCGTGAACAACTCCGTGCAGGCGCGGAAACGATTTCCTACAAGGAGCCTCTACTTATTGGGCTACCAACGCGTCTAAGGTGTTGCCAGGCAGCGATGTGTCAATCATTATCGGCGCTGTCCCACCGGTGACTATCCAATCAACGGCCGCTTGTGAAACCCAACGGCGAGGCAAGCACGATGACACATGAGCACTGAACTTTGCTTTTTCTGCTTAAAATCATCAGAATTAAGTAAACTTTGAAGTTTTTACAACGTAACATATAACAAAACTCGTTAAACACACAGTCCTGTCGAACTGGGAAGGTGTAATAAGGATCCAAGCTTGAATAAGTGATGTTAATCCCCTTGAAGAGGGCTTTCTCTTTGAAGCATGTTTTCTCGTGTCTGCTTTTTCAACAGTACCCAAACTCATTTTGGATTCAACTACAACAGTTTTAGTCATAAAAACATCTGGTTTGCGGTAATATCATCCTAAGAAGGTAAACTAAAAAAGCGGGTCTCAGATTTTGGACACGATGCTTAGTTCTGTCACAGTACTAAGCCAAAGTCACAATCCTGTGATGTATGCATGGGGTGTCATCAGCACAACTTGGGCATTGCTGGCTCGGCGATGAAACAAAAGACGAAAAAACCAGGACCCGCTTTTGTCGAGATGTATCAGTAGATTGTTTTTCCAAAGAAATATTAATGCTACATTAAAAAACCAAAAAGTTGAATCCACTTTTCCATGAAATTGTTGGGTTGTCTTTCTTCAATTGCTGTATAAACACAAGGCAAGTTTCATCAATGACAATGGTGTCATTTGAATCTCCAGTTTATTTACTTTTCAGAAATATATACTTTGTGGGGGATTTTGTGAAATTTGAGTGTTTTAGTGGGGTTTTTGTGCAAGTCAAAGCTAACATGACGCACATCCTTAATGTTGGAATATGGATTGATCCCAACATAATCCCGACATTATTTCCCAGTGAATACAGCGAAAAACTGACAGAATCCAGCAAACCCCAGCATTTTTTTTTATGCAGCAGAACCTGACATGTGGTGCCCATGATCACCCAGCAAAAACCAGCAGGATCCAGACATTTTGGTGTTGTAAGGGTAGAGTGAACAGTTTTCCTTGTCACATTCCCAGCAAAAGAGGTTGATATAGAACATGTCTCTCCTCCCCAGTTGCTCTCAGTCACCAATATTATCTGATAGCAACACTTGGGAAATAGAAATATGTGTAAATGAAGACAGCTTTTCATGATTGCAGTTTTAGTTTTTATTCTGCTTGGGTGAGTTTTGTTTGAGCTGTATTGTAAGCCAACTCATATGGTGTTATGTTTTGAGGTCTAATCAGTTATTCTAAATTCATGCTCTTAATTTTTTTAAACTAAAGATAGAGTTTATATTTGCGCATGTAAAATAACATGACGAATGATTCAAATGTAAAGTAATTCAGAAATGTAAAGCTAAAAAGTTGAAATATCTTACAATGAAATTTATTAAAATTTTAGATTCTTTAAAAAATTGTGATCTAGATTATTACTCATATGGTGTCATGTTTTGAGGTGTAATGCCTTCTGGCTTGATTCTTACCATAATATATCCCTGTGTAATGTAATAGCATTATGTGCTGCACAATTTGCTCCATTATATTGGAGGCACAGCGGGCAATGGGTACTATACAGCCTGTTGTAGAAGTGTCAACACGGTAACACAGCCTAATGTACAGCTATGTTCTATTGTGTAAAGCAGGTATCCTATAGCTACATAGTGCCTGTATTCATTGTGTACTGTTTGTGCTGATTATAGACTGAGAGCCAGACCCATGCATGATCCCACATGTGTAAGGTTTACTGTCCTTACAATACTGTGTAAACTTTCTAAAGCCCACAGTTGTAAATGTCCTTTTTATCCCGTGAGGAAGGGTTCTGAAAACAGGACTAAAATTGCTACAGAGATCTTACAAAAAGAAGAAAGATGACAAGAAAAAAATGTTCCCTTATTGCTGCCTCTCACTCCTTATGAAGCCTCTGCTGACCACACATAATGAATGGTAGGGGTGCAACGACACATTTTCTAAAGATTCGATATGTAGCTTGACACAAGGGTCACGATATGAAACACAATACAACATGTGCAGCTGGATAATAAATCAAATTTATATATTCTTGTATCAGTTATTCTAAATTCATGCTCTTAATTATTTAAAACTAACAATAGAGTTTATATTTGTGCATGTAAAATAACATAATAAATGATTCAAATGTAAAAAAATTCAGAAATGTAAAGCTAAAAAGTTGAAATGCCTTACAATGAAATTTATTTAAATTTGAGATTCTTTTAAAATTTGTGATCTAGATTATAATTAATGTGCAAGTGAATCATTACCATGTACTTTATTTGCTTTCAGCATGTTCATGTGGAGCCTATCATATTCAAAGTGTCACTCATTAAAAATTCAGAAACATATCTCAGCAATAAAAATTTCCAACAAAATTGCTATCAAATGATATTTTGAGGATATGTTTTATAACTATTACAATACTTTTGAAGGTCCATATATTGAAAATTGGTAATGCAAGCATTTTAAAAGCATACATTTTTCAAAAGAGCATTATCCAAACATTTAAAATTTGAAAACTATTTAAAGAACTTGAGCAAACTTGAAGATACATGCATGTTTCTGACAAAAATGGGATATTTTATATATCTATGCCAGTGCCAAAATAACTTTTCATGTGGTAAATAAATTTCAGATTTTTCTTTCATAGAATTAATGTGGCCCTATGAGGCTGTCAGATTTTTTGTATTTAGGATAGATTTTCAAATAGAGTCTCAGTCAAATTTTCAACAAGTAAATTTAGCAAACGTACGGAGCCCCAGAGGGGATCTGAGAGACAAAAATTACTGCCTTCCCTGCAAAACTTTTGTATTCCCTCCTAGAAGTTTTGTACGGGAATGCAAAAAATTACAGCACAAAAAGTGTAAAATAGAGCCCCAGAAGTGACACTGAAAATTTATTTTCATTGTGTCCCCTCACAAAATTATTGCATTCCCTCGCAAAACTTATGCTTTTCAACGCAGTAAAATCATTGGGCCATTTTATTTATGAAGTAATTTAAAACCTAAGGTGCATCTCTTTGTACTTTGTTGGTGGTGAGAGCATTTGATAGTGACATCTCTACTATAAGAAACAGATTAATGAATGTCTTAAAAATCTAAAGAAACAATAAAAACCTCTTATGCCAATGCAACCTGAAAGCTTATCTTTTAAATTTACAAGTTTGGCACTGCTGGTTTTCAGGTACATGTTTCTGAACAGTCAACCCAGGTGACCTCCAATATGGCACAGCCATATCAGAATCGTATTCAGTGCTGTAATTATGTCTGTGTGCCAACACAGACATACTGTTTTTCTTTCTTTCTTTCTTTCTTTCTTTCTTTCTTTCTTTCTTTCTTTCTTTCTTTCTTTCTTTCTTTCTTTCTTTCTTTCTTTCTTTCTTTCTTTCTTTCTTTCTTTCTTCACAGGGTCCGACATTTCATTCGAAAAGTATTACATGTAGAAACTCCAAACTTGGCACAATTATACTTATATAGATGAAGTCTCACCTTTTTATAATGAGGTCATGCTTTTCAAAATTATGCAAATGAGGGCTAATTAAAGTTTTAAATCTTCAATATCTTATGTACTATAGAAGATGTGGTTCTGAGTGTATAGGAGTTTGATCATAGCAAGGTAAAGGTCATCGCAAATGTCAAGGTCATGTCAAGGTCAAAGGTCAATTTTGAGCCAAAATGTCATTTTTGAGGTCAAGGTCACTTCAGGTAGAGGTCATCTCAAGGTCAAAGGTCATTTTAAGGTCAGAGGCTACTTTCTGTGGTGGCTTTCTTCTAGCCATAAATTGGTCAATTTTTATCCAATTTTGATCATGTTGGGCTCAAACTGTAGCTATTGTACACTGCACATTCTTGAAACTTACTTGTTACCTCTGACGGTCAAAGGTCAAGGTCATTTAGACCTTTGAAAGTTTCATCCAGTCATAACCTGGCCAATTTCCAACCAATTCTAATCATGTTGGACTCAAATTGTAGGTATTGCAACACTGTATGTTTTTATAAGAACATGTCACCTCAAAAGGGCAAAGGTCAAGGTCATTTGGCCCTTTGAAAGTTTTGTCTTGCCATAACTTTGTCAATTTTCATCCAATTTGGTTCATGTTGGGCTTAAATTGTGAAGATTGTAACACTGTGCACTTTACATGTGACTTGTAAAGGTCAAAGGTCAAGGTCATTTGGACTTTGAAATTTGCATCCAGCCATAAGCTTAATGTGATGTGAAGTACCCAAAGGACAAAAGTTGTAGCATTTAATATTTACAACTTTTGAAGGCACACAGACAGATTTGCTTTGAAAAAAGCAAATCTTCTTTTCTAGTTGATTTCTTGTTTCTCCTCAAACATTGAAGCAACAGTGTCCAAGCTCAATTTTGTGTGATTTAAAGGGGAGTCAACAGCCATTTTGTTAACTTGTCATTATGAATGGGTCAGAGATGGGTTATGACCTGGATCACTGGCAGGCCACACTGGCCTGGGGCCATTTAATAACCAGGTACCATATACGGATATCCAATATGGTCCAAGACCATAGCTGATTTTTTTTTTTTTTATTTCCCCGTGTGTGAATTAAGTCAGAAGTTGATGAAATTTATATGGTACTGTCCAGGACTGAATAGGAATTCCAATATGGTCCAGGACCATATAAGCTAGAATTCCAGTATGGAAGCAGACTGATGACGGGGGTTGCATCTCTTGAGATTCCAATTAGGCTGCGCAGTTTAGGAATTCCGATAATGTGCTACGCCATTTCGGAAATGGTGCAGATTCCAGTATGGTGTGGAACACATTCACTGCTGCTGGCCACCATGTTGCTGTTTTCTTCTTCCATCCCAACCTATTTGTTTGCCCGTTGCACTTGACACCAGAGAATAAAGTAAATTTAAACTGACATACACATGTATATGTTCTTCAATCTGTTTTTGAACAAATTTTGCTGTATATGGCAATGAGAATATTTCCAATGATACATTTGTCCATGTTTCCATATCTTAAAACTCTCATGTTTACAAAACGTGTGGTTTTTTTTTAGTGATACACAAGCTTATGATTCAATATACCGTATGTGCGCATTGTGGCTTCTTGTATCGCAATGCACCCGAATGCACTGTTGAATGGTTACCTCCCTAATAAATGGAGACTGCAAAACACACCAATTATGCATTAAGTCAGTGGTTAAATTTTGTAATATGTTGTGTGACCTTGACCTATTTTTCAAGGTCATTGAGCACTGATGAAAAGAACACTAAATTCAATGCTGATAAAGAACAAGGGGAAGAATACCAAATATACCTCATGTGTGTGCATGTGGCTGTTTGATGTTACATCACATGGATGACCTTGACTAATTTCTTAGAGTCATGGAGGGAATACCTTTCAGAAATTAATTTTTGGTGATGGTCATGAACCATGAGACTAGATGTGAATAGAGCATCATGCACATGAACCTGTTATTTTTACTGATTATGATGGCTTGAACCCAAAAGAAAGGATTTATGCTTTATACTTTAAATATTGTGCTACTGTGCAGATTTAGAATGACTTGAAAAATCTCTTTCCTAACGTATGGGATTAAAAAAAGAAAATCTTAATCTTTTGACTTTATGAATGCAAGAATATTTTAAGGTATAGTGAGCCTTGCCATTAGCTTGTTGATTATGTACTGAGGATAGCCTTGAAAGGTTTCAGCTGAGCCTTGGTATGCAGTGGTCCTTTTAAGTCTGTGGAAAACCATCCATAAGCAGGTTGAAAAGTGGACAAAATAGATTTTCTCCCAATGAAGGTCAACTATCATGGAAAAGACAATTACTATGGGTGACCTGTCATTGTGGTCTTGTAATGCAGGTGTTCCCTCAGAGGAGGGGTTTGCTCTACATGTTCTACACTCTCCTCTTAATAATTTACTTTTCCAACTTCTCCAAACTTCAATCATGGTGGGAAAGGTACCTCAGGTGGATGCTAGTGAGTTTTCTCAAATGGTATTGCTGCAGGGAGTTTTCAATTTTTTGTGAGTGTGACCTCTGAATTGTTTGTCATTGTCAGCAGGGCTTACATAATCTGTTTACATCCATGCACTGTCTATCTGTCTGTGAGACCAAACAACTTCTCAAAAACTGTTGCATGGAATGCTTTGATTCTACACATGGATGTTCCCTAGGTGAACTTCTACCAACTTGTGAAAGAGATGTTGCTCTAAATTATTATTATTATTATTTTTTTTTTACTTTTTATGAATTTTTAAACATTTATTAGATTTGTTTTATTCTCAGGAACTGCTTGGCCAATTGCTTTGTTGTTAAATACAGGGCCATCAAGGATCATGTTCACATTTTGGTCACCAGGTGGTGCTACAACTGTGTTACTCATTTTTTTAAAGAAATTTTTCTATGTTAAGGACATTTTTGACTGCTCCAGAATGACTGGAAAGAATTAATTAAAACTTTATCAGAATATAGTCTGTATAAAGATAATCAAACTGTCATGAAATAATGAGGATATGTTAATTTTTGACAAAGTAACAGTATATCAAATTTTTGGACCATATACTTTCAAGCGGTACCACTGGACTGATGACATCTAGTGGTACAAGTATTGGTTTTATAGTACCGCTATACTGATGACATCTGGTGGTACAAGCACTAGTTCTTATGGTACCACTCTACTAATGACATCTCGTGGAACAAGCACTGCTTCTTATGGTACCACTCTACTGATGACATCCTGTGGTACAGGCACTGGTTCTTATGGTACCATTCTACTGATGACATCAGTTGGTACAGGCACTGGTTCATATGGTACCACTCTACTGATGACAGCCCATGGTACAATCACTGGTTTTATGGTACCGCTCTACTGATGACATCCTATAGTACAAGCACTGGTTCTTATGGTGCCATTCTATGCTGATGACATCCTGTGGTACAAACACTGATGAGGCATTTACTTTTTGATCAAATGAGATTTTCTTTTAACCACCAGTATCTCTCCTTGGCATTAATTAAGGCAAACTGAATAGTGACACCTGAGTACCAGTTGTTTGTTGTTGCAGAAGCCTGCTAAATGAAGCATAGCGGTTGCATTATTTGATCATGTACAAACAGCATTTTCATAACTGACACATATGATGACCATGATGACACAAATATAGTGTTGTTGATGTCGAGTATGAGACAGCTGAGTCTCAGACCTGTGGAGCTGAGTCCAATTTTGACACATGGACTACTTAGAATATATGTACCATCCAGCATATGAGCTATTCAATGCATGAACCATTCAATATATGAATCATTCAATATATGAACTGTTCAATATATGTACCAGGCTTAATCTCTGGCTTCTCCTGGTTGGACCTTCAGATATGTAGCGGCACTTTATATATTAGTTCCAGTGAAGCACAACAGCTGGCAGCACTGTTGAGTTAGCTTATAGTTTTCATCCAGTCACTGGCAAAAACTAGTGTACATGTATATCATGTAATACAGTCAGTTCTTTTTAGTTCCAGTGAAGCACAATAGTTGGCAGCACTGTTGAGTTAGCTTATAGTTTTCATCCAGTAACTTGATTAAAAAACTATATTATGTACACAGTCAGTTTTTATTATTTAATCCTGAATTTACTTTCTTTCTGCATTCAGCTGAGTCTTCAGTACAAGTTTAGCTCCAATTTTAAGTCATCAAGTACCATGCATTTGCAAATTTGATTTACAAAGAGCCATCAAGGTAAGAGGAGAATGATAGCCTGGCAAAACTTGAGCATTTGTGGAAATGTTGACAAGTTGATGCCTGCAGTGTGTGCACATACATGTACAGTTGTAATATATTGTCTGGCAAGGCTACATATATCACACATACAATGACTTACAAACTGGGGGTGTTAATGTGGTGCACAAAAATCCATTTAAAATTACATGTGGAGTGTTGGATGAGGGCTTTTTTGGACACAATTTCACCCAAAATGTATTTGAGAAAGAAAATTAATAAAAGTATATAGTCCTTAACTAATTTGTGAAAATTGAAGATTGAAATGGATAACAGCAAAACAAGACTTGGGGAAGCCACTGAATGATCTGTCATAAAGAGCACAAGAATTTATGTGTGTGTGTGTGTGTGTGTGTGTGTGTGTGTGTGTGTGTGTGTGTAAATAAAAATTCAATAAAAGTTCCATCACACAGAATTAATGTTTGAGAAAAAGACCTTAAAAACATATAAGTATTTTTCCAATACAGAAACAATGTGCTGGGGGGTACACAGTTATAAATACGTTTCAGCATGGCAAGAAGCATAGGTCATGCCTTGATATAATAAAATGTAATCATAAAGTATTTTGACCAGCCAACAAATTAGGTCAGATTTTTAGCTCAGCTGATTTGCCAGAAGAACCTGTGCTTATATCTGTCCATTATCCACCACCTGGGAACAAGTCACTTTTTTTTACCGGTACTTATTTTCAATAACTGATACCCAGATTCTTTGCAAACTTGATGCAGATATACCTCGGGCGGGTCTCTTTAAGTTTCTTCAAATGGTTGCACTCCTGTGATTTGGGGATTTTAATGACTTTTATATTTTAGTTATTTTGGAATTTTTATTTATGTTCAGCAGAAGAAAGATGTGTCAATGAGGATACAATACGTACAATCATGCATTTCATATTATTGAACAGTGACTGACCCTTTCATTTATCATTGTGGACAATTTTTCAAAAGGGAAATAGTCTGGAAAAAAGTATATATTTACATATGCAGCAGTTGTCTTGAACTATTCCTTGCTGAATCATTTTATTGGTACTGGGAAGCATGTTCAAAGTCATACATTTTTTTGAGACTAAAAAGTGTCAGACTCTTTGCCGTCAGACTCTTGGGAAAAGCTTAAGTAGCAAGGTATTTTGATTTGTGGATCATTTCTAAACACTCATCATGTGTGCTACAAAAAATGTGCATAGTCAAAATAATAAAGTGATACATGAAATCAAATTTGGATACGGTGTGCATCAGTGCATGTAGAAGTTGTTTAAATCTTTCAGTGCCAATCACCACTAAAGTTGATCTACTTCATATAAACTAGTCTGAACTGTCATTAGGATCCCAGATTTGTATTTCATTCAAGTACCTGTACAATGCCTATAGTTCCATAGAGTTTATCCTGGTCTACAGCTTGTCTCGGCACACATTAGGCACATTGTGCCCAATGTTTGCCAAGAAAAGTTGTTGACTCAATTCAAAATTTGGCACTGAAAGAGTTAAGCTGTTGTGGGCAAGCTGGGTGCTTCAAGGAGCACTGTCCTCAACTCCTCTTAACCCTTTCCCCGTCGAACTGGCCAAACCAGCTGGTGATTAAATGTCGTCTACTTCAGTGTTTTCAACTAATTTCAACAACAATTAAAAACAATTTTGACTCAGAATTGTAGATGAGCCCTGTCAAGATCACATGCCCCAGGTCAACAACTTTCCATGGCGCCCAACTCATTGTCTTAAAGCTGCACAAGACTTTTTATTTTTGAAAATTGGTTCATTCATTTTTGAGAAAACGATGATCAAAACTTGATGATTTCAGTGCAAAATAGCTCTGCCTGGGCTACCTTAATTTGTTTCATTTTAATTTATTTTGTGTGTGTTATAGGGATAAGCCACTGGTTCAGTTTGGTGACATGAAGTACATAATAGTTTCAAACTTCTCTACCAGAGGGCAGTTGAGCAGCCTAGCAACAGAAATGCCTTGGTCTGAGCAGTGTTTCCTTTCCATATTTCATTGTTTCTGCTTGATCCCATTAAAATAACTCACCAAACTAAAGCACACAAAGGCACAAGATCAAACAAGGCTGTATGTTATTGATGGCAGCTCTCTTGCTTCAAATTCCAATCAACCAATAGGAGTAAGCAAAGGTAAAGTGCCGTGTTCAGTGGGGCATAGTAGCCCCAATACCTAGTATTGTACTGGCCGGTCCCGATGGCTTATTTACCTTCCATATAGCCTGATAAAAGTAAATTGAACTCCAATCTGAGTGGTAGGAACCTGCTATATATCCCGAAAGAAAACAGCCCTTGCTCCATTTCCAAACAAAAGTGGTTGTCCGGGGAGATTAGCACATGAAGTGCTTGAGGACTGTCAATGGGTCCCTGATAGTGGGGGAGAGAGTGTGCTTCTGTTATCGACCAACAGTCACTGACACTGATAGCACGGGGAGCTGGCGCATACTAATATGTACCTGGCTTGCACTGATAGTTAGCTTATGGCTGAGCATAGCAACAAACTTGACGCGCTGAGACATGGCTGATACTATCCGCCGCAAGGCTGTCCGGTAAGATACTTTTTGTCAGTAAAAATGTCATAAATGCAATGTTTGTATGATATTGCAGTGAACCAGTCATTTCTCCTTGTATTGATAGTTTTAGTCTGTTCTGAGTATGAGGTGAACTGCAATGAGTCCATTGGATAGTTTTATTCTGTAGTGAGGGCTGGCCACTGTAATAGTCAGTTGTGATGATTTCTTGTTCAATATAGGTTTTGTCTGTTGATATTCATATTATTTTTGAAGAACATAAAAAGTAGCTTTGGTAACTAATAAGCATATTTTGTTTCCTACAATCTGCATGATGCTCTATGTTAAGACCAATTATTTTAAGTATATGTTGTGGATGATCACAAAGTATGTTTTACAAGTTGTAATGAGTCAATAAAAAGTGAGGTAGCATAACTGGTTTTGGAATATTTTATATATTTTATGAGACTTTGTGATGATTCAAAGAAGAAGAAAAAACTGTTGACAGTAATACTTTGCAAATCTGCATGATTGGTATACTGTTGTAGAACAACTATACTGATATGATTCAGAAATGTTTTACTTTACCAAGTCAGCAGCAATCAGGAAACAGTAACCATGGTAACACCTCTTACAAAAACATGAACAATATGATGCTTGGTCAACCTTAGTTTTAATTGTCGGCATAATGTTGATTCACTTTTTTAACACATTGATTATGAGTGAGGTAGATGCTATGTTGAGTGGCACTTTATTATATAACAGATTGTTCTACAGTACATGAGACAGTATGGAGCCAACTGGACAATGAGGTTTGTCTTGTCTTTGTTCATTGGCTAATCTCTCTTTGCTCAGGTGTTTACCCATTGCTTTGCCTAGATGGTTTAGCAAACACCAAAAGCAAACTGTACAAAGGCAGAGGAAACAGTAATTACAAGTTGTGGTCTCAATAATTGTTCGAGAGGAAAGATTACACAGAGACATGGAAGTAACTCATTATATATGATAGCACGAATTATTCCTGTACAACATGTCATATCATAAGGAAATCAAATAAAATAGTTTTTTTTTTTCGTTTTTTCTTCTTTTTTTACAGGTAGTAAAACATTCTTTCATGTTTCTGCCAGATATATGTGATTTCAATGAGGGCTGACTTTAGCTTGGTCTAGGTTTTAACTGGACGACAGATTTTACTGCAGGGGTATTATGAATAAATTATTTTATATATGTGTGTATGTATGTATGTAATGTATGTATGTATGTGTGTGTGTATAAATATATATATATGTGTATATATATGTATATATATATGTATGTATATATGTATGTATATATATATGTATGTATGTATATATATGTATGTATATATATATGTATGTATATATATGTATGTATATATATGTATATATATATATATATATATATATATATGTATATATATATATATATATATATATATATATATATGTATATACAAAATGATTTTTATATATATATATATATATAAGTTTGAGTACAATCATAGTTGCCAGATGATAGCCATTGACAGGAAATGAATCACAATCATGACAATCGCCAGTTCATGGCTATTCATGATGTTCCAATTAAAGGTAATGAAAAGACTACAGCTGAAAAATTGGGCCACCTTTTGCATTGTGGGTGGACTCTTTAGCTGTGATGTCATTACACAGTGGGCATGTGGTAATTGACTTTTCGTTCACCCGGCTTTGTGACCCATGCCTACCAGGGTACACTGTACCCTCAGCTAAGGGCATTCCCTTGGCTTATTATAGATAGTGTATGCTTGCCTGGACACTGGCCTGGACACTGACCCATGCATGAGCCTGTACAATGCCCTGTACTCTGGCCTATACACTGCCCTGTACACTGGCTTGTACACTGCCCTGTACACTGGCCTGTACCATGCCCTGTACACTGGCCTGTACAATGCCCTGTATACTTGCCTATACGATGCCCTAGTACACTGGCCTGTACAGTGCCATGTACACTAGTCTGTGTCAGGCACATGATTGATTCTTATAAACCACCTGGTGGCTACAGCTAGCACTTTTTATTCCATGTAAAGGCATTTGAATGACCAAAAGGGTCAAAAAATTATTTTTGAACTTTCATGGCTACTAAATAACATTCCCTTATGATCTAATGCATAAAAGTCATGTCCATAAGATACGAGAAAGCCTCCCTGAATATATATCCCTTAACATTCCCTTTAAAGGCATTTTAATGGGTAGAATTTATGGCTTTGTCCCCTTATTTTACCATTAATTTGTAAACACTATTTCAACATTTCAACTCCAGCATTTTCAGTACCAAGGGACAAAGGACATTGACCCTGAATCTTTAGTCACAATTAGAAGATCAGGTATGCAGAAAATGTTGATGATAGAATGAATCATTACTTTGTTGAGCTATATGCCATGCATTAAATTTATATACACAACTGATTTGTTCAGGTGGAAACACAAATCAGCCATGCATTATGTTTTACCTTGTGACTCTGTTACTTGGCAGACAGCTGGAAGCTTGTTGAACCAGTTAATTTTCAAACTTATAACACAGTTAATTAATTGGGCAAAATGATTACTGAAACTTACACATTTTGTGAAAACTTGCCATCAATAATACATGAAGACTCATGTTACAGAAATCAATCAGTAGCATGGCAAGGGTGTCCGTGTCAGTACTGGCTAAACTCTGCTACCTTTTAGTGGGGCAAAAGAACTGTCAAAGGCATATACCTGCATTGTCTGGGAACAGATAGTCACTTTTATGTTTCTCTTTTAGTGTGTAAATAAAAGAGATCTGACTTGCAGCTCACTTGCAAAAAATTATTGTATTAAATTTTATCCTCTTTTTTTGGGGGGGGGGGCATTTACACCTTTTCACATTTTTCACGTAACTACGGATGATGGCCATGGGTTAATATAAAACTGTATGGTCTTTATTGACAGTGTGGCTGCTGACCACAGAAGGTCACATAATGTCTGGCTGTTCAGTAGAAGTAAAGGACTTTGTGCCAAGGGAAACTCAAATTTTGTGGCCATGCATGGATAGAAATCAGGTGATTCTGTAAAATGTGTTAGTTACAATTCATGACCATAAAAAAAAATGGTATAAAATTTATGTGAGCTTTTGTGAGGCAAGACAAAAGCTATCAACACTCCATTCAGGTTTTATCATTAACAAACATTACAGAAGGTTGTTGACTGATTAATTCATTAGTCCCTTAAAAGTTTAATGGAGAATACTGTATGTAATCTGTTGACATCACAATATTAATCATCCATCAAATACTTTCCATTTAAGATACATATTTTCACTTTTTGCCTCAATCTGTGATTAAATTCTTGACATTGTCATGACTTGACACCTTTACATTTGGCATGACATAAGCTTTAATTTAGTTGAATGCGGATTGCTTGGAAACAAAAAATCTCTGACGCTGATGTGGCTAATTGCTTCCTCATGTCCATGGACTGGCAATGAATCCAAGGTGCTACAAATAGTTCATGGTCATGAATTGACAACGAATGACAGTTGCCTAAGGTCATGGTCATTGATTGACAGTGAATCATAGTTACCAGATTATAGCCATTGACAGGAAATGAATCACAATCATGACAATTGCCAGTTCATGGCTACAGTGGTACCTGCTATTTAAGACCACCCTTAACGCCAGACAAAAGTGGTCACATATGGCAGGTGGTCTTTCACTGCAGGTAAGCTTACAAAGAAATTAAAGGCCATTGTCTTGAAATGGTGGTCTTAAAAATTAGTGCGGTCTTTCATGAGAGGTGGTCTTTAGAGCAGGTACCACTGTTTTCATGATGTTCCAGTTAAAGGTAATGAAAAGACTACAGCTGAAAAATTGGGCCACCTTTTGCATTGTGGGTGGACTCTTTAGCTGTGATGTCATTACACAGTGGGCATGTGGTAATTGACTTTTCGTTCACCCGGCTTTGTGACCCATGCCTACCAGGGTACACTGTACCCTCAGCTAAGGGCATTCCCTTGGCTTATTGTAGATAGTGTATGCTTGCCTGGACACTGGCCTGGACACTGGCCCATGCATTGGCCTGTACAATGCCCTGTACACTGCCCTGTACAATAGCTTGTACAATGCCCTGTACACTGGTCTATACAATACTCTGTACATTGACCTGCACATCGCCATGTACAGTAGCCTGTGTCAGGCACATGATTGATACTTATAAACCACCTGGTGGCTACAGCTAGCACTTTTCATTCCATGTAAAGGCATTTGAATGACCAAAAGGGTCAAAAAATTATTTTTGAACTTTCATGGCTACTAAATAACATTCCCTTATGATCTAATGCATAAAAGTCATGGCTATAGGATATGAGAAAGCCTCCCTGAATATATATCCCTTAACATTCCCTTTAAAGGCATTTTAATGGGTAGAATTTATGGCTTTGTCCACTTATTTTACCATTAATTTGTAAACACTATTTCAACATTTCAACTCCAGCATTTTCAGTACCAAGGGACAAAGGACATTGACCCTGAATCTTTGGTCACAATTAGAAGATCAGGGATGCAGAAAATGTTGATGGTACAATGCAATCATTACTTTGTTGAGTTATACCATGCATTAAATTTATATACACAACTAAATTGTTGAGGTGGAAACACAAATCAGCTACGCATTATGTTTTACCTTGTGATTCTGTTACTTGGCAAACAGTTGGAAGCTTGTTGAGCCAGTTAATCTTCAAACTTATAACGCAGTTAATTAACTGGGTAAAATGATTACTGAAACTTACACATTTTGTGAAAACTTGCCATCAATAATGCACTAAGACTCGTGTTACAGAAATCAATAAGTAGCATGGCAGGGGTGTCCATGTCAGTACTGGCCAAACTCTACTCCTTCTTAGCTGGGCAAAAGAACTGTCCATATACCTGCATTGTCTGGGAACAGATAGTCACTTTTATGTTTCTCTTTTAGTGTGTAAATAAAAGAGATCTGACTTGCAGCTCACTTGGAAAAAATTATTGTATTGAATTTTATCCTTTTTTTGGGGGGGGGGGGGAGGGGGCACTTAGTTCATCCCAAACCCACATGCTTATTCTCACTAGGATGTAGATGTATGATGAAAAGTTTGACAATCAGGTCAGGTTCCCAGGCAAACACAGACATGTATTATGCATGCATGGTGTGTATTTGATCTTCATGTCAGGTAGTTGATTTACAGATCCCATCAGGATGATCCTCACAATATGAGCATGGATGATCCTCACAATGCTAGTATGTAAGGTCCTCACATGCCTGTAGGGCTGATCCTCACAGACCTAGCATGGTTGTTCTTCATGATGCCTGTATGGATGATCCTCACTATGCTAGCATGGTTGATCCTTATGATGCTTGTATAGATGATCCTCGCTATGCTAGCATGCTTGATCCTCATGATACTAGCATGGATGATCCTCACAATGCTTAAGTATGGTTGATCCTCATGATACTAGCATGGATGATCCTGATGACGCTAGTGTCTGATATAAATGCTGGGGTTCATGTTTATATACAGAATTACTTTGTGTCTAAAGTATCAAGTTTTACTCTAAGACTGCATTATGGCTTGTCTCAGACATGAAAGACTAGCCACCAGTGGAGGTGATGTGAAAGTTGATATTCCACACATTTATGATAGACCTGCCATAAGGGGATATTATACATTGGTCATGTACTCTCAGACTGTCAGAATTAACATGATTCCAGCAGAACTGATATGATTGCAAGACCAATGAATTAACATATTGGAAATTAATACCAAAATAATTATATTTTTGTGCTTTGATTTGTGGAACATTATTTAACTGTGTGAGACTGTTTACTAGGAATACTTGTAAGCTTTTAGTTTAATAATGTTTGTTCGTGGACATTTCTCTGTTTGTTTTGTTTGTATGTTATTGTCCTTCTATGTCAAATGGCCTGCAACCACTCCATAGCCATTAGCGTGAAATACACCCCAAAATACAATCTGTCAATCAAACTGTGTATTCTAAAGACAGATAAACATGATTTATGGTGAGAGGATATACATTCATTTAAAAATACCAACTTCATTCAAAGTGTATGTAGAGACACACAAAATTACCTGGAAAAAAGAACAAAAAGAAAGAAAAATAAAAATATACATGACATAAAACTAGCCTAAAGCTACATTTACATACAGTTATGACTTTGATACATGGTTAGTAAATTGTTTGACAGAATTTGAGGGTTTTATAGTCCTGTCCTAGGTGACAACTTGACTTTGCCCTGTGGCAGTGATGTACAATAGCTGCACTGCTATCCTGTGGTAATCACTTCTCGAGGACGTCCGTTGTTCGTTGCCAGGTGGTTATTGATAGTGGCTAGCCATCACAAGATGCAATATCAACAGTTGACTATAAAATGGGAAAGAGGCTTTTCAGGTACTTGTGTGAGTCCTGCTAATCAAATTGGTGTACATGTTCTAAAGTTAGGTCACAAATCCCTACACCAACATTGCTTGCTCTTGCCAACACCCCTATTAAGACAGTAGTAATAATACCGAGGCCTATTCAAACATGCACGGTCAATATTACCTCACAGATTTGAGAGGTAAGGGGCTCAGGTATGTATGACTTGGTCCCTGTGGTAAACAACATGGAGACATCTTGTGAATGAAGGCTTGTGATCACACAGCCCGGCAGAGAAAATACACACTCGTAATGGCTGTAAGCCCAAAGATCCTGATTGTTTAGGGGATGGAAAATTTTATTAGACATATGCTTTGATAAGATGCCATGGAGCAATTAAATTGCATTATAAGGTCCCATGGTTACTGTCATAAATAGAATGAAAATGAGAGAGAGAGAGAGAGAGAGAGAGAGAGAGAGAGAGAGAGAGAGAGAGAGAGAGAGAGAGAGAGAGAGAGAGAGAGAGAGAGAGAGAGAGAGAGAGAGAGAGAGAGAGAGAGAGAGAGAGAGAGAGAGAGAGAGAGAGAGAGAGAGAGAGAGCCTTAACTGTTTCCCACTTAAATGTGTCAAAATGTAAATTCTTAAGTATTTTAATGTTTTTAATTCCATGAAAATATTTTTTGCTGAGAGTTGTAGATTAGACCTACCATGATGCCACAGCCAGGTCAGTAGCTGTCTTTGGTACAGGTTGGGCACAGTGCCCTCAATCCAGGCCCAGAAAATAATAAAACTAAACAGTATACAACATTGCAAGCCAGGACAGCTCAGTTGATGGCTGGATCGCTCTGGGTGTGCAGTGCACATTCAGAGTGATCTGGCCATGAACATGGCTGTCCTGGCTTACAGTATGCTTCACACGGTTGGTTTTATTTCTATCCAGTAATTAAAGCTGTATTGTCAAAATGATTAAAATATATAATGTATAAATATAACAGTTTTTATTCCTGACCTCTGACCCGCAGTTCTAACCAAAAATAAGGAAGGGATCTCCCAATTAAGGAAAAAAAGTAGCACCCAAGCTCTACTAGCACGATATGGATCGGGTTATCATCCAATCTGTATTTTACCTGTTTTAGGACTGGTGCGCAGCTATAAAAACTAGAAAAGAAAATTTGCTTCACAACAAATCTTTCTGGGTGCCTTCAAAATGAAAATAGTTTGAAATGCTACACTTTGCCATATTGTTCAACATAATTTAAATTTTCTGTATTCACCTAATTTACATAAATAATAAAGCTACAACTGTGGTTCTTGGTTCATTGGATGTGGCCATGTCACAAACTTATAAACTGAAGTTTGAATGACACCACTGTTTATAATAGTTTTGAAGCTATTCAAGATTTTAATTTTGTGCATTTGTCTAATTTGCATTAATTAAAAGCCTAAAACTTTGGTGCATGGTTCACTGGATGTGGTTACGTCACAAATCTACAGAATTTGGAATGGTACCTCTATGTATACTAGTTTTGAAGTTATTCAAGATGTATACTTTGTGTATTCCCCTTATTTGCATAAATTAAAATCCTATAACTTTGGTTCAAGGTTTGTTGGATCCACCTATATCACAAACCTATAAAGTAAAGTTGAAATGGCACCACTATCCATAATAGTTTTGAAGGTATGTAAGATTAAAATTTTGTGTATTCACCTAATTTGCACAAATTAAAATTCTACAACTTTGGTTCATGATTCATTAGATGTGGCTGTGTCAAAAACCCACAAACTAAGTTGGAATGGTGTCTCTATTGAAAATAGTTTTGAAGCTATTCAAGATTTAAATTTTGCATATTCACCTAATTTGCATAAATCAAAATCCTACATTTTTGGTTCATGGTTCACTGGATGCAGCTTAAAAATGCCACAAACCTATGAAGTGAAGTTGGAATGTCATCTCTATCTATAATAGTTTTGGAGATATTCAACTTTAAAATTTTTCAATGCCCCTAATTGGCATAATTTGAAATTTACAACTTTCCATTACTGTCCATTGTATTGGCAGGTGTCTCAAACCTACATATGCACATTGAAATTATGTGTCAAAGATATGGAGCTTTTAAAATTTTGATTGCCCGTAATTTGCATATTTTTTAACATCATGAAACCAGGTGCACAATTTCACCGGTTAGTCAGTCACAATGGTATGTCTGGTGGTTTTTGGATGTTAGTATTCAAGAAAAATTCCGGACTAATTTGGTCATAAAGAAAGACAGAAAGAAGAAATAAAGGAAGGATAGAAAGAAAGAAAGGAAGAAAGAAAGAAAGAAAAAGAAAGAAAGAAAGAAAGAAAGAATTTGCCCCCAAATTATGTTTTATGTGGTTGATACTGATTATGTCTTCTATAATAAATGGAATAAAGGATGAAACCTTTGGTTTACATATTTACCACCTCTGGAAACAGCCTATACATGTATTGCAAGGGAAAAGACTTCTATATACCTGGAATAAATACCAAACCTCAGGGCTTGCAGCATAAGAAAAACTTAAAATTTGTTTTCGCTTTGTGATCTGCACATTATTCAATGTGAGAAATATGTTATCCTTTTATTTTAACGGTCTACCTTTTACAGCAAGTGCACACATTGCAGGATGTGATCGTGGACAGTGTCCAGTATAAACATAATCCTCTGTATCCAGACAAAGATCTTTGGCTTAAAATGGTACTCACTTGTAGTGCCATGTTTTTTTGGAAACAATGCTCAACTGCCAAATACCAATAGCATGATAGGCAAGTAGCCAGCCAGAGGGTCCCCAGGTGTATCAAAACATGGCACTGCTACATAGCTAGCAAAGCAGATAGTTACAAAAATTATTGTCCTGTAAAAAGAGAAGGCAATGCCATATACATGTAGCAAACTGGAACCTTAAAAAATATATTCAATTCAGAACAAGAACCTTTTTATAGAAAACTGTTTTCTTTGGAAATAATTGGTTGACTCTATATGCAAACATATCTTGCATTTGCATCTGGTTGCTATGGAAACAGCATACTTGCCTGCTTGAAGTTCGTGCTCAGTACTTGATTGTGCAGGTATCTGCCGATATGTTATTGTATGAATATGGAAGTAAGGGAAGTTCTGGCAGCAAAGACATGCATGGCTATCATCCATTATTTAGTGATACATGCATGTAAATGCATATGTATACTGGCTATCAGATACAGAGTAATGATATGATATGTATTAGACGTGCCAAACAGGAAATGATTGCCTTGAGTGAGTTTAAACTGTGGTGTGTCTGCCCGCGATAATACGTTCATCCCTTATATAGTGAGGCAGCCTGGAACATCTCTCAATCTGTACTGATGATATTGATGTCCTTGCAGTGTGAAGTCCCAGAATGCTTTGATGTTGACCGTGTTGTATGTTGTCTCTTGGCTAGGTTCGGTGGGGAGGAGAGCTGGGACGACACAAGCAGTAGGTGTTCTGACAGCGGCTTCTCAGAGTTTGGTCTTCTGAGCAAGAAACCACACAAGCCTATCCTGGTTGACAGACCACGGTCCTGTGACAGCCAACCAGACAGCCGTACTTCCTCAGGTCCACGACCCACAGACCGTGACGTGGAAAGGTGTGAAAGTGCCCCACCAGACAGCAGGGATAGCCGATCTGTTGCCGACTCTGGTTTCCAGGACAGTGAAACCACATCTATAAACTTTGATACTCTTGACAATTTTAACTTTGAGCAAAGTTATCCAGAGGGTTTCAAGTCAGAAAATAATCAACCTCAAAATACTCTGTTCACAGCTAAACCTGAGGAAATAAATACTGAAGGTGAAAGCAAGATACAGACAACATCTACTAAAGACACAGACACTGGGGAGTGGAGTCACACAGGTACAGGGGACACCTCTCAGGAACAGCAGGTACTCCCAGAACCAAACACTGATACTCAGCAGCAAAATACAAGTGCTTCCAGGGGTGTTAAGCCTCTTCACAGAAATCCAGAGAACGGACAGTGGTTTAGTGTGCCCAGACCAAAGAGTGACACAGTTTCTGTCAGAGTATACAAATTACACCAATCCCCCTCCAGCTCACAGGAAAAGTCAAGGTATAGGAGGACACAGAGACAGTTTGATTTTAGGACTAACACAAGAAATTTGATTTCAGACCTAAACGATTCCTGGAATATAAGAAACCAAAGACAATCTCCTGTCAGTACCAGTGATTTGAACGCAGTCACAAACTGCCAAGCAGGGCTCTCTTGGACTGCTAATTCTAGTAAAGACAACAAAGACAATACAAACATGAGTCATTATTACGCAAGACCAAACAATGTTGCTCGTCTGCATGAGAAACATGCACTACAGGATATCACAGGACGACTATCGTCCTATATCCAACATGTGCGAAACCTGGCTGATATTGGTAAGAAAGACAATCTGGACTCTGCTTCCTTCTTGGAATCAATAAGAATACTTGAGGAAGAGCTTGTTACATTGAAGGACATGTATGAAAATGAGCTGGACAATCTGCGGTGAGTATCATTCTATTTTGTGCTTAGCCATTGTATCAGACCTTATTGTCAGTGTACCAGACATTATTACCAGTGTATCAGGCCTTATTGCCAGTGTATCAGACCTTATTGCCAGTGTATCACACCTTACCGCCAGTGTATCACACCTTACTGCCAGTGTATCACACCTTACCGCCAGCGTATCACACCTTATTAGTTTGAATAATTATTTGTTTGTAAATATTAAAGCTGTTTATACTGCCAACAATAAAAATTAACTGGAGCCATGTATTTTTTTTTTCAATTTTGCTTCAATAAATTTTCTGTTTATATTGAAAGTTTCCTGTTGAAGAGATTTAATCAGTTACATGTGTTCTCCACTCTGCTTGAACTTTTCATGACAATTTAAACAAAGTATTTTGTTTGACAATTTGGACAGATTTAAATGGAAAGAATTTTATGCAATTCTTAAATTTCTAACCTAGTTTTAACATGATACCTGGGTTTGGTGTAATTCCGTAGGATATTTTTATTTATGGTGAAAATGGAATATATTTTCAGAGTAATCATTTTTTAAAATCCACTGAGAAAGTTTCCAGTTATGATGTAGTTTGTTTCATTATGCAGGAAAACAATGGATGAGCTGAGTCGGGAAAAGGCTCGATATTCCACACAGTGTGACAAAAACAATGCTGTCATTGCAGACCTGGAAGGAAAGTGAGTACCAATGCAATTTATTGATCCATCTTGAAAAAGCAGGATCATTAGAAAAACTTTATGTTCACAATGTAAAAACAAATAGCAATACCATCTGGCTTTTTACATTGTCACCCTGAAAACAGATATGAGAGGAAAACAAATTCAGATCTTTGTCTTTAAAAACAGGTAAAGAGTCCTGAAGTTGCCTGCCTTAATTATTTAGTCCAGAAAAGCAAAGACTGAGTGATCTTCCGGATACAATGGAGTACTTGTCCCCTTTGTCTGTGTACTTAAGACTTTAAGGCTATATATATTCATGTACTTACACATGTATATATCATAAAATAGTGTTTGAAGTTGAAGAAAAGTGAGAGCAGAGGCCCACTCAACAAAGCCAATAGCAGACAGTGCTGGGTTACTTTTGACCCCAAAGTTTATCTTTGTCACTGGGGACCCTCTGATCAATCTATACTTCAAAACTCATATTGATTGAGCTCCTCTGACCCGATCCTTGATCCAGTGAAGTTTTATCATGTCTATTATAGGCTAAATTCTTCAACAATCCTTCATGCACTTGAAATACTGTGTATTGTTTGGGGCTTAAGGAGTGTTTAGCATGTTGCCATTGTCAACAATGAGAGGATCATGTCATTCAACTGTATGTACGCATGGCCATTATATGATGATAGCTATAGCATGTGAGGGGTTGATCTGATTTATGAGGATGACAGAGTATTAAGTTCTGTGGATGATAGAGTATAGGGAGCATTATGTAATTCATGAAGGAGATATGCTTGTAGAGTTGCAAGGAAAAAGCTGAATGGGAGTGTGAAGTCATGATTTATTGCCTGCATGCAAATGGAAGAATTAGGAAGACATGTGATTAAGTCACGACAGATATATAGACATATTGTCACTCCGTATCCACGAAAACTTAAAAAAGGTATAATGTACAGACAGACTGAGGAGACAGGATGTACATCCCCCCCCCCCATTCTACAGTTATCGTTAGGAGTGCACTGCTTTGTGATCATGTTTTAATCTGAACTTTTTTTATCAGAATACATGTACTCTATAAAAAATCATATTCCTTAGCATAAAATTTCCTGAATTAACTCCAGAAGAAAATTTTATGGGTTATTTTCACAAATTGACATTCATAAAAAGTGGTGTTATACAATGAAGGCACCTATTATCCATGGTGGACTTCATCCAGCAGTGTGTGTGTGTGTGTGTGTGTGTGTGTGTGTGTGTGTGTGTGTGTGTGTGTGTGTGTGTGTGTGTGTGTGTGTGTGTGTGTGTGTGTGTGTGTGTGTGTGTGTGTGTGTGTGTGTGTGTGTGTGTGTGTGTGTGTGTGTGTGTGTGTGTGTGTGTGTGTGTGTGTGTGTGTGTGTGTGTGTGTGTGTGTGTGTGTGTGTGTTAAAATTCTTACACTGAATGAATGGCCAACCAGGAAGAGATATACACTGAGGCACTGCCAAAGTTCATTTCACATGGAATGTGCTAAGATGTTCACAATCTGCCACTGCTTGCCAAAGTTCAACAATTATCTGTCCCTGTAGTGAAAATTTATAATTATACAGTGTACGAAATATATGATTGCTTTTATTGTAAATATAGAATTCAGGTTCACTTTGATAACCTTTCATTACTCGCCCAAATGCCTTTGTGGTTCAGACAATGAAGATACATGGCATTATTTCTTTGCTTGTCTCCTTTACATCGTACCCAGGTCCAGGCTACACACTGAGGTATCTACTTTAGCCTCATTTACTTTACAATCTAGCTGTATTGCATCGTTCTTTAAACTGCTCTTTTGCTGACAATATTAAGATTTTTTTAACAGTACTGGTACATGACTTTATTGCAGCAATGAAAAGTTTTAGGCCATCCAGTATAGGTTAATGCAAATTTGACTTCACGACTTTAATATGGGACTCTCTGTATAAATTACAACACTTATGACCCCGCTGTCTGTCTTGTAACAGTCAGTGTCGTGTTCTCTTTGTAGCACTTGCATGTCCACCCAGCTAACTATATAACCTGGATGATCATGTGCACATTGTGTGTTTTGTTTGTCCCTTATTGAATGTCTTTTCTTACCAGTGAGAAGAATTCAGATAGGAAGAAGCCCTTTTTCCTAATCATGGATTACATGAAAAATATGTAATTTTTGAATAAATATAATGAAACGTGTTTCAACCAATTTTTTGTGTACACATGTGTATTAACAAGAATGACTAAATTCACAGTTTATGTAACTTAGTAATTTGGAAAAGATTTATTGTGAAGAATGAATGCAATTATACATTTAATACACATGGAAATTTATCAATTTGAGTAGACTGACAGACACCAGACCACTTGTTGGCACCACTCAATTCCAATCCCTACTGACACTTCCTGACCAATGATAAAAGTCCTTGGAACAGTCTCCAGCATCTGCATTGATGTGGGCCAGGTCCTCTTGCTGGTCACTTGCTGTGGTCTCACAGAATCTGTTCATGATTCTTTAACAGTTCCAGTCCACATATCCATCCCATTTTAATGGTGACAGGTCCCCTGGAACATTTTTTCATAGTTACATGTACATGTACAGACATAATACATTGACAAATTGACGCAAAGATGGTAAGAAATTAACATTCCATCCTGGCCATGGGGACAATGAGCAAAGAAGTATGTGAAAATTATCAGAAAAAAAGATCTTTTGATCATGCGTATATGACTTTTGCAGACTGGCAACAGAAACAGACAAGCATCGCAAGGCCATAGATGAACTGAATGTGCTGCATCAAACCCTGGCTCGCAAAGAACAAGACATTGTTGCAGCAAAGAATGAGCTAATTGAGCCAAAGAATGAGATAGAACGTCTGCAGAGAGACTACTGTCAGCTGTTGAGAGAGAAGGAGGATGTTAAGAGGAGGTAAGTCACACCTTGCTTTCTATGTGACATATAGTAAGTCACACACTACTGCCTAGAGGACATAATAGGTCACCCATTGCTGCCTACATGATAGTAGGTTACACACTGCTTTCTGTGAGCGGAAGTAGGTCACACACCCTTGTGTGTTGGAAGTAGGTCCACACAACTCTTTCTCCATGACATGCATAGTACATGTAGATCGCACTGCTTTTTTGAAAGAGGAGATAGATCACAGACTGCCTTCTTTGTAAGAAGTAGGTCAAACTACTTTATGCAATCGGGAGTAGATCACATACCACTTTCTCTGTAAGTCGTAGTAGATCACATGCCACTTTCTCTATAAGAGGAAGTAGGTCACACCCTTATGTGTAAGAAGTAGGTCTTACACACTGCTTTCTCCTTGATATAGCAGGTCACACCACTCTGTGAAAGAATATGTCACATGCCACTTACCATGGAAGAGAAAGTAGGTCACACTTCTGTGCAAGAGAAAGTAAGTCACACTTTCTGTGAAAGAGAAAGTGGGTCAAACCATGCTTCTGTGTAAGGAGTATGTCACATGTTGCTTTCTGCATGAGAGGTAGTAGGTCACACTGCTTTCTGCATGAGAGATAGTGGGTCACAGTGCTTTCTGCATGAGAGATAGTAGGTCACACTGCTTTCTGCATGGGAGGTAGTAGGTCGCACTGCTTTCTGTATGAGAGGTAGTAGGTCACACTGCTTTCTGCATGAGAGATAGTAGGTCACACTGCTTTCTGCATGAGAGATAGTAGGTCACACTGCTTTCTGTATGGGAGGTAGTAGGTCACTGCTTTCTATATGAGAGATGGTAGGTCACACTGCTTTCTGTATGGGAAGTAGCAGATCACACTGCTTTCTGTATAAGTAGGTTACATACTGCTTTCTGTGTGACAGGTAGGAGGTCACACACTGCTGTGTGAGAGGAAGTAGGTAAAAAAACAGGGTACTTTCTGGACAAGAGTAGGTAGGCTAGACAATACCTCCTACAGTAGCTGCTCCATAAGGGGAGGTACTTGTAGGTTATGTAATGGCTGCATGGCAGGAGGTATGTAATGTAATGCTATAACTTCTTTATGAGGGACATGCTTTCTCTGTGACAGTATTTTATTTTTTTGACAGTGTTGGCACAGGTTATATTTGTCTGTAGAAGTAACATGAGTGAAGTTGTATGTTATCTTATTTATGAATCATATATTTTTGTTCAGTAACTTCTGTCTGTTTAAATTTTCATGTTCATTCTAACTTGGCATCAGACAAATCAAAGCTGTATAAACTGTTTCTGTAATGTTAATTGACATCTGCCTCAAATTCCATTTAGGGCAAAATGGACTCTCATCAGTGTCATGATGATATGCCATTTATGTTAACTTTGCATTCATGCCAGTTAAGACAATTTTTCCCCATAAAGTTATACATAGACAAAAACCCACATATCATGATTTTAAATCTTTGAATCTTTGTTAAGTCTTTATGGAAGCATTCAAACACTTTGCAGGTATGCATATTCATAAAAATCTGTTTTCAACCATGAATTGTGTGATTTGTTTGATGAAGTGTTTATCTTAAATAGCAGTTTTTATTCAGAGAAGATAGGAATCATTATCACATCAATAAATGTTGGCGAAGTGAGTTGTTTGGACAGGATCAATGTTGGATTCAATATATCGCCTGTAAATACAAATGTGCATACAGCCCTGTACTTGTACTGCCTGAGTAGGATCAATAATTACTTACTCTTAACCCTGCCATGGTTAGATTAAAGCTCCATCAGTAACTTCCCTTATAGGTCTCAGGAATCTATGATTATCATTTCCATTCTAAATATTTGCTACCAATGAGAGATGTAAAGTGTTAAATTAAAACAGATATTCGATGTGCACTTGGATAGTTTGAGTGGAAAAGAGCTAAATTATCATGTCTTTGTAATTCTTGTATATTAACTTTATCCTTGTGTATTGATTTTCTTTTCAAAAATTCTCCCCAATGTATAAAAAGCAATAACATATGAGATTTTATGTAAATCAAAGAGAAATATTAATAAGCATCAAATTTTAACATTAAGGATCAGTGACATGTCCAGTGCTAAATGTGGAAATGTTAAATATTAGCACACTTCAAAAAAACAAAAAACAATACAAAAAATAATAAATAAACCGATGAAAGACAGCTATGTATTGAATAAGTGGCACCATTAACATGCTTAAAATATTTGCAGTTGATCATTGGATATCTGTGGGATTGCAAAGAGTTAATATCAAGACAATGAGGCTTGCAGAGGCACATTTGTATAATTCTCCCCCTGTCACCATGACCAGGCATTCCTAAACTACCAATTGCTGCCTATATAAATACATTAGTTAGTTCATATATTGCCCACCACTGAGGACCCAGTAGGAGCACACAGTCTCTGTGTTATGTACATTGCTGCATTCAGTTTCTGCCATTGATTTCTCCTGGATGATCACAGGGCCACGGATGTGGATAAGCATTGATTATTCGGGAAAGTGAAGTACTTGTGCATTACATAGATCTGGTTGAATGGGTGCGTCAAGTCAGTGATATTTCTGAGTGATTAACACCTTTAAGGGTCAGTTTGAGATTCAATCAATCAATAAAGCTGTCTGGATATTAACCACTTCAGTGCCAAATTTTGTACTGAGTCAACAGCTTTTCTTAGTGTGTATTGGGTGCAATACAAGCGGAGAAAAGCTGTTGACCAGGGGTATTGTCTCTTGAGCTATAGGCATACTGGTACTTGAATGAAAGGTCTTTTTATGGGCGTTGAAATTGTGTTTCACCAAGATCCTATTTTGTTAGGTTTGAGGCATCAACAAAATAAAATAAAAAAAAGGTTTTATTACCCCTGGGTCCATATTCACCAGAGTGGTATTGTCGTCACCTAAGTGTCCGTCCATCCATGCCTTGTTGACGCCATATCTCCAAAAATAATCAATTTACAGAGACCAAATTTTTATCAAAGGAGGCCATTGAGGTGTTTCAGGTGCCTATTGAAAAGTAGGTCACATAATTAGGTCACAGTACTACATTGAAAAAAAAAACGACATAAAACACAATACTTAAAAAAACATTGAATTAAGGTTCATCAATTATTTATGACAGTTGGTCCCAAGGATGCCTCAGACACCTATCGAAAACTGGGTCACTAGGTCACATATTTAGGTCACAATGCTGCATTTAAGCAAAATGGCCATACCATGATATCTCCAAATATTAAATTACTCATTGTAGCTGCACCAATGATTTATGACAGTTGGTCCTAAGGATGCCTCAGACACCTTGTGAAAACTAGGTCACTGGGTCACATATTTAGGTCACAGTGCTGCATTGAAAAAAATGGCCTAAGCATGATATCTCTGCTCATTGTGTTTGCACCAAAGCTTTGTCACTGGTCAAACAGAAGTAACCTCCTGGTCTCACATGCAGGTACATGGTCTTCACCTGAAGTACCATTTCCCAGTTATCAACCCTGGCCGTGGGGCTTTCGGTCTCTGATCGGCTTCTAGTTAGCATTAAAGTTGAAGCATGCCATCATAATAAGTCTTCTTCATTGTTCAGCAAAATGTATTTTCAATGTACACTAAATTGAAGTAAAAACTTTAAAGCAGACAACAATGTTGATCTGTGAGTTTTGGGGTGATTTCAGTTTACCAAGTTCGGGATTTTGTGGAAGCTCCTAATTTGTATATGCAGAAGATGTATGCGTGATGTGTCATCTTTAACAGTCTATGGAACTGATTTTACTGGAGATCTGCTTTTGTTTACAATTTAAAAGTCACTCCTATCTCCTGCTGTTCCCGTCCACTTACAAATGGAGTGAGCAGGGTTAGCACTTTTTTTCGCAATTCTACAAGAATATCCAGAGTCCTGCCTTATGTAACTTTCAGATTGACATCTGTTGACCTCTGACCTTGTTTGCCTGCAGGTTACACAAGGAGATCCAGGAACACCAGCAGGCCGATGACAAACTGGAGCAGATGGCTAATACCATGGAGTTTAAGAAACACATCTTTGAAAAGGTGGGCTGGCCTTCTCTCTTGCTGCTGGAAAATTTTGTCCAAGACTCTTGGTTCATTGATGAACAGTATAATTGTATATATTGACTCTTGACATCAACATTTGTTTACACTTTTTAATTGCCTATTTTGACAAAAGGTTATCGACATTATAATACTACATTCATAATCTTTGTAAAGCAACCCTGCATTCAAGTCCCAGCATGCCTGCAGTTGTAGAGACCATAAGAATACCTTTAGTCACTGCTATCACTGTAAATCAAAGGAATGCAACTGGGGCTGTTTTGTATGATGGAAAATCTACATCCAGACATGAAAATTTTGTTTTTGCAAGAGCTAAGAAATTAGTGCCTACCTTTATGGTATAGTAGTAACTTTCACCCTTCTGTAATGTTGTAAACTAATTCAAAATTAATCAGAGGTCTTCTTGCAGAAAAAGTGAACTTTCGGTTATACTTTTTACTGCTGTCTCCAAGGAAGGTGAACACACTTGATTGAAAGAAAACGCAAAGAAAAAACAGACATTGACACTCACTAGTCTTCAAAACAAATATCATCCCTGAATTGGATAAAAATTATATTGTCATTACCAGGAAAAAGAAGAGTTATATGAGCGACTGAATGTTGCGGAGAACACAATTCTGGACCTAGAGGGGAGGATACGAGAGATGCAGCTAGAGGATGGAACACTGAAGGAGATGCTGCAGCGTGTGCGGGATGCTGCGGAGGCTGAGCTGTTGCGGTACCAGGAGGAATCACGTGCCGCCTTCAACCACAACCTGACGGTGCTCAAGATGGAGATTGAGGACAACAACAGGAAGATTGATGACATCACCAGTGAGAACGAGAACTTAAGGAAAGAAAATGCACATCTGGCAGCAAAGATTAAATCACTGGAAGGAACTGTAAGTCTCCGAATGTCATATCACAGTATGACCAGTCTCACTGTATCTAGTGCCCCATATCTTTATCATGTTTTGATCTTAGTGTCTGGCTTTAACTTCACAAATGGGAAAAGCTGCTTCAGTGCTTGTATGGCAGCATACACAATATGTAAACTGGCCTGGATAGGTAAATGATGTTCTGTCTGTCATACACCAAAAGCACTGTACGCATACACAACATTAATTTGCTGCTTCTTGTGCTCTTTTTCGCATTTACTTTTGCCAATTATATTTTAATTTACTTAAAAGCTTATATTAAGTTCTGCAGAAGAATCCTGTTTCATTTGATACATGTATGAACAATAAAAAGGAAACAAACAAGCAAAAAAAAGAAAGAAAGAATGAAAGGAAAAAAGATTTTGACAAATCTTGATTGTTCTTTTAACTACAGTATTTAATATTGAAATGGAAAATTTGCTGAATCAAACTTGCATATTTGAAATTGCTTTAAATAAAGACACATGTTTGCAATACTGTAAATTTATTGTAAACAGTTAGGGTATTAGTGTGCAGATGTTACATTTTAAGTTAACACATTTTTGTATCAGCCAGTAGCACAGTGAACAAGAATTGACACCAATCACAGCTCTCTGTATGGGTCTCAGAATTGACATCAATCAGCTCTCTGTATAGGTCTCAGAATTGACACCAATCAGCTCTCTCTATAGGTCTCAGAATTGACACCAATCACAGCTCTGTATAGGTCTCAGAATTAACACCAATCACAACTCTCTGTATAGGTCTCAGAATTGACACCAATCACAGCTCTCTGTATGGGTCTCAGAATTGACACCAATCAGCTCTCTGTATAGGTCTCAGAATTGGCACCAATCACAGCTCTCTGTATAGGTCTCAGAATTGCACAAATCACAATTCTCTGTATAGGTCTCAGAATTGACACCAATCACAGCTTTCTGACAGGTCTCAGAATTAACACCAATCACAGCTCTCTTTATAAGTCTCAGAATTGACACCAATCACAGCTCTCTTTACAGGTCTCAGGATTGACACCAAGCACAGCTCTCCTGTATGGGTCTCAGAATTGACACCAATCACAGCTCTCTGTATAGGTCTCAGAATTGACACCAATCAGCTCTCTGTATAGGTTTCAGAATTGACACCAATCACAGCCCTCTTTATAGGTCTCAGAATTGACACCAATCACAGCTCTCTTTATAGGTCTCAGAATTGACACCAATCACAGCTCTGTGTATGGGTCTCAGAATTGATGCCCATCAGAGCTGTGTGTACTGGTCTCAGAACTGTGGGATCTTATCATAACGGTGGCATCACTGAATGATGATATTAACATGTTGTTACCATGTCAACTAAACAGTTTTGCTGCTGTAGGGACCAGGCAGTGTTCAGACAAGTACACACTGTAGATACTCCAGTCTGTCCTCTTTCTGATTACTCTACATTCTCCCTATTTGGGGTTCATGACATTGACACCCTCCCACCCCCACCCCCACCCCCAACCATGGTTGACCTGTGAATGGTTTTTGTATTTCTTATTAAAATACATAAATGCATGCTGTCCTGTATAACCTGAAAAAGAACTCTTGTGATCAAATAACTTATAAACAATAAAAAATAAGTAAAGTAAATAAAAAAATAGAGTATATGCTCAATGACAAGGCAGCTGGTGTTCAGGAGTCAAAACTAGGGTTGCCCCCCCCCCCCCCCCACACACACACACATAAAATGCTTAGAATTCACCAAAATGATTGATTGAAAGCTCCCTTAAGTTTATACTCATATACATGTATGTACAAGTACAAGTACATGTAGTTTGCACAAACCAGAAGTGTCTAGTTTGCTATAGAACAATCCATATGAGCAATAATGTAACATTATATGAATAGCTGTTAAACCTTAAGGTATAGTTGGGTGGAGGTGAAGATTTGAGTCATACAATGTATTTGTGTAGCTTCTGTCATGACAACAAAAAAATGTCACCAGGGGGCACCACCTTATGTGATGTTCATCAGAAGAACATTACTTTGTATACTGTTATATACTCATGTCTTACCAAAGACACTGTTTGAACTATTTTGTGCATGATGTTAGCATTTTACCTGTAAACTTTACAAATCAAGCTGTCTTGTGATATTAAGAGTTACCAGATTTCATCATATGATAAAACATAATAAGAATTTTCCCAGCTCTTATACAAACAAGAGCAACATTTACAGTGCCACATCTTCCATGTACTTCTGAACAAAAGAAAAAAAAAAGAAAAAAAAAATCTGATCACTCTATGCTCCATTGCCAGTCCAGTCACTGTCTGTGTCTAAACCTGTACATTACTTAATCAATGTATATATTATCATATATATTTAATCAAAATTTGAAACTTCAAGGCTTCAACAGCCACATGAATTTATAAATGGGTCATCAGCAGGAAACCATCAGGCATGTTTCACAGCCTTAACTCTTTCCACCCTGAGAGAAGACGGAGTCAACAGCTATCCTTGGCGGACTCTGGGTGATGCACCCAGAGGCCGCCAAGGAAAGCTGTTGACCATGGGCATATACTTTGGAATGATCTTCCATGCAAGTTTCATCCAAAATTTTGAAAAATAATCCCGAAATTAGTAAAATACAATTAGCAGAAGATATTTAGATATTAGGAGGAAAAGTAGACGTTTACATTTTCAGTTCAGGTAATGTTTTTTATATGATAGGAGGTAGATGATGTATTGATGACTGAAATGATCAATTAATGAGTACAGCTGCATCATTAGGTATCAGTATGTGTGCAGTGTCAGGTCATCATTGGGTATCAGTATGTGTAGAGTGTCAGGTCATCATTGGGTATCAGTGTGTATACATTGTCAGGTCATCATTGGGTATCAGTGTGTTTACATTGTCAGGTCATCTTTGGGTATCAGTGTGTATACATTGTCAGGTCATCATTGGGTATCAGTGTGTATACATTGTCAGGTCATCATTGGGTATCGGTGTGTGTACAGTGTCAGGTCATCTTTGGGTATTGGTGTGTGTACAGTGTCAGGTCATCATTGGGTATTAGTATGTGTACAGTGTCAGGTCATCATTGGGTATCAGTATGTGTCACTTGCTTATTGGTGTCAGTTGGTGTCACTGTCAGCACTCTTCATTCTTGTCATGGTACATCACTGGTCATGGTGCACTATATCATAGTACAGGTACATCATTAGTCAGGCTAATCATTCTTATGCTTTGGCCTTGTATACATCACTAATCATGTCTTGTAATTCTTGTCTCATGCTTTTAATTGTCCTGACTACTGATCACTGGAATTCTTACACTTTGTCCAGGCATATCACTAACCATGGGTGTAATTCTTAATAAGAATGTGATGTATCAGGACAGAGCATAAGAATCTTATGCTTTGTCCTGATACACCACTATCATGATGGCAAAAATTCTTACACTTTGTCCTGCTACATTACTGGTGATAGTTGTAAATTCTTACACTTTACTCTTTGCTGGTACAATGTACGTCAGTAGTCATTATTGTAATTTTTATACCAGTTTCATACTTTGTCCTGGTATATCAAGGATCAGAGTTATCATTTCTGCTTCAGTACAGCATAACCATGTTTCACTATTCTGCCACAGAACAGCATCACCACCTGTCACCATTCTGCCACAGAACAGCATCACCATCTTTCACTGTTCTGCCTCGAGCTCAGTATAGCATCATTATGTTTCACCATTCTGCCTCAATACAGCATCACCATCTTTCACCATTGATCATATCACCTGTACCAACCAGGAGTCATAATAATTATTTTACCTTTTGTTGAGTTCCGTGCTCTTTCAATCAGAACATCATAAGACATTATTTGGGTGTAATGGTTTTATTGGTAAATTATATGGAGCCTGTGTCCATATCTATTTCAAAGGATCCACTGGGCTGTGCAATATACATATAGGTAAGACTGCATGGCATGCGTTATGTGTATGTGCTACCGTGTAGCTGTCTGTCGGTGCATTTGATGATGATAAGCATGCATGTGGTAGATCATCATATGTTTTTCTTTGTTTATAGTTTTTATCAGTGAGTTGATACTGTGCTACTGTCTGAGTGAGCAACAGCTAGTGAGTGCAATATCATGTTATTATGTCAGCCAGTAAAACTATAAACAAAGAAAACCGTGTGATATTTCTATCAGGCAGCTCTTCATCAGAATTGGACAATAAACGTGTACAGAGTACATTGAATGTCTTTTGTTTTCACGTCCCTCACAAGGGAAAGGGATTTAATAATATTACACCAATGCATGCTCTTCAGAATACCAATATTCCATCGCTGATAGGGAATATAAAATGTCTTGTTATACTGCACTGAAAAAGCACTAGGATAAATAAATAATGTCACCAGGTTACACTGTCCTCTATTATGTGTGTTCCTGGAAGATATTCATGGGCTCCAACTGCCACCAACATTGTGTCAAGGCTGCACAAAAAAGTACAAGTGTTTCCCACATTCTTTTTTATAAACTTCGTGATTTGCTGTTGCATCATGTTTTCAACTTGATGAATGTCAGAGTCTGTAGAGCATTACAAAAAACATAAAATACAGTAACTGTGGCAAAAACTCAGGACAACACTCAGCCATATTTACCTTACAGCACACACATTCCATCATTATCCTGACTTATGGCAGGGACATGCATGTCCATTTAAAGGTCTAAACCACTGAATGATGTCATTATACTCTTTTTATCACAAGTTGGGATTACAAGTATACTGGAAAGTTTTTGGCTTAGGTGTCTCCGTGCTGGATGATGGCATGTACATTCTGTCATTTTCTGGCCTAGTAGGATGTATGTCCATTTCAGCCATGTACATCACAGACTTCAACAGACTTGTTGTCTATTGTTTGCCCTTAGGCCAGAGTTCTTTAATTATTCGTTTCACGAACTCCGCCGACCCTATTTTAGCCAAAATCAGAAAAAAAAATAAAAATGAAAATGCATCTTTTTTTTATTTCCGCCGTGTAAAGTGAGAGGAACATGTTAAATACACTGAAGTCCTGTATGGTGTACAGTAATACATGTAGGCATGCTTTAGTGCATGGAAGTAACCAGGTGTGTGGTAAATTTCCCCCCCTCCTACCCATTAGTCTGGAGACTAAAATTAAAAAAAAAAATGCAAGTGCTTAATTTTCATTTTTATTTTAATTTTTATTCCTCCCTCCTACCTGAGCTTTTTGTGGCAAATGTCCGTGAAACTAAAAATTAAAAAACTCTGGCCTTAGGGTAGTTCCTGGTATCAAGTTGGTTATTTCCACATGTCTTTCTTCAGTTGAAAGATGGGCAAAGCTTTGTTTGTGTCTGCGGTTTGCAGCAGCATAGTGTGGGGCTGGAAGCTAATTTGCGATTTTTGAACCTGCTCTGAGCAGATGTTTAAAATAAGAACTGTGGGATTAAATCATTGCCAAATTCAAGTGTATACAATAGCAGGCATGGAGTGTGACTTGTGTAACATGGGACAGTTGATCAATACAGTGTGCATTATATTGGCCTCAACCAGAAACCCACGTAGAATTAATTCATTAAAAAAGTAGGATAATGAAAAGGATGTTCATCCTGTGTCAAAACAGAGCAAAAGTTCTAGTGAAGTGACCTGTTGCAGTCATCCAGGCCCTCAGGGCATTTTAACCCTTTCCCCCTTGAATTAAGACTGAGTCAACAGCTTTCCTGGGCATGGGTTAGGCACTTGTGCCCAACCCATGCCCAGGAAAGCTGTTGACCTGGGTCATGTTGTCCTGACAGGTCTCATCTTCAATTCTCAGTCAAATTGTTTTTCTTTGCTGTTGAAATCAGTTGAAAACGCTGAAGCAGACAACATTTGACCACAAGCTGGTTTTGGCTGGTTTAAGGGGGCAAGGGTTAATATCAACACTTACACACAAGGGAATCCAGCTGGAATTTGTATAAACAGTTGGGTGACCATACCATTTCATGAATGGACTCTCTGTATTGAAACAGATCTCTTTTTTTATGCACATCCTATTACTGAGCTGAATAGCATCACAGAATGCACAAGGACATGGATGTACACTTCCTAAGTCTCAGAAAAGTGGTCCTCACTGTAGGTAAAACTGCTACATGTAGTTTACAATATATATGCTTTTTTTTGTTTTGTTTTTTCTTCCCAATGTTACAACTTAGTAGAAGATTAAATATTTTTTGCGGTAAATGTATATAACTTCTTCAACCTGTGAGACATTGGTTGCTTCAGTTTACTTGGCTTGTAAACAATACAGATAGACTTCTGACCTTAATCTTATTTTCAGTATCCAAGATGATCAAAACACATCCCGTGCATAATAACCCTCTATTACCATGAAAGTGGTCCAATTTACAGTACAATTACTCACGATATTTAAACCATAAACCACAAATTTATTGCAAATGCACTTTTATAGGCACTGTACACTATTGCATGACCATGTCCTGTCTTCATCTTAATAATTTTTATGACAAGTATAGTTTATACCACCCATGTCGATGTGTATGATAAAATATTTTATTTGGAGTACAAAGTTCATTTTTAAACAATTATTAATTTAAGATTAATTTTGATGCACATGCACAGGTGACTTTATACACTAATGGCTTATGCTCACAATTTCTTAAGCTTGCAAAAACAGTTTCAGATAGTGGTCAGGTCGACGACGATGATGATCTTGCAGGCCACAGCCCTTGTTATATGTCACTGTGTTTAGCTAGCTAAGTCTGCATGTGCACATCCAAAAATGTATGTTAGTATGGGGACCTGATGTTGCAACAAGTCCTGAAATAGAAGAGTATATACAGTCATCATAAATGTGTGTCAATTCCTTGAATCAGTGCCCATTGACAGCAATGATCATGTACACCATAAATATAGTGTTCATTGAGAGTAAAGGGCTTGCAAATTTGTAGTGTTTGTACTAATTACCCAGTCCCTATGGATAGAACATTCATTATATAGTTGGCCGTACAATAGTCACTGTCAAAGTGTTCTACAGTAGTAAAATAGTAAAACCAAAACAACAAAACCAACTGGTCAGGTTTATATGGAAGAGTCTCCCCCGACATGTTTTGGCCCTCACCTGGGCCTTCCTCAGAGTATGGGAGGCTCTTCAAACATTTTTATTTGATTTGACTACCTTAAGTACCCAAAGAGGTTCAGCTCTGACTTCTACAGTATTGTTTCACTTCTGATTTCCTTTAACATATTATTATAAAGTGTACTGTGTATCAGCCAACTCGCCATTATACCTACACGTACCTGCACCCCCATATGTAACATCCAGTTTCATCATTAATTTTACATATTTTACCCTGTGGTGCTTGCTTCATGGTCATTTTCCAGTAATTTTCATAATTGAATGATTCCAATTTGTACCACCAGGTGGGCAGCTCCGAGCACCAGAGGCGGGCTCTAGAGGACTTGGTGACTAATGAGAGGCTGCGCGCACAGGACCAGAATAATCGGATGGAGAAGAAAGTGCGTGACGTTCAGGACTTGCTGGTGACCAAGATGAGGGAGGTCAGCCTGGCACGTGATGCTCAGGTGTCGCTGAAAGCAGAGATTGAGTCCATGAAGCATCTGCTGGAGGAGGAAGAGAGGAGGTGAGGAATGTTTGCAGACTGCATGTATTTTATGTCTGTCAGTTGCGGGAGGGGGGGGGGAGCTGCTGTTTAATAGGCATTTTTTTTAAACTTGTAGTTGTAGTACGGTTGGGGAAAAAAGGTTCTCATGGAAAAAAAAAAAGATCTTAGAATAGCCAGATGCAGATGGCCAGGCTTTTATTTTATTCATTTTCTCCTTTTTTTCCCCCTCGTATTGAGGAGTCGTCATCCACATTTAGAAGTGTAGATTTCTGCGTGTACATATTGGTCATTTCAAATTTGAAAAAAAACCTGACCCACAGCTTTTTAAATAACCTGCATGCTGATGAGAAACAGGTATTTTGGGGGCTGTTATAATTGTTTTGGAAGTAATTTCAAAGCAGTGCTTCAAAACATTAATTTTCATTGTCGACAAAGAAAGTAGAATGAAACTTTGTGAAGTAGAAGCAAATTTGATGACATATTGGAAACAATTAATATAAAAGTCAAAGCATGCAAATATCAATTTAATAGGACACAGTTAATATATGTTGTTTAGACTGAATGGAATTTTGGTGTGGTTATAGATCCTGGGGCTTGAGGATCCATCTATGATCATAGACCTTGGAGCTTGAGGATCTGTTATAGATTCTGTAGCTTGAGGATCTATGATCATAGACCATGGAGCTTGAGGATCTATGATCATTGACCATGGGACTTGAGAATCTATGATCATAGACCATGGAGCTTGAGGATCTATGATCATTGACCATGGAGCTTGAGAATCTATGATCATAGACCATGGAGCTTGAGGATCTATGATCATAGACCATGGAGCTTGAGGATCTATGATCATAGACCATGGAGCTTGTGGATCTATGATCATAGACCATGGAGCTTGAGGATCTATATCATAGACCATGGAGCTTGAGGATCTATGATCATAGAACCTGGAGCATGCATGAAGATTTATGTTATTTTCTGTGAAGAATAGATCTGGGTTGTTTCTTTTTGTCCTGTCAAATAAGTGTGACAATCAGCAATTTATTCCTGGTTTGAAATGAAAGGTTGGAAAGCTAAGAGTGACCACAGAACTGTGGACCCTGGTTGCCGCACTAACTGTTTGAATTTTATCTAATTTCCATTTATGAAGAAAGTGTTCATGATAGTTTTCATTCATGCCTGTTTCTCTGTGAGTATTTCACACCAGATATGGTAATATAGGTTTAAACTCGTACCAGTAATGTGAATTGAGATAACTTATAATTTGAACATGTGTAAAATTCTTTGTGAGAGTCAGTGAATTAGTTTCTGCATTGCAGAAATTGCTTCTTAACATGTTGTCCTAGCATAATAATATATTGCTTCCTGCTGTAATTTCCTGACAAATTTGATCTTTGAAAGCTTAAAACTTGATGTCATACAAGATAGAACTCAAACTATCACAAAATACCACTGTTACAGAGCTGTGCCATCCAAGATGGCGTATGGCATAGACCAACGGTATAGTATGATGACATGTTTCCACTGAAACCAATTTGGATTTAATCAGTTATTTTGGTTCCATTTTAGTTTATTTAACCGCACCCGATTGTTGAACATTTAACTACTAATTGTGTATTATCTAACATGATTGACGAGAAAATTAATGCATGGTGTTGACATTGGTTTTGTTGTGGGATTTAAAGTGGTACCACAGGAGGTGTCCAGCAGTGGGTGTGTCCAGTTGAAGTGCCAAACCAACATTTCTCAAAACTTTCAAGTAGCAAACTGCAAAACTTGGATTTTTTTAAATTTTTTCCTTGCCTTTTGTTTTTGGTCCAAGTATTGCATAGTTTTATGTAGATATTGGTTTGGGACTGATGTCCTCAGTGATATGACATTGTACAAATTGCATTTTTCAGGGTTTTTCCTGAGGTTCATAGCAGGTGGCGTTTACTTATACATTTAGTAGTGTAAAATACTGAGTCTATTCTTCAGTGTATAGAGAGCTTTCTGGTTCAGTGCGTCTGTGAAGGGGCCTTATACTTGCTATATAGTGTACCATAAGCCTTATAGTCACAGGAAAAGGTACTGATGATATATTACTGTTGTCAACATCATTCTGATACTCACAGTAATTCTCATCTTGATAGGTCCATCGGGGAATCATTGCATAACTTGCAAGATGATGACAATTCAGAAATTATTGGGGAACCTGTAGCTCAGGTCTCTGATACTGGATAACAGTATTCAAGCAGTTTTCTTTCTTTTTTGCTTTTTTAGCTCTGCTGACTTGTCAGTCAGCAGAGCTTATAGAATCCGTTTGCGTCCGTCTGTCCGTCCATCCTTCCGTCCATCTGTCCGTCTGTCGTTAGACTTTTTATATTTTCGACTTCTTCTCAAAAACCGCTACATAGAATGTTTTGATTTTGCACATGGATGATCCCCAGGTGGACCTCTACCAAGTTTGCGAAGAAGATGATGATGCAATAATTTTTCTATTTTTTATGGATTTTTTAATTTATTTTTTGAAAAAAATTAAAATTTCTTCATCTTAAGAACTACAAAGCCAATTGCTTTGATATTGCACATGGAGTCATCTGGGGTCAACTAGTTCTTATTTTGGCCACCAGGTGGCGCTGTGATTTTTTCCTATTTTTATATGAGTCATTGCCTATTAAGGCTATTTTCGACTTCTTCTCCAGAACGGCTGAACAGAATTGCTTAAAATTTTATCAGAATATAGTTGGACATTAGACAATGAAAGTTTGCGAAAAAAATATGGATTTGTTAATTTTAGGCAAAGTTATGGGATATCAAACTTCGCAACTGTAAGGAAGTGCTGCAGCTGTATATATATATATATATATATATATATATATATATATATATACATATGGCAATACAGTGCATATATTACACTAATTGTATTTACCCTTTTGACTTCTTCTCAAAAACAGCTGTATGGAATGTTTTAATTTTGCACATGGATGTTGCCCAGGGGAACCTCTACCAAGTTTGCAAAGGAGATGATGATGCAATAATTTTTTCTATTTTTAATGAATTTTTTAATTTATTTTTTGAAAAAAAATCAAATTTCTTCATCTCAAGAACTACCTGGCCAATTGCTTTGATATTGCACATAGGGTCACCTGGGGTCAACTAGTTCTCATTTTGGCCACCAGGTGGCACTGTGATTTTTTTCCTATATTTTTTATGAATTTTTTTGTGTGTTAAGGCTATTTTCGACTTCTTCTCCAGAACAGCATGATAGAATTGCTTAAAATTTTATCCAAATATAGTTGGACATTAGACAATGAAAGTTTGCGAAAATAATATGGATATGTTAATTTTTGACAAAGTTATGCGATATCAGACTTTGTGACTGTAAGTGAGTGCTGCGACTGTACACCGGCAGCCATTGAAACAGCAAGGTATGTCAATTGATAATACATGTACTGCCATCAGCAGAGCTTATAGAATCTGTTTGCGTCCGTGGTCCGTCTGTCCGTCCGTCCTTCCGTCCTTCCGCAAAATTTATTTTAAGGACAAACTTTGCTACCACTCTACATACATGTATATAGCTGTACAAATCTAGACTGCAGTCCATGTGTTCCAATACTGTAAAAGCAGATCCCAGTCAGCAGAGCACAGGATCATCATGATCCTCTTGTTTCTTAATTTGAATTGAAATTCCACTGAAACTTAGATGTTTACTCATGGTGGGTTTTCATCACTGAAATGTCATACATACGTGCATGCTATAAGTATGGAAATATTTTCTAGGGGCACCATCCTCATGGTAAAATTTCTAGAATGGCCCATTCCATGACGTGAAGAGTCATACAACTGTATTGTTGTGTGAGAGTGGCAGTTGTCGAGTACACACTGCCACAGTCTGACTTTCTGTCCACTGTTAATAAAACACAGTCTGTCCAAACTGGCGGGTACATATGACTCACACATTGTATGTAAGCTGGTAAGTGTGTGGGTTGAATCCTTTTTCTGTGGGCCAGAAGTGGTTAACGCACTGGTACGACTTAATTGTTCCCAGTTTGCTAAATTGGACATAAAATGTTAATACAGTATTCACTCTAGTGGGAACACCAAAGTCTAACTTGAGTTTGTGTGTATGTAATATTTGTCAAAAAATATGTGTACTATGTGTGTCTGAAAATGGAGACTGACCTAAAATTAAATCTGAGTTCCAGTTTTGATTGATAAACAGGGACTGCTCTGACCATTAGCCGATTAGGCAAATGCTAATGTATGTTGAATTTAGCTCAAGAAATTTATAACTAAAATATTTTTAAATGAATTATTAAAAGGCCATTACACTGTCAGATTCTTTTAAATTATGCCTACATTTCCATGTTTGGCCACAGATTTTTTAAGTCGAGATCTGTTGAGAGATAAATATACAAAATTGTACATTAACAAATTCACATTGATTATAAATAGTAATTTTCCTCAGAAATATCATGTCTGAATATGAAAGCGTGGTCAATAAGTGTTACAATGTGTCCATCTGAAGTATTAAGGTTTTCTGTAGTTACCAACTAATACCACATTATTTCCTACTTCGAAATCCTCTCCGTATCCTGCCTCCATGTGTCTATACAACAGGTCACCGGCTAATTGGGTCTATGGCTGAATGTACCTTAACATAGGAAATGACTAATTGGTCTACTAACCCATTGGTGTGTGTTGGTAGTGATGAGGAGGACGGGTGTTTACCGCCTCCATGATGATGATGGTACCATGCATGACAGCTTGACAGTGTTTACAAATGACCTGGAAGTATCAATGATCTCCATCGTCGCAAAACAGGAGTATTTATAGTGTACTGTTGAAATATACCTGTATTGTATGTTGATTGGAAAGAAAAATAATGATTTGACCTTTTTACCTATATCTATAAACATGGTTACTTACATTAATTAAGTGTTTCATGTTATTCCAAAATGAATGTTATGTTAATCCAAAGTAAGTGTTACATAATTCCAAAATGTATGTTGTATTATGACATGCATAGACATCAGAATTGGCACATTTCTGTGGCAATGGAAAAAAAAATGAAACAAAAAGATTCAGAACTCTTGAAATTCAACAGCAGTCAGTCAAGATAAAAAACAATGTGTGAAAACATTGGATTTCATTTTGACCGTGGTAATATAGTTAATCTCTGTAGTGCCCACAGAGGCTACATGCTGCTTTGTTGCCCGGCTGCCACTCTTAACTCTACTGTTTAAATATTCAGTAAAGTTGCTTCATGGTATATTCATTACTCCTTATGATCACTGAGTTAAATATTCAAGGCTAGCAGACATTAACTGGCTGTAGTGCTTGCGTAAGATTTGTTTGTTTGTTTGTTTTTTTGTTGTTGTTTTTTTTTCAAGAATAATGTTGTTCTCTTCAGACTAAAGATAGTGGATCCAATGCGACCCCCCAAAGTGGCGTTCACGACCCCTAATGAGGAGACTACTGAAGATGGCCTGCCCCATGGGCCTCCTCCCATGGCATCCAATGCCCTGCCCATCTCCAAGCCCAACCCACCCCTTGGGCCAGTGACCACTGCAGAGCATGAACCCTCTCGCATCACATCCCCTCCCTTGGGGCCAGTGCGGGCCAGGTCTGCCCCAGGTAACTGGTGCTTCATGTTTGCTTTTGTTTTTAAGTATCTGATATGTCAACACTTCATTGTTTGTTAATATTGATGATTTCAGAACATTTGATTGAAGCTTGCTCTGGGTTGAAGATAAATTTGTGTCAATTGGGGAAACTTGTGGCAAGACTCCTGCATAAGTTTTGTATTTGTGTTTTTTTGTCCAGAATCACTTCCTAGTAGTCATTACCCTATTCCACAGTCTGAACTCTTTACTCTCCATAAGCTAACCTGTCCCTGTCTAACCTATATACATATGGAAGTACTATTGTCCATATTGTACACGTTCCTCTGTAAAATTTTGACATAGGCTGTATCAGCCTATTAGTTTGAAATATTTGATGTGCCTGGAAGAAGCCCTCACATGCCCCTGAAGCAGGAGGTGGGAGTTAAACAACCTGATGTGTCATGACTGTCAGATTAAAAATTTCCCCTAGAACATGTCTTTTTTCAGTGATTATACTCTTGTTCCGTCAAGCAACTGTTCCATTTTCTGTGGAGGAAGTATGTTCTGCTCTGTGTTCAACCTTATTAGACACTACTGTTGATACAGTGTAAAAATGTAACACTAACTTACATTTCAGTTCAAATCTTTGATGCCTGGCTGAAGATGAAAATAGTGATTTCTACCATAAATTTATATGAAAAAGAGGTGAAGGAGAATATGTCACCTCTTAAAGTGCCAAATTTTGGACTGAGTTAACAGCTTTTCTCGGCACGCATTGGGTGCAATGTGCCCAATGCATGAAAAGCTGTTGACTTGGGAGATATTTTTTCTGGAACTATAGGCATGCTGGCACTTGAATAAAAGGTCTTTTTACGAGGAATACAAATCTGAGATCCTAATGATAATTCAGACTAGCTTGACTTTGGTAGATCGACTTTAGATGTAATTGTTACTGAAAGAGTGAATATGATATCATACCCAGCCATTCCTGGTGCACATTATACCTTTCAATAGCTACTCAATGCAAGGATATTTATTGTACTTGTGTGTAATGCTATTAAATTTTGCTGATATTAACTTAAAGGCTTTCATTTTTATGTGTGTTTTATTTTCTTTGAAAATGTTAATTTTTTAACACTTGATTTATTTGAATAAACTTACTTAAATAGCATAAAGACTCATTTAAGTTAATCAAACTATGGTATTTTTCTTTTCATAAAAAAAATAATGCTCGTGTTGTTATGTTCAACAGCAAGGGCATCCCAGAAAAGGCTCATTCCTACTGGTCTTGGACAAGGAGAAGATTACTTCAACAGGATGTTCAAGGATCTGAAGACACAAAGTTTGACCCCTCCCAAGACTCCCAGCCCTCCCCCAGAGAAACCCTATGCCTCAGAGGCCCCTGGTGCCCCTGGCAATTTGGAGAGGGTAGTTACCCCGTCAGACAGGTCAGGTAATGAAGACAGGCCTGCCAGCTCCACCTCACATGACTACACCACTTGTACCTCCAGGTGAGAAATGGTTACCATAGCAACCCTACTGGTAACCATATAGCCACCGTTTACTTTTGCATATTTGATAAGAATTGTGCCTTTAAGTGAAAGTGTGGCATAGCAACCACCAGACCAAAGTTACAACTCTATGTAACTGTTAATATACAATAGACAGGCACATGGTACATTCTGCTAAAGTACTTATACATGTATAATGTAAAGTTCTGTTATTGTATAAGCCTATATGATACATTCTACCAAAGTACTACATATAGCTGTTGATACATAAATGATACATTCTACCAAAGTACTACATATAGCTGTTGATACATACATGATACATTCTACCAAAGTACTACATATAGCGGTTGATACATACATGATACATTCTACCAATTTTGAAAGTACTGCATATAGTTGCCTGCTAAACAGACTATTGTTTCTCGTGTCTGACTGTGCTCCACACAGTGCTCACACAGTAACAATAGCGTAACTTAGTCTTTCTTAGCAGGCAATGCATATACAGTGGAACCTCATTCATACAGACCTCATTAATCTGTATGTCTCATTAATCTGAACACTTCTCCAGGAACAGAATTGTTCACTTCAAATAATAGTGATTCAGTAATCCAGGTGCTTCATTAATCTGAATAGTTCACGGGAGTACAAAGGTGTTCGGATTAACGAGGCTCTACTGGAGCTGTTTATATGTACATGGTACATTCTACCAAAGTACTGCATATTGTTGTTAATATATACATGATGCATTCTGCCAAAGTACTGCATATAGCTGTTGATATGTACATGATACATTCTATCAAAGTACTGTGTATAGTTTTAATATATACATGATAAATTCAAGGACTACATGAACCTCTTGGTCTGAGACTTTTTGTGGGGATACATTGCTGATAAAATAGAGTAACAAAATTACATGACATTTGCAAAACATTTCTCTCAGAAAAAAAAACAAAACAATGACACTAACATGGAGTAACTTCAGAAATTGTTACAAAAGGGTACATTAGCATGGTAATTCTGATTTAGCATAAAATGATAAGAGAATATTCATACTCGCTCATCTCCTGTGGTCCAGTGACAGGCAGGAGCTGGTTTTGTACTGGACAGCATGTAGGTTGGGTCAGTACACAAGGGTTAATATGCCAGTGCAAAGAATCAAGTTTTCATGCATGTGGTAAGAGCAGATGCAGTATATATACAGTGTACCTGCCTCCCTAGACAAGTGTGTATAGTACCTGTAAATAAATCGAATCTCCACAAGTGCTAAGTTAACCCTTTTCCCGTGAATTAAGACTGAGTCAACAGCTTTCCTTGGCATGGGTTGGGTTCTTGTGCCCAACCCATGCCAAGGAAAGCTGTTGAGCTGGGGAATGTGATCTTGACAGGTCTCATCTACAATTCTCAGTCAAATTGTTTTTCATTACTGTTGGAATTAGTGAAAAACACTGAAGCAGTGACATTTGACCACCAGCCGGTTTTGGCCGGTTTAAGGGGGAAAGGGTTATGACGTTGTCTACCTTAATGTTTGTATATAGATTTATTTTTGATATAAAACAGTTTGAATGAAAGTGTAGATGCGACATATGAGGGAATCTTTCGATCCAGTCTTATTCTGACCAGGGAAGGGTTAAAAACTTGTATCATTGACACTAATGTGTGGAGTTCTTGTTTTATAGCCATGGTGCATTATGTACCCGTATTAAGATGAAAATTTCAAGATCTCTGACATACTGTGGGGTCTTTAGCATGCAGTGTACAGGCACAAACTGCCACATTTTTTGTTTTGGTTACAGTGCAACAGGAGACTTTCGCATCCTAGAGGTACATCCCGAGGGCAAGTATGTGCGACTATTGAACGCCTCCAAACTAAACAAGGTACGTTGTTTGAAAGAAACAACTTTGAAAAGTAAGAAATTACAGATGATGCATGTCACTGTGAGGATAACACTGGTCTACATCATTGCTGTGTTGGTTTAAAATAATTTAATTTCTTGAAAGAAAAAACAATCGGGGAGCAGGCAATGCCTATATGAACTCGTTTGCTGTGGTGTGTTGTGAAAATCATTGCCCAGCGTTTGACACTGTCATACAATGTGTACATCATTGCCCTGTGTTTGACACTGTCATACATTGTGTACATCATTGCCCTGTGTTTGACACTGTCATACATTGTGTACATCATTGCCCTGTGTTTGACACTGTCATAGATTGTGTACATCATTGCCCTGTGTTTGACACTGTCATACATTGTGTACATCATTGCCCTGTGTTTGACACTGTCATAGATTGTGTACATCATTGCCCTGTGTTTGACACTGTCATACGTTGTGTACATCATTGCCCTGTGTTTGACACTGTCATATGTTGTGTACATCATTGCCCTGTGTTTGACACTGTCATATGTTGTGTACATCATTGCCCTGTGTTTGACACTGTCATACATTGTGTACATCATTGCCCTGTGTTTGACACCGTCATAGATTGTGTACATCATTGCCCTGTGTTTGACACTGTCATACGTTGTGTACATCATTGCCCTGTGTTTGACACTGTCATATGTTGTGTACATCATTGCCCTGTGTCAGACACTGTCATATATTGTGTACATCATTGCCCTGTGTTTGACACTGTCATATGTTGTGTACATCATTGCCCTGTGTTTGACACTGTCATATGTTGTGTACATCATTGCCCTGTGTTTGACACTGTCATACAATGTGTACATCATTGCTCTTTGCTTGATAGACTCTCATTATTCACATTTTGTTTTATTTCTGAAAAATTGTCAGTCAGATTCTCTTCAAATGTGGAGACATACCTTGGATGAATTTGTACCTAGTTGTTCATTAGGTCATGGTCCATTAATTACATTTTTTTAATGAATTTCTTTGCTCATTTTTTGGCAAAATCTTAATCTTCTTTTTCCAAAACTACTCAGCCAATTGCTTTAAAATTGCACAGAATACTACTGTTCCCATGTAGACCTTAATCGGTTTAAAAGATGGTGCTGTGATTTTTATGCCCCCCTTCGAAGAAGGTGGAGCATGTAGCTTTGCTCCTGTTGGCAGTAAAGAGACTTTGGTTTCCACACCGTAACTCAAGAAGCTTTTGAGATAGAACTTTGATAGTGCCCAGGTATATACTCCAGTATAAGGGTTAGGTGAAGTATGAAGGTGGTTAACCTGACCCTATTCCAAGGTCATTGAGGTACTGTAGTAAGTTTTGGTATCCACATGGTAACTAGAAAAGTGTTATGATAGGACTTGTATATTGCACAGGATTATAGTCCTTATCCAGGGCTAGATCAAGTTGCAAGATGGGTGACCTTGACAAAAATTCAAAGGTCTCAAGGTCACTGTAGGAAACTCAGTTTGTGCATTGTAACTCGGAATTTAAGTTGTAACTTCAATATTGCACATGATAATAGCCCTCAATTAGGGCTTGGTGAGCTTAGAAGATGGATGACCTTGACCAAATTCCCAAGGTAACCACCTAGAGCTCTATTAGTGAACTTGGTTTTTGCATGATAACTACAGATGTTTTCCACCTCGGGCTTTCATTTTGCACAGGAAAATAGCCTTCTCTAAGAGCTAGATCAAGTTTTGAAATGGGTGATCTTGAGTCAATTCCCAAGGTCACAGAGCCACATTACTGAATTTGGTGTCTGCAGAATTTTTTGAGCAAGAGCTTTTATTTTATAGATGTTCATAGTCTTCTTTTAGGGCCAGATTAGCTTCGACGAAGGTTGACTTTGACATAATTTCCAAGATCACAAGGCCAATTTTTTTTTTACAAACCTGTCTTGTTTACTATTCTTATGAATTTTTGGGAGTTTTTGTAATCTTTGACACTGTTTCCCATAGGGCAAAGCTGAAATCTTTTCAAACTTGGCAGGACTGTAGCTTGACTCAATCTCCACCAAACTTGTTTAGCAGATAGGAGTACTATCAATGGCTGATTTTTAACAAATTTTGAAATCACATAATGATTGGTAAGCATACACGTTATCATGGTTACAAATTATAGTGGCGTACATGTATGTATGCGTAATTTTGTCCGAAACAATGATCACATCCACTGTAGATATGGTTGGGATGTACCTTGGATGAATCTCTATCAAACAGATTTAACAAGTGTTTTGGGGAAATCATAAACAATCTTCTCTAAAGCTGCACAGCCAATGTCTATGAAACTGCATGTGAACCCTTCTGGAACCCCTCAACTGTATTTTTTCAGATGGTGCTGCAAACTTTTTTGATGAATTTTTGTGTGGGCTTTTGCTACGTTTGATTTCCTCAAGCTTGCTGGGAATGTAGTTTGATTTAGTCATTGCTAAACATGCAGATTTAGTGCCACCATTTAAAAACTTGATTTTTAACAAATTTTCAAAATTAAATACAGATCAATAAGAATATATGTTGGCATGGTTAATATTGGCACACTGGTGTACATGTATAAATTTCCTCTACAACCATACAGTAGATTCACTTCAAACTTGGTGGGGATGTACTCTTGAAGGATTTTAATATAAAACTAGGTCACTATGAGTTATTCGTATCCATGTGTCATCAGCTCAAAGTGAAGCTAGGCTCAGCTCTGCCTTTCATCTGGATGGTTATATGTAATGTTTCCAACAGGAGGATGAGTTTGGTGGCTATATGGTGCAGCAGAATGTTGGGGGTAACCCAGTCGCCGTGTACCGCTTCCCACCCAGGACCAAGTTTTTGACTAACAGTACCATCACTGTGTGGTCCGGCACCACGGAGCCCATCAAGCACCAGCCACCTACAGACTTTGTGTGGAAGGAGCAGCAGAAATGGGGCACAGGGCCTGAGTGTACCACCATCCTGTGTAAACCTAATGGACAGGTAGGTATACATAGGGCCTGAGTGTACCATCATCCTACGTAAATCTAATGGACAGGTAGGTATACATAGGGCTTGAGTGTACCATCATCCTACGTAAATCTAATGGACAGGTAGGTATACATAGGGCTTGAGTGTACCACCATCCTATGTAAACCTAATGGACAGGTAGGTATACATAGGGCCTGAGTGAACCACCATTCTGTGTAAACCTAATGGACAGGTTAGTATACATAGGGCCTGAGTGTAGACCTAATGGGCAGTTAGGAAAACATAGGGCCTGAGTGCATGTTCACCATCCTGTGTAAACCTAATGGACATGTAGGTAAACATAGGGCCTGATTTTACCACCATCCTGTGTAAACCTAATGGACAGGTAGGTATACATAGGGCCTGAGTATACCACCATCCTGTGTAGACCTAATGGATAGGTAGGTACACTTAGGGCCTAAGTGTCCACCATTCTGTGTAAACTTAATGGACAGACATGCATTATGGGGCCTGAGTAATTCATAATTCAGCATAAGCCTAATGGACAGGTGGAAAATACTGTCTTATAGTATTTTTAGTATGGTTTTATCATTAAATTTAATCGAGAATAAAGGAGTAATGTGTAAGTTAAAGTAACATGTCTGGTAAAAAGTATGCCATATTAACTTTACCATAGAACATTTCAATTGTGACTGTGGGAAGACCACTCCGGTTATATGTGCAGTGTTTCTTCCAGCCATATGGTTATTTGTGCCAAGTGCTAGGCTGGCTCAGTTACTTCATGTGCCACTTACATGATGTTGAGGAATCAGGGACCTTTCCACTGAACACCTTAGAGTAGACACAGTGGAAAAACCTTCACTTTGATTTATGCCCAACATGCTGAATAAAATACTTAAAAAATTGGTTGTCAACATCGTGAGCCATTCATGACGTTGACTGTTCACACCATACTATATAAGGCGTAACACAAACCATTTAGATCTCGAGATGTATGGTGTGGCAGCCATTATCCTCAGTCCCTGAAGAGCCACTCTACTGGCAAAACCAGTCACACTATCAACAGCGGGCATTACAGGGAGTTCTGCCTTCGCTAAGTCATTTTTCCATGATCAATAAAATGACTTAGATTTCACCAGGAATATAATTACGGTGTACCCATTACATACATGTATATGAGAGGTGTACCTGTACATGACCAGATGTTGACTGTACTTTCAGGCCGTGGCCTGGATGACTGCTGCCCACCGCTTTACTCGAGACGCGTATGATCAGACTCCCACCCAGTGCACCACGCCCATCCAGCATGAGGAAGGTATGTTGTCCAAGTTTTACAGCTAATTGCATGCAACTGCATAATCAAGATATAGATTTTGTCACTTCTAGAAATTAATAAGTGCAAGTATTACAGTGGTACCTGCTACACGAGACCACCCCATACTGCCGGGAAACATGGTCGTGCACTGCAAGTGGTCTAAAAATAAAGGTAAATAGTGCTGTCCAGCTGAAAATCTCTGTAAAAAAATTTTCTTCCTTTTAACATTTTTTCCACTTTTTGAGAAATGAGAAACGCTTCTTTTGGAGAAAACTTGTAGCAGTTTTGAAGGGCTTTGTAGAAAAATTTTACAAATTCTCTAGTTAGATAGCCCTGGTAAATTATGAAAGAAATGTAGCTAAGTGTCTTGAGAGAACAGCCTTAAAAAGACCTACAATCTCATGGCAGTGGTCTTTATAGCAGGTGTCAGTATATTGGTAATTGTTGAGCTTTCATTTTCCTACTTTTAAAGTCCAGTTATCAATTTTGGGCTCCAAAAGATTTGGAGATTTAGCTCTTTTTCCTACAAAACGAAATGTCACTCAACGCGAACTACTTCCCAAGAACTTCTTTATTAATTATTTTTCAGTTAAGCTGTCCTAGTTCTTTAAAAAAAATCAGGGTTAAGAAATTTAGGGACATTAGTTCATCCTGTTTGTCAACAAAATAAAAATAAAAGGTTGAAGAAGTATATTTTCATAATAATAACAATAGGTCATATTCAATGTAAACTTGACTCTAGGACCACCAAAATCAGCCATGAGTTTGTGTTCTTTCATCAGGCAGTGGGTTAAATCATATCTTCATTACAGTCATCAAGTAGCTGAGCTTCACATTTTCACAACAATTGTAGTCCTGTGCTGTTTGTGAAACAGCACAAATGAAAAAGTGTGCCTGGATGGGGGTGGCTGGGATGAAGGGTATTGCATGTATAAATGCCAGCCATTGTGAAAGGAAAGGCTGCTGTAGGCCAGGGCTTCACAAGTACAGGGGGCACCACTGCATAGCGTACTGCCTGTTTTGTGGTATCAGTTATACCATAGTACCCTTGGTAGCCCTTCTGTCAGCCAACCCTGGTCTCATATGAGAGGCAATCTTAGTGGCTAGTAGAATTATCCATTAAGGACTATGGTCTCATATGAGAGGCAGTCATAGTCACAGGTACTCATAGCGAAATAAATTATGCAAATAATGTGTTACAATTATACTAGTGTTTGCATGGCTATTTGCCACGCCTCCCCATAGTGGTCATAGTGGCAAGTAGAGTTATCCCTTAGGGACTGTGGTCTTATATGAGAGGCAGTTTTAGTGGCAAGTAGAATTATCCCTTAGGGACTGTGGTCTCATATGAGAGGCAGTCTTAGTGGCAAGTAGAATTATCCCTTAGGGACTGTGGTCTCATATGAGAGGCAGTCTTAGTGGCAAGTAGAATTATCCCTTAGGGACTGTGGTCTCATATGAGAGGCAGTTTTAGTGGCAAGTAGAATTATCCCTTAGGGACTATGGTCTCATATGAGAGGCAGTCTTAATGGCAAGTAGAATTATCCCTTAGGGACTGTGGTCTCATATGAGAGGCAGTCTTAGTGGCAAGTAGAATTATCCCTTAGGGACTGTGGTCTCATATGAGAGGCAGTCTTAGTGGCAAGTAGAATTATCCCTTAGGGACTGTGGTCTCATATGAGAGGTAGTCATAGTGGTAAGTAGAATTATTCCTTAGGAGCTGTGGTCTCACATGAGAGGCTGTCATAGTAGCAAGTAGAGTTATCCCTGAGGGACTGTGGTCTCACATGAGAGGCAATCATTGTGGTAAGTAGAATTATCCCTTAGAGACATAATACCAATGCATCAGCATGCAACTATTTCTAATCAAAAGCACAGAAATGGTCCACTGTCTAAATGTTTGCTCTTTTTTTTCATGGGGAATGGTATTCAGATGGTAGGTCAACAGTTTCATTGGTGAACTGTGGGTGCACTCCACCAAGGAAAACTGTTGACTCAGTTGTCACAAGGTTACTATAAAGATGTTGGGTCAAGTGTTTTGTTTCTAGTGACAAGTAGTTGTAACTCATTCCACCCTGACAGAAGACCAAGCAAAGCTGTTGACCATGGGCATATAATTTGGAATGATCTTCCAAGCAAGTTTCATCCAAAATATAATCCCTAAATTAGTAAAATACAATTAGCCGACGACATTTAGATATTAGCAGGAAAAAGCATCATTGTGGTGGAATGAGTTAACACAGATAACAGCAGCCTTTGTAGCCTAAATGAAAGACCACCTGCTTCCCTGTCCCCTTGAATTCAGACTGAGGCAACAGCTATCTTTGAGGCAGGTTTGGCTCTTAGTGCCAAAGCTGCCTCAAGGAATGCTGTTGACCATGTTGATGCTATTCTAACATTAAAGGCCCGTCTGCCAGTCTCATTCAAAGTTTTTGTCACTATGTCAATTTGAAAAATTATCAAAAATCATTGAAGCAGATAACATTGTCACCTCCACTTGTTTTTTGTCCAGTTTAAGGGGTAAAGGGTAAAAAAAAAAACGGAAAAAAATTATTGACCTCTTTGGTATTCTCAGAAAGATTTTACTTTACATGTAGTTTTGTATTGCCTGCAAAGCAGACCCAAGCTCTACGTGTAGCAGAAATAACATGAAACTTGGTGTGTTTTGGAGACATTTTTAGTAATATGGCTACAAGAGGTGCTGGTATGCAAAGAAATATTTTGTGCAGGCTAGGTTAGATTGTGAACGATACACAAACTACATGTATGTATCAAAAAGAAAATGACTGTGGAACAGAAAGTAGACTGTGAATGATGTGGAAGTCAAAAGTCAAGTTAAATGATGAAGTAGTCTTTAAAATGTGTATTCAGGGCTGTATTTCTGAGCCAATAAACAAGCTCACTCACTCCCACCCTCACTACACCAATGGGGGACAGGGGATAAAAATCAACATTGTACATGTATTTGTGTTTTTTCATCCAGAACCACTTCCTGGTAGTCATTATCTTATTCCATAGTCCAAAAAATCTGTACACTCCATAAGCTAACCGGTCACTGTCTGACCTATCCACAGATGGAAGTATGTATGTGTACTGATTACACAGACAATTTACTTCATGCTTTGACACATTAGCTGATTTGAGTTTCTCATTTGTTGTTGTTGTTGTTGTTGTTTTTTTTTTTTCAATTATATTTTTACTGATTATATGACTGCTTGGGTTTTTGGATGTCTTTTCGATTCTGTAAAACATCTAATGGTTATTGTAAAGACATTGCGAAAAGTTCAAATTCACCCTCACATTATACCAATCCTTCCAATAATTGACTTAGTTTAAATTGATATCAGATTGAAAACTGCTTGATGAGATTGATAACAGAGACTCTTAATAATAGATGAGATTGGGTGAGTGATGAGGTCATAGGTCATCCATACATCATGTGTCAACTTTCAACAATGGAGGCCATGAGGACAAATTTATCTGCTCCAATCTCAGGTAGCTCCTATCAAATGTTTGCCTTAATTGAATTACTGGTAAGTTTTATTACCCCTTCACACTGGCAGCTGGTCAGAGACCAAAGGTTTGCACTAGAGCCCAGCTGGTTGCCAGGGGCAATGTTGATAGCAACAAGGGGTAAAGGATTTACTGGCCCCTTACAACAACAGCTAAAAGTACAAGCACTGCACTTGCCAGGTGCTTCTGTGTTGTTAGGGCCCATTGTTACACATCAATGGAACAGGAAAAACAATGACGTAACCAAACTGGACAACCTTTGGTGTGCCTCAAAATGTGACCAGACTTGCAATGCCTTAGTGTTGCAGAGAAACTACAAGACTTGGGGAAGGCTTGACCTACTCATTCATTTCCTCAATATTATGAAAATATTTGATATTAGACTGGAGGTTACATGAGCACACTTGATTGCAGGTGTTAACCACAACGATCCAAGAAACCAAACAGTAGAAATGGAGGAGCTGACAGAACTCAGTATGGACTTTAACGCTCCCAAGCCAGACCCAGTCTACCTGCGCAGGGAGAAAGATCCAGCACCCTCCTTGGTGGCTCAGAAACACCCACATGGCACGAGTCCCCCCTCAGCTGTCCATCCCAGCACAGGTCAAGGGAGACAATTAACATATGGCAATGACAACAGTAGTGTCAACAGGCAGTCTCGGTCACAGTCAGGCAGACCTGATCCCATACCTGGTGAGCCACCTAGAGTATTTACCTTAGCTTAAGTTTGCTGTGTGTATATGTTCAGTTATTTATTGTAAGAGGGCTGTTATATAATTGTTTAAAATATGCATGAAGTGAACTGCAATTTTATTTGAAGTTCATGTAGCCTATCTGAGGTCCAAAGCATCAGAAAATAAAAAAGTCCCAAGTGGATGTATCATGCATGCATGATATACTCCCCCCCACCCCCCACCCCCCCAAAAAAACGAAAAAACACACACACACAAAACCCCAAAACACTTGATTAAATAATGCTGCTACTTATATATAAAAACGGATAAATATGAAAGAGATTTTATTGTCATGCACAGTCCTTCATTGTCAGTACATGTTTTTGTATTTATTGTCAAAACAATATACATTGCAGTAAATACATATGAAGAAGTAATTATGTGATGGGGGCTGGTATCCAGAAGGGCGTACATGGCGCCTTAAGATTCCAATAATATTGTAGGAAAACTTCACAGGGAAAGGGACAATAATTAATACAGTCTTACACAGTAAGCATTGTTTACAATTCAACAGAAGTAAACAAAAATAAGTAAACAATGTGGGTATGTTAGATATAAATGAGAGACTATTATATAGTATACAAAAATTGGCTTATATGTTAGTTGGACAGTCTACTGAGGAAGTGGTATATTTAGCAGAATTTTTGATATATTGAGACTATTGGCAGAATGTACTTTTATATTGGGGCAATATATTCCCTAACTTAATTTCTTTGAAGAGACAAGGGAAGCTTGCCCAAGATTGTCATATTGCGTTTCCCATTTCAGCTAGGCGACTGGTGCCAAAGGTTGCAGGTTCGAGTCCCGCTCGTTCCGAACATGAAATATATACAATGAACAGTAGTACCAGACTGTCTTGTATTGCATGTGCATACAAAGTTTGTGGATATGAACCACTTATCACAGATTGGAGGAAGTGTAGTTATACTTGTATATATACAGTAGAATCTCCAATTAATACCATCTCAATAAAGAGACCATTTCTATATTAAGACCACTGATGTGTGAATCCGTTTTTGTTTTCCTTCATTAAATTATATCCCCATTAAAACCACTCCCTATTAAGACCACATTTTTCAGTCCCTTAGGTGGTCTTTATAGGGAGATTCCACTGTACTTATCAAATAATCATGTAAGTTGACAAATGTTGGTAATTTCAATTTATTGCACAATGGAGCAGGATGTGATCTGGCAAAAATTAAGATTTGTACAATTTTGTTTTAGAAGATTTCTGGTCATTTTAAATTGGTGGCATAGTTGGAGATCCAAAGAATGTTGCAACATATTTGATAGGGATACACAAAATGATGATACAAAATTGTTAAAATGTATGAAAAGTAGCTGAATATGAGTGAGTGACTTCAGTTTCGTACAAATAATCTTGAACTGTACATGTAGATACATGTAATGGTAATGCAGTTGATGCAATGAGTGTCCACTATATTTTTACAGCTTAATTGCTTGAATGAAAGCAAGACAGCAGTTACGCAGCTTGTCAGTTTTGAAGCCCACAGGGTGTAACTTTTCTCTGTGTGCTTGTGTTTCAGGGGCGCCATATGCCGGAGCAGCGGCTCAGAGAATGGGCAGTGCCTCTCTGCGGAGATATAGTCCAACAAACAATTCCAATGTGAGGGGAAGTGGAGCTATAGCTAACAAGGCCGTGAGTCCCACTTTCTCTGTTCAATATTGAAAGCTGTTGTAGTGATAAATTGCTCCTTAATCTGGATCAGTGTCAAGCCATTTGGAGTCTGATATTAATAACTGGTGTTTGTTTATCAGGTCGTGTTACGAAGGCCTCTATACTTCTCAATAGGTTATTTTGCAGATTATGTTCACCTGTACACTATGAAACCTCATTTAAAAGACCACTTTAATACTGGCTGTGACAAATTGCATTCACCTGTACATTGTAAAACCTGGGTAAAAGGCATGGTACACCTTCTGACTCATGTATATATAATTATGATTATATTCATTTCTGTCTATGGCTACACTCTAATACCCTCAAAAATATATATTTTCTGAAAGAAAACATAAAATCAAGTTTGATCCTGGCACTGAATATAAAAATTTTGCATTGCTATTGATGTAATTAAATTTTAATCAAAATTCTTAAAATTTGCATAAATTTTAAAATAGCATTTTAATAAATAAAAGTCAGATTTAGTTTATAGTGTCAAATGGAAGAACACATAATACACTCCAAAATCATACTTTGTTTTTTTTTAAAGGGTCTTGTTCTAATTTATTGGCTGTTTAATTTTTTTAAAAATTAAAAAGAAAAAATAATTTAGATATTCTGTAAATTTGGAGCTGAAACCTTTATGCAACATTTAAAGTACCCTTTTCCTGGTAGATGTGTACTGTTTTATTTCCCATATGACAATAATGTTTCCCGTTTTTGGTGTTTGTGCTATTTTTTCTGCAAAAACAGGTCAAATTTAAGTTTTTAAATTAAGCAATTACAATTCAATTCCTGAACATTTACAGAGATTTGTTTAATTTCGATAGCTTCATCCAAATGCATACTTTGAGAAAATATATATGTCAAATAAGAAGTTGAGTGTATATAAGAACATAGTTTGGAACAAAGTTGCTTTTTCTGGGTAAAGTGCTGCAAAAGTGTACCATGCACTTAAAAGACCACTTGCTGAAATTACATCCACCTGTACATTGTGAAACCTGGTTTAAAAAACCACTGTCATTGACTGCAACAAATTACATTTACCTGTACATTGTAAAACCTGGTTTAAAAGACCACCTACTTGCTGTGACAAACACATTCACCTATACAAGGTGAAACCTGGTTTAAAGACCACTGTTATCAGCTGTGAATACTGGAAAGCCATCAGTCTCAATGGCTGGGTCACTTTTGGATCTTGGGCTTGTGAAAACACACATATGTAGATTCAAACATAGTGGCAACTATTGTGTTTGGCTGGAATGTAACTATAAATAGAATGAGAAGATTTATACTGCTTTTGATCCCATAGTATTGTGGTCATATTGGAGTGTTATGTTATATGGCCATATCAAATATCAACTGTGGACTTAGAAGAGATTGAAATTTTAATGAGTGTCATGTGTAATGCCTCAGGTAAACTTGGAATTTTGTGGAAAAAGAGGTACTTAATTTAACTCATTCCACCCTAATGACGCCTTTTCCCGCAAATATCCAAATGTCGTCTGCTTATTGTGTTTTACTAATTTAGGGATTATTTTGTAAAATTTTGGATAAAACTTATATGGAAGATCATTTCAAATTATATGTCAACAGCTTTCCCTGGCAGGCTCTGGGCGCATTGCGCCCAGAGCGTGCCAAGGAAAGTTGTTGACTCGGTCTTCTATCAGGGTGGAATGAGTTAAGTTACATCCATAGAGAACTATATCACCTTTTGCAACCTGTTTTTTTCATCATGTGGTCTATGCTCTTCATACAGTAGTGCCTATACTTTCTATGAAAATTGTGCCTTGATCATGACAAACAGCCAGGTTTTCGTGGCCACATTTTCCAAGGTGCTGGAGATAATTTCTTTGTCAATATACTCACCACAAAAGATCACCTGTCATGTAAGTCCAGGTGTGGCAGGCAGAAAGAGTGGTTCAAAGACGTGGCAGTGGGCAATCCAGTCAAACTCGCTGTAAAGACAAGTTGTGGGGGACCACCTGGTTTAAGGGAAAACTTTTCAAGGACATTTGATCTGTTTTCCTCATTACTGCAAGAAATCCCACTATGAATCACCAGCTAGGCTTAGTATGGGCTGTAGAGGGGTGCAATGGTCTTCCAGGTCAGATGCTGGTGTGTACAGAGGGTTAACAATGCTTTAGGTTTTCTTTGGATGTGATGTTCAAAGTGTCAAGCAGAATGCCTGATTCTTCACTGTAAATCTTGAACAAAAGGCTGCCCATTGATCTAATGATACAAGTATTAATGAGGTCCCTTGCTGGCAAGAAGACACATTAGAAAGACCACCTTCTGTTTACTAATTTTTGAAGCTGCATGCTGGTTTAAAAAAGTTGTGTAAAAGGCTGGTTGTTTTTCACCTGGCAGTCATTACTGTAACTTACATTTTAATAATCTGTACAGTACTCAATACAGAGATTTGTATCTTGTAATCATTTGAGCTCTTTGTATGTTTGGTGGTGCTGGGAGCAGAAGCAATCCCATCCCTTACCATCATAAATCTGGCATTGACAATCATTCTAGGAGGGCATCTTGAAGCTTGAATCAAAACCTGCCATAAAGATATGCCATTTCAAACCAAGTGGTTTTTCACTGGAAGCTCAAACAAAATGAGAAGTTCTTACTAAGTGGGTTGTCAATCAAGCCAGGGGGGTCTCACATAAGGACTTTTTGAAGATAAGAAGATGGCAACTGCTATCAATCCTTAACTCATTCTATACCAGTCCCTGATATTTCCATATATTTGCCTAGATTTAAAAAAAACAATTGCATGTTTAAATTCTTCCTGAAAAGAGCTTTCGTTGAAGTACCAACATGCCTATATTCTTAAGTCAGTGGTTCTGGCACTGCCTGGCAAGTCATGCTGCAGCTGCCGCAAGGGCAGCTGCAGCATGACTTGCCAGGCAGTGCCAGAACCACTGATCAAGGCCTGTGACCATAGTATAGAATGAGTTAAAAGAAATAAAAAATCAGCAGAGGGAAAGCATCGCTGTTGCATGAGAAAACCATTATACTGTGGATATGATTTTGTTTGGCGTGGCTGACCTGTCTGTGATGTGCTGTGCTTGTCTTCCAGGCGGGGGCTATTCGTTTCGGTCCTCCCACCCCCTTTCTGTCTCCACTGCAACAAGAGTATGCTCTAGCTTATGAAAACCGGACCACAAGTTTGGTCCCATAGATATAGCTACCTCCACCATAGGTTAGTCTGGTGTTCAGTTATTTGTTTGTTGTTTTATTTTGGTTGCTCTAATTAGCTTTCTCTGGCTTTGAGCACTATCCTAATTGCTTGGTTATGTATGCAAATCCCTTGGAAAAATATACAAATATCACAGTAGAAGAGATCGGGAACAAAAGAGTAATTTTTATATGATAGAACAGTTTTAGTTATGCCAGAGTACTAGCTGCTAAAACACTTTTGTGTCCCCATGATTCTAAGTCATCTGCTGAGAAATTACCAACAGCTTGCATATACCGTATCCATCTTAATAAGTGCACACTCCCTAATAAGTGCTCCCCCCCCCCATTTTTTTCACAGAAGGACCCCAAAATATCTCATAGTTTTCAAGCAAGTGATAGAATTTATTATTACGCTTAGAATCTACATTTTTTTCAGCTTTTGTGGATGAAATTTTTTCATAGCACACTGTGCGCTTATTAAGATGAATATGGTAATCATGATAATTGCTACTCATAATGAAACCTAGTTTCTAATTTCCTGCAGTGCCAGCTTGCTTCTGATAGTATACATCTATAGTTTCACTTTTTCCTTGAAGATACCTGGCTGGTGCTGTTGAAAGTTTCACTAACAATGCTAGCTTGCTTGCTGACAGATATGTTTCACTTTCCCTGCCGTCTATTAGTCCAGTAGCATGCTTTAAATTTCATTTAGTTCTGGCAATGAACTTGCACACATGTAGCTTTTTTTTAATGCTCAGCTGACTTGTCAGTCAGCTAGGCTTATAGGATTATCAGTCATTTGTTATCTGTTGTCCGTCGTCCTCCTTGTCATTGTTCTTGTCGTGATTGTCCATTCATATTTCACATTTTCAACGTCTCCAAAACCATTTGGTAGATCATTTTGAAACTTATCAGGTACCTACCTTGGGTGAATCTTTGCCAAATTTGAACAAATGGTCATGCTCCATTGATTTTTGGATTTTTTTCATTTGATGTTTTGTTGACAAAAATCTCCAAAATTGCTTTTTAATTGCTTCAAAATAGCATAAGGATACTTCTTAATCCCCCTAGACATTAATTTGTTCAAGAGGTTGTGCTACAACCTTTTTTCCATTCTCTTTTTTTTAAAAATAAGTTTCCAAAGCTATTTTCGACCTCTCCAGAACCACCACTCAGATTATGCAGAAATTTGGTGGGGTTGTATTCTGTGGAAGGGTCAGTTAAAGCTGTTGCATAGGTGGTGATAAAGCAGGACCCTGGCTTTGATGGACTTTTTCATTTCAGATTCTTGTCAGTGATGCATACATTCCTATAGATTATTATTAATGTTAATCATGAATTGGTAATTCACATTTTTGACTTCTTAAAAACTGTCAACCAAATTCACTTCATACTTGGTAGGGATGTACTTTAGGTGGGTCTGTATTGATTTTTATTCAAATGGTCATGTTCCGATGACTTTTTTTATTTTTAATGATATTTTCACTCATTTTGGGGGATAAAATCTGGAATAATCTCTACATGGTTTAGGCAGTTGCTTTTAAATTGCATGCATGGGCCCACATCCCGCGTCCCCTAAAGCTTGGTTTGTTTGACAGGTGGCATTGTATTTTTTGGGGGGGGGGGGGGGTTATGAATTTTTATATTTTTTCACCATTTTCAGCGTCTCCCAAGCACATGTTGGTTGGTCTTCAAACTTGGTAGGAGTGTACCTGGACTCAATCTGCACTTTGTTTGTCCACTACATGGTGCTAGTAGCATTTTCTGATTTTTAATAAAGTATGGAATTTAGGAATCATTGGTCAAGGAACATGTACATTTTAGCATTGTTACCATAGCAATGCGTGCTGCAGCAACTGGAACATATTGGCTTATACCTCTGTAATGGTGGATCCTAGGCCATGGTTTCTATTAAACACTAATAAGAAATTACCAAAAGGGTTTCTTGTGGTGTTGTTAATTTTGACCTTGAGAGACCTTAAAAGGTCAAACAGACATGTTGGCCTTAATTTTGTGCCTTTTTTATGTACATGTAGCTAACAAGTGAGGGCCCTGGCGAAGATAAGTGTCTCACTTTTCAGGTCATATTGATTTTACAATAAGTATAAACCTCTTCAAATAAAGATCATCATCATCATCATCATGCCACTTTTGTGTGCAAAAATGATGAGTCCAAGCACTATGATTGAGTAAAAACTTTCATAGGGCAAACAGTGATGATGATAATCTTACAAAAAAGTGACCTTGATATTATTTTGAAGGTCATAGGACCACTTCAATTTTTGTATCCAAGGTTAGCTGAGTACAGGACTGTCAGAGTCCTCTAGTATTTTTTGTTTTTTTTTCTTAGTTTGCTTTTGCCTGGGCAATAAGTAAGTTAGTGCAGTGTTAGTTTGTTCTAACTGCTGTAACTTAGTTTGGTCCAGTATGCAGAACAAAATAGCTTGACTGGTAGATATATGGCATGTCCACAGCATAATGACGTAAAAGGTTAAAAGTAGTTTAATATGTCAAGCAGTGTGCCTAACATAGTGTAGTTTGGACTTGTGGACTGATACATTTTTCTAATTTTTAGTAATCAGGGCTGGGCACACTGTTGAATGGTCACCAACAGTTGCATTAAAAGTGGGTAAATTTGCATCAATGTATCACAACAAAGTCGGCACCACATCATAGACATGTTATATGTGCTGTTACTAAAGTTTTGCTTTATTGCTACAAGTTTTCATGTCCTGTCTTTGTGAAAGGGACAGCGATAATGATGTCTTGTTGGCAGTTATATGGTGTTAAACAGTTGTACAGTTATTAAAGGTCCAAGGACAGTTCAGCTTCCTGGCTGTATTTTTAGCTTTCAGATGTATCTGTACCAAAACGGAGTGGCTAAGTTTGCCTACATTCATTGCTTCTGTAAATATTTTCCTCACACAAAGTGAAAGGATTGAAAAGTTAATGAAGTATTTTTGTCTGAGACTATAAGCATGCTGTATTTAATATAACATCAAAATGTATCTAAGTTATTTAATTAAATACAAAACACTACATCTGCTGAAACTGATGTGCCTAATATTCTTTACTCCGGCGTGAATTAAAATGCACTACAGCTATCACTTCAGTGAACTATATCATGTATTGCTATGTACTTAATTATATTTCTGTATTTTTACTACATTTCTGTGTTTTTAACTTTATACTTAAGAACATTATGGCACTGTGTTTGATGCCTCTATTTTTAGTGCATCTATCAAGCACAACCCATTTGGTTATAATTTTTCATGGAGGGGGCAGGGCGGGGTAGGGAGGAAAGGGCAAATGTTGATTTAGTTGTACTGCAGCCTACATGGGTAAGTCCCAGTCTGTGGGCAGATGTTGAGTGGCCACCTGCAATGACACCTTTATTTTTATTTTGGTATGTTTGTTGTCAGGATATTAAAAGGGGAAAGCCTGCATTGATAAAACCAGGCAAACTGGTGTTAATTTTCTCAGACACATTCACAATAATTTCATGAGGGTATAGGCAGCTGCTTTGCCCACAATAATAAGCTTCTTTTCTTCTGATGTATATTTGTTATTCCCAAATGCAACAAATATTTCTCAGAATTTTGATATTATTAGGCAGCAAAATATATATACATTTTTCAATCAGAGCTTAATCAATGAAATGTGTGCAAGAGAGAGACAGCTGAGAAACGGAAAACATTGATTTTATCTGGCCAATGACATAATGAGCTTTTTTATGCCTATTGTCATAAGTACTCATTATTTTAACTGTTCCTTGTTTGTCTGCACACACAAGCGCAGCTTAATTTGCCTGCACAACAATCCTTTCCCATTAGGCAGGATTACAGTAATCCTCGTAATAAAGTTGCAGTCAGTGTGAGTAAATCATCATGTTAGAGATGACAATATACAAGACTAAGTGCATTGTTTGTTTGTTGCAGCTAGATGCCCACCCTGGCACAGTAACCAGTACACCACCCAGTCCCTTCCAGACGCCACATGCCAAGTTTGACAGCGGCATGGACCAGATCAGGTCTCAGCACCATGCAGACTTCCAGCCACCCATGCCCCGCCCACCTCTGTTTTCCACATGGTGACACCTACTGGTGATGTTTGGACTCTTCACTGCTTAGTGGAAAATTTAACATTGAGAAACATATTTTCATGACAAAAGGATTTCAGATTCTGTGACAGGGCTTTAAAAAATTACATTTTAAACCAATGAGATGAGAGGGCTGCAGGATGGCCATGGCTATGGTCACAGCATGGCCAAATCAGGTCTGATGAAAGCCAAGAGAAAATATTAACACATAGCTTTTAATGCTATTCAGATTTTCAGCTCTGCTGACCATAGGCTGCAGAGCATATGTGATCACTCATGCCTGTTTATCCATCTGTAAACATTTTTTTGCATGCGGACGTTGTGCAGTCCACAGTTTTCCAGGTAGCCTCATATAATTGTGGGGGCTTGTCAAGTGTATGAAAACCTAGGTCGAGTTCAATGGTGGTAGCACCACCTACAGCATTATGTATGGGTCAAAATATAAATTTTTTGATAGATCTTCATAAAATTTAGTGGAATTGTGGAGGTCAAAATCTCAGTTGCATAGGATACTAATGGTTTTTTGATGGAAATTATGAGTTAAAATGTCTTGAAAGATATAAATTCCATATCTAAAAAAAAACAAACTATAATTAAACATACAAGATATACAGATCATGTCCAATGCTAAGAGGTTATGTAATATCCGTGATCTTGACCTATTATTCTTAGGTGACCAGCCCTGTGAAGTTGAAAGGTGATTCTGTAATGGCAGGGTGTAGCTTGGACATCACTGGCAAAGAGAATTGAGCCTCCAGATCAAAATTGCACTTGAGTACATTGTACATAGAAGTTAAAACCCATTTTGAACAAACACACCATTTTTGGGTGGCTGGATGCAGGATGCACATTTTGAATTGAATAATTTTTTAATCTGTGGTAACAGTGAAGGTCATGATGTTGCATCATATAGATAACCTTGACTAATTTCTCAAGGTCATGGAGGGAATGCATATGAGGAAATGGTTTTTGATGATGGTCGTCAAATTATTTGTCAGCAGAGCATTAGGCCCATGGGCCTCGTTACATGTTTACATAAAAATTATTTAACAAGGCACACTTTCGTGTTTCACGATAATAGCCATCTCATTGTTTAAAATGTGCATTATTGTAGTTGCTACTGCTATGCTTTGCAAACATAACCTACAAATTCCAGAAAGAATATGGAGTGTGACCTATGAGTACCACAACTTTCCTCATGTGCAGGACACTCCTGCATAATAAACATACATGTACTGAGGTGCCAAAAGGGAAGTGCTCTAGTATTTATCAGAACCACCAAGCTTTCTGCGTGAGTTTTTGTGATAGTAATGTAATGTGTTGTGAAGAAGCATGTCTTGTTACCCTAGTTCTGTAGGACAATTAAAATGTGCGATGTAAATTCTGGAGGACATTATATGCTTCTTGCAGCAATGGAAGCTCAGCACAAGGTGGAGACATGTCACCATGTCCAATTGGCCATGTTGCCTGCAGGTGGCACCACAGGTGATTTTCCCCTGGTATCCATCTGACATACTGGATGGAGATACCTGACAGGCAACAAACAAATCCAGCTTTACTGATTGATCAAAAGCTGTCACATGAAGCAGGAAGCACAGGTGCTGCCACCATGCAGTTTGGTACATCTGACACCCCACTGAATGTGTCGCTGGTGTTTTTCACTTACCACAGAAGAGCTGCTGCTTATCTGTCAACATCTTTCGGGAAGAAATAGGGAGATTTTACATATGGCAGAGAATAATGATGAAATAAGTGGATTTTTATGGGTAAGAAATGTGTAAAGTTGCCAAATTACACTTGAAGGACAAAAAAATCCCCAAAACAACTAAACCCAAAATAATGCCAAAAAGTCGTACATAGCTGCCAAATGGGGAGGCTTGAGGCTTGAGGCTTGAGCTGTACATTGCTGTGCAGAGGCCTATATGGAAAACAGACATGAAACACCTGTCTTCTCTGCTGCTTTGACAGGCTTTTGAAGCCTAAAGGTATTTTGATTATAGTGAAATCACCTGTGATTTCTATGGCAGAAGTGCAATCTTGAGAGGCAGGTTTGACTGTGTACATGTATGTATGTTGCTTTAAGCAGACCAGCTGTAGGTCACTTTGTATATTTGCTACGTATACTGATATTAAGAAAACAAGTTGAAGAAGATAGCCAAAGCAAGACATTTTAGAGCAATTAGGAGCATAAAAATCTCAGACAATATATGTGATGTGATTACATGTCTTACAATCACCAATAGTCCTCTGCAATTGGCTCCAGCATTTCTAGTGTGCTCAGAACATTGTCCAATATTGGATCATTTAAATCAGTTTTATCATCTCCCACAGTTCTGGTCATATTCACCACATAGAGTGAATATTCCTCTTGCTTTTGGTGTCCTATTATTGGAGTCAGGTTGTCTGCTTTCATGCAGACAGTCTATGGTTTCATTGTATATAGCTTAGATGTAGCATTTAGACAAACATCACTCAACTCAGTAGTACATGTGAAAATATGCCATCAGGGCCCTGCTACAATGTAGCAAAATCTACTCGTCATTCAGCAATCAGGGAGCCAGACTGGAGTGATACAGAAACAACACTTCCTTCTAGCTTTGCAATGGTAGCTTCAATATGTACTTTTTTGACTCGTTTATCACAGCAAAATCCACATTGTATGCTCGTAAGCCTTATGATGGATTGAGGTGTATTTGAAGTGCCTTTCTCAAATGTGTTACTCTACCAGTGCTGTACTACAGCAAGAGCCAAAGCCTTCCAGTGATATATAATTATGAGGAACAGAACCTGAATATATTCCTTCTACGGCTACAGTCTGTCACTGTGCCTATGATAGGTAACACTAAATTATTAGGACATATAATATGCTGTAGAAAGTTTTCATAAATGTATGTATATTAGCTCTGAGAGTGAGGAGTTTTATTTACCAATGTTCTATGCAACATTGCATGTGTCATATTAACGTCATGTCAGCATGGCAAGATCTATGTGCAGTATGCAAATTGACTGTTCTTGAAATCAACATTACCACAGTACGTACGTAGTGGTCCAGTCAAGCTTACCACGTCTGTAACTGTAGTGTATTTGCAAAAACTGTGATACTTGATCATTTCTCAGTTCGTTGTAGGCTGGGTAAATGTTTATAAAGGTTAAAGTTCCCTATGTTTTAATACATATGATATAATATGTGGTTTGTATCTGTGATAAAATGTACATAGAAAAATGTTTGTTGTTTGAAGTGATGTATTTTTGCTACAGGTATACCATAATCTTATTACAAATTAAAAGGCAAATAAACAAAGCAAGTATGGCTTTGATGATGTCTGTATATTTTGTGATCCAGTGTAACAGTGGGGCCATACTGACACAACAGTCACTTTCATGTGTATGTCAGCTTGGTGAACAGACCAGCTGGTTTGTATCACACACAGATTTGCTATCGTTGATAAAGCATATGGTACTCAGACATCATTATCTGACATCTACAACACTCTGAATTTGTTATTTTTTCCGATATACATGCAAAACCACCAATTTCTGAATATCTAAATATTCTTTATGCATGTGAATGTTAGGTGAAAATAGTATCACTTGATTAAAGTTCAACAGCTTTCTTTTATATCGTGCATTAATAATAAACCTTCAAAAATTTAGCTCTGTGAAAATGATTTTCAGCGTTAGAAATTAACTATCATATTAACTGACCTGACTATGACAGATAAAATATACAAGCGATTGTTTTGTGGAAGTGTACATTCTGTACATTGTGTGCATTACTGTGTGAAAGCTTGAGTTTAAAATGCACTAAAACAAAACACTGTTTTAAATTGTTTATGGCTATTTTGTCTGCACATAATGCAATGTGCTTTATCTTTGTACATGTACATGTAGATGAGTCAAACTATCTACAGAAAATAAAAACTGAGTGATCAACTGACTTGGCTTTGTGTCCTTAATAGACAGCATTATTACCTCAGCTGACTTGTCAGATCAGGTTATAGTAGGGATCTTCATTTGTCTTCATTCATCATCTGTTGTCCATTGTCTGTCACCAACAATTAACAATTTTGACTTCTTCTCAAAAATCGTTGATCAGATTTACTTCAAACTTGGTAAGGATGCGCCCAAAGCACATGGAAGAGGGGGGGGGCAAGGGGGGGCAACTGTAATATGGAAGGATTTTGGTCAGGGTCTGTGGGGTCTTACCTTTGCCCCCCCCCCCCCCCCCCCCATGGAAGAGGGCTCTTGTTCTGGGCTGTTATTTGCTATATGTAACAACAGACATGCTGGTACAGGAATAAATGGTCTTTTTACAAGGAATATGAATCTAGCACCTCATAATTCAGACCAGTTCTTTTCAAGTTGTTTGACTTTTATCGCAGTTGGCACTAAAGGAGTTAATTATTAATTAGACTTGAGTTCAGCTTTGGTGTGACGTGTAGGTATCGACCTTGTCATTTACACCTTCAGTGTCACACCAGCACACACACACTTTCATTCATATTTACCAAAATATTATTCTTGCATCGTTATTTCATTCTACAAGAAAAGATATCGCCATTAATCCATTAATTTAACTCATAACAACAGCCAAAGTTATAACTTGGCCAGAGAGAAATGGTTGGAGTGGGCACAGAGAGAAGTAGGCAAATCCATTTTTTTAATGGCTTCCTGTTTGCAGGACCGCGGCAAACAAACTGCGCATCACAGAATACTGTTACAAAGTGTGTGCATTATTTTTCTTTGAAGTTTCAGTATGGCTTGGTATAATCATCTGGTAGGCATAATGCAAAACTGCTGCTGGTTTTACGATGGAAACATGAAGTTAAACCATCCAATTTTGAAGTTTTCAAACAAAGAATCGGTCAGAGTAAAGTTGCTTATAAGCTATGATTTGTTTGAAAACAGCATAAGGAAAGGAGGTGGCCACGTCTCTAATGAAATATACTTAGTCTAGTGTTAGTTAAGTAATGTTATTTGTAGACCTCCATGTTTGGGTCACAATGCCCGGCATAATTAAGTTGGGACACTATTGCTCTGAAAAGACGCTCCTGGTGGTGCCTCCACTCAGTTTCTGTGGATCGGGTGACTTCTGGTGGGCATGCATCCCTCTTCTTCCTTCCTCCGTGGACACTATTTCTGGCTTACTCTAGATGTCGGGAGTTCCTTTTACTTTCGTCCTGAGAAACCATTTTAGTGTTGTGTTTAGTAACTCTACTGAAGAATTGCTCTCTGAGCTGCACTGGTCTCTTTCGATGTAGGGACAGCTAATATTTGACCTGCTGATCCTCTAAGCATTGTGGAAGTAGGGCTGGTCTTGGCTGAAAACCGTTTTTTCTCCCAAGATGGCGTCTGGTGGGTTGAATTGCAGAAAGAGGAAGGAGAGCTGCATACAGGCAGTCGCTGCTTGGCAGAGCACTGTGGGTGTAGAACCAGAGACCACTTCACCTTCACTCTTGTTGGGTACAGGGCAGAAGATCGACTCACGGAACCATTTTATGGCAGCCTTGGATGACCATGAGCACTGTTATGGTTGTGGCTTGCAGTTGGGCTGTGTGTGTTCTTGTGAGATTACATGCAGGTTTTGTGCTAGGTGGGGAGAGGACACGTGGCTGCTCCACAAGCAGTTCTGGAGGAAGTGCGAGAAGGCCAAGCGTGGGCATGCTGCCAAATGCAGGGCGGTTGTACAATCTGCTCTTACTAGTCCCCCAAGCAGGATTGAGGTTGGCCTCCAGTTATGGACCTGTCATAATTGAATGAGTACTTGGAGATTCTGTCCTTCAGTATGGAGACCCCACAGTCAGTGGTGGTGGCCCTTTGGCCTCCGGAGTGGACGACGTCTTTGGACCTCAAACGTGGGTTCTTCCACGTGTCCATTACAAAGACTGCACGGAAATAACTGCAGCTGCATTTTTGGGCCAAGTTTACCAGTTTAGGGTGCTTCCATTCGGCCTTGCCACAGCACCTCTGGTGTTCGCCTGGTTCACGCAGGCAATGGCTGTGCACCTTCACCAGTGCACATTCATGTGTTCCTGGAGGACTGACCGATCCGGTGCCATAGCCCCTGGATTTGCTGGGGCACACACAGACCATTCTGGAACGCCTAGGTCTGATTGTGAACTTCCCCATGTCCAGCCTAACACCAGGGCATATCTTTTTCTTTCTTGGCATCCAGTTCGAACTGGTCGCTTTCATCTGTTGACCTTCAGAGGACAGGTGTGAGGCTTGCACAATGCACGTCCAGGGGCTAGTGGACCAGCTTTCGAGAACAGGTCAGCTGGTAGGGAATTAGTGGTTGCTCCACCCATGGGTTGTCCTGGCCATGTAGCCCAGGTAGGGTACCCCACATGTGGATCTGTTGATGACAAGAGAAGATGCAAAACGTCTGGTTTATGTGGTGCTTGTCCCGGATCCCCAGGCCCTAGTGGTGGATGCTCTAGCCATGGACTGGAACAACCTCTGGGCTCATGCCTCTCTGCCCCACAGGTCCTTCTGAGGGTCCTGCGGGAGGTTCATCCCATGACTGCAATCTGATCTTAGTCGCCCCCTGGCGGCCGAGTATGGATTGGTCCCTGGACCTTCTGGAAGTAAGCATAGAGCCACTGCTAACTCTACTGGCATGACCAAAAAGTCTGGCGCAACCATAGAAGAATGTGTTCCACAGAAGCCCTCAAGTCTCAACTTGCACGCTTAGCAGCTGTGACATGGCACATTCGCAACAGAAGTTTCTCTGAATTGGTCACAGATAGAATTGCCAGAGGGTATACTCAGCTCGATGGATGGTGTTTTCTGATTGGTGCACAGCTCAGAGACTCCATCGCTGGTCTCCACATATCACGGACATCGCTGACTTCCTGCTGTACCTGTGCGAGGTCCTCAGTAAGAGCTCAAGAACCATGGAGGGGTTTCAGTCCACCATGTACTAAACCCTGGCAAACATCCTTGACATTTATATAGGGACTGATCCATATGTGTGTTGGCGCTTGTGATCTCCAACAGGGACGGACCAGCCGATAGGCAGGTCCTACCATGGTGGGACCTCCCACTGGTCTTAATCATTTTGAAGAGGTGGCCTTTTGAGTGCCTAGAGGGTGAACCTCAAGTTCTGGACACAAAAACTTGGACCTCACTTGGGCTTCCTTGCAAAGAACCAAGTGGCTCAAGATCCATCTGTGGTCTTTAGGGGTTTTATCATCCGTGCCATGGATGTGATGCTACCTGCTGAGGAAAGAGCACTTGTGTCCGATAAGCGCCCTGCATTGTATCTCTCCCGCAAGGATGGTGCTAGGGGTCAGTGGTTCACCCTCTTTTTGCCCCTGTATTTGTCCAAAAGGAACAGGTCTGCTGAAATGCTATATCGTGGATCAAGCAGACGGTCCTAAAGGCTTACGAGAACACTTTTAACAGGTCTTGGGCCTTGAAGCAGGTCTCAGATAGAGCTAGGTGCAAGACTTCCAATGCCTGCTGGTGGGCGCTAAGGAATGTTGCTGATGTCAATATCCTCTGGGCTTGCTGCTGGCAGTGGTCCATGACTTTTGCCTAGCACTATCTGTGTGACTTGTTCGTGCTGGAGGAGGGCATTTACACCTTTGCCAGAGTACAAGGCTCCTTTGCATGGGTTCCTGACACTTCTCTGTCAGACTTCCCTTGTCCACTCAGGGCAGCCACAATGTTCCAGTTTTTGGCGCCCTGGGGTTTAGAATCAGATGCAGTCTATAGGTTGGCCTAACTAGAGTTGGCCTACATCTTGTCTGACACTTATATCATGCAGATGTCCCCTGGGACCACTGGGCCAAGAGCAGGCAACCCATTTAACTGGACACTGCCTTTCAGAACCATATGACCGCCCCTGGGTGCCTGCCATGTTTTCATGGTTCACTGTTCTTCCCAGATCTCCAGGACCTGAAGAGTGGAAATAGACAGTAGCTCCCTTACGGCAGACTGGTTGGCATGCATCCCCTGGGGTACATTGGCAGCCCCATGTTGGTTGGCAAGGAGGGTTTCCAGTTCAAGATTTTAATCATAATTTTGAATTAGTAATTTCTTTACGCAGGGAGGGAGGGGGTAAATGGACCTGTACACTTTTATACATAAATGCTGGTTATTTGTAACTCAAATTTTGTGGTATTTGGGTATTATTTCTTGGAGGATGATCATTTTATGTACTAAGTTGGGGGGGGGGGGGGGGAGTCATGGAATTTAGTTCCCTAAGTGCTAATTCAATAACGATGATTATGTTGAACCATTCCTAATGAAATGTGGAGTGCGGTGGAACAGACTGTAAATACCTGATAATGTGGAATAAGGCAAAACGAACAATTGATACTGCTAGAGTGTGGAATGCGGCAGAACGATTAGGTCCTGTTTTGCTGACCATATATGGTCAGCAAAACAGCCCTTGTAAATTTTCAAAGCACACATATCAGGGTTTTGCAATCCCCATTTTTAATGCCACCAGATGGAAGAAAGCATGTCAATTACAAACACCGGATTCTGGGCCTTTTCACTCAGTTGAGTAGGCCTAAGCGTTTAATTATTTCTTATGGATATACACTCGCATTTAACATGCTTTTTCAAACTGGAAGCAATATGCCTGTGTTCCTGCACTTTTATTGCCTGATTGAAACACACTGGGACTTCAAAAACATCCTAGCCAGCCTACTCGAAATTTTAAGAGAAAAGAAACAAGAAAAAGAAAGAAAGGTAACAATTCATATGATTTCAGAGATGTGTTTCTAGACTTGCATATTCTGGTCTCAAATGACAGGTTTTGCATTCAAGTTTATCACAAAATGACTTTGAAGTTTTTCTCCTATACTGGTATGTTCTATGTGTCGACCCCCTCCAGCCAGGGATACGTATGCCATGCTGGACAACCTGACAATTGCTCACAGTGAAGACAAACATATTATATTTAAGGGACATCTAAATTTTGACTACCGAGATGAATCATTGCATTCAAATCCAATGTATCACATTGAAGATTTGTTCATTTCAAACAATTCATTATTGAACCAACACGGGTAACTTTAAAACGTTCCACAGTCATTGATCTAATTTTGACAAGCCAGCCAGAATATCATGTGAAATCAAGTGCTAACAAGGTTACTATGAGTGACCATTACATGATATATACGATTCTCAAGATACGAAAAGAAAAGAAAAAAACACAAAGAAATTAAATTTAGGGACTACAAACACGTCAATGAGGTGAATTTCCTAAATGATTTAGGAAGTTCTACAGTGGTAAAAGATGTTCTTTTGGTAAATGATATTGAAGAGGCGTGGGAATTATGGAAAGACGAAGTTTTTGTAAATCAGTAATTTCCATGCTCCAATCAAGAGTATGTGTTTGAAAGATCGTCGGAATCCATGGAGAAACCAAGAGATAACAAAGATGACGTATACAAGAGAAAACATGCATAAAGTAGCTGTGAATACGGGTGACGCCCATATAAGGGAATATTACAGGTGTTTGAGAAGTATGATTGGTGATATGATAAAAAAAAAAGAGAAACAGAAGTATTTTGAGAGTACCTTAACACAAGTTAAAATTACACAGGGTCTAGATCTGTGGAACGATATAAGGAAAGTTTTAACAAGCAAGAAGGTGCAGAACGCTATTCTTCAGGAAATGAGTGCAGAAAGGTTTGGTGAATATTTCTCTGGAGTTGGTAAAAAATGCGGGTAAATTTTCTCAAAGGGAAGCCAATCTTTTATGGATAGGCCTTTCTAGCATCTACAGATTTTGTGTTATCACCAGTTAAGATGTCAGAAATTGTTTTAAATTTGAAGAAACTGTCTCTGGATTCTTCCCTTGATATTATGAATTTTGACTCAAGATTGTTACGTGCTGGAGCCAAGGTGTTGGGATTATTCCTCACGTATGTGTTTAATCTTTCAATAGCTCAGTCAACCGTACCAGCTGACTGGAAGGTGTCACGGGTAACACCGATATATAAGGGTCAAGGTGATATGTTGGAAATGAATAAAATTAGCCCACTTTCAGTGGGGTGCTTTGGTGTAAACATATTTTATTGCAAAAACAAAAAACAAAAACAAAACAAAAAACAAAAAAACAAAAACAAAACAAACAAACAAACAAAAAAAATTGGCCAACAGGCTCACTAAACAATATGAAGGCCTCTTGTTGGGGTGCTTTGTTCAAAAGGCAATTGAGAAATGTATTCAGCGTTCAGCTGCTTGCATACCTGGTTGCGCACGACTTCATAAGCGCTGATTAGAGCGCGTATATGAGACACCATTCTTCTGAAACTTGCTTCCACAAAGTCGTCGACGGTTGGTTGGTAAATTTAAATGATGATTTAATAGCAGCAGTTTGCGTTTTGGACGTTAAGAAATGTTTCGATACCATAAATCATGGAATTTTAAAAGAAAAGTTAAAAAGACATGGCATAATTGAGAAAGAATTACTTTGAATATCATCTTATCTTACAACTCGCAGGCAAGTGGTGTACTGTAATGGACAGTTGTCCAGTGAACAGACTGTTCAAATTGGAATACCCCAAGGGTCTATCCTCGGCCCTACGCTCTTTTTACTATACGTTAATGATATCGGTCAACATGTCACAAATGGATCTTTTCATCTGTTTGCTGACGATATCATAATTAATGTTACTGGGAAAACTGTTCCAGAGGTCACTGACTTACTACGCTTAAGCTTAAATGACATAGGGTATTGGTACCGGAGAAATAAGTTGGCAGTTAATGCAGGAAAGTCAAATACATTGTTATTTTGTGGCAAATAGGAAATACAGGGAAAATACGGGTTAACCTTGAAGGCGATCAAATAGAGCAAGTCAATAATGTTAAGTATCTTGGGGTGCATGTTGATGATCACTTAACTTGAAGCATTCATCTCCAAAAGCTCCAGGCTAAAATTATGGGAAAACTGGCTGTACTCCAGCGCCTCAGCAAATTTTTGCCCAGAAAAATTCTACAGACAATTTTCTAGAGGAACATACTGCCATGTATTGATTACTGTGATGCCGTTTAGGGGAACATGTAGTGAAAAAAATATGAACATGACACATCGCCTACAAAATACAGCGGCACGAATTTTAACGAAAAAGTTTGATTTCATAAATTTTGGAGGTGAAGATCTAGTGAAAAGTTTAAAATGGCAGACCATAATAGAAAGAAGAAAGTTCCACACTGCAACATTAATGTTTAAATATATCCATGGTTATGGTTATGCACCAAATTATTTATGTGATCATGTAATTTTATCTAGGGACATAAGCATACAATACAAGAAGTTCGGAGAGCAATAATTTTATCTACTATTTCCAAAGAAAGACATTTTTAAGAGATCTTTAATGAATGATGGAGCCAATGTTTTTAACCGCCTGCTTGCTTTTTGAAAGGAATGTGATGAGCTACCGGTTTTTAAGAAGCAATATAAAGCTTTCTTTTTTAATTAGTCGTTGGTGAGGTGTAATAGTTTTATGCAGTGTGAAAATATTTTATAGATTGTATTTAGTCTACGTTTTTATGCATTTTTTACCTTTTTCCCATGTTCAGTTTATCTTGTCTTGTGCCCCAGGGCCCCGTGGAACAACAGTCATGGACTGAACGGGTTACCCAGGTAAAATATATTCTAATAAAATTTTTTAAAAAGTAGTGAACTATCCTCTCCCTGACAGTGCTAGTTCGGATACAGTTGGATATAATACATTTTTGTCACAAATTTTGAGAATTGGTCGTATTTGTTCTAAATATCAGGACCTTGCATCTAGAGCCAAATTTATTTACAGTAAACTGGAATCAAGTAGATTCAAAGATGTACTTTTGATTAAATATTTCTAAAAATTTTGCTGTAAATATCCAGAGATTATTACAAAAATGGGCTGACTTAATTTTTAGAGAAGTTAGACTTGCCTGTTTTGCTACTTAATTTTATCTTTTGGCGTCATTCGGTATTAATATTCACCCTTCAAACATATTAGGTTTATTTGCTTTCCGCGCATTTTCTGTCAGGTAACCGCCCCCCTCCCCTCAGGGCTATAGATAACAAGCAGCTACCGACGGCAGTTACAAATTTGCCTAGTTGTTCTTAGAATTTGAATAAGAAATATTATATTTTGATTATATTTTCTGGACTTAAATGCTTATGAGTTTCATTCTTTTCTGACATGCCTTAGTGCACATTTACTCCATGTAAAATTATTCAAAATTAACAGTATATACTGAAATGTCACAAACTTGACTCATTCTTTTGAAACATTAACTCAGAGTTGGCAGCACAATAGAAATTTTTATTATTTGGAGACTTTCATAGTGAGGAGTAGGTGTAATCATGGGGTTAGTTTCACATTTCTCAAGTTGTAGTTTTTTGCTTGCCCGTGACTTTTAACCGAGGTATAGAACCATCACATCAAACCAAATAAAAATAGGGCCTAAATGACAATAGCATGGTAATTTCAAACCTTCAATAAGACATATACAGACTTTGCTTAGTTATGTCACATCGGGAGTTAATAATTGATAAGATTTAATTACATTTGAAGGTTTGTAAAAATGCGCTGGGATGATTTTAAAAAGAATTTCAGATAAGATACGACATTCAAGCAAAAATGATACTCGTCACCAAGTTGGTTATTGTTACATAGAGTAGAGTAGAGTAGAGTAGAGTAGAGTAGAGGGAGGGAGGGAGGGAAAGAGAGAGAGAGAGAGAGAGAGAGAGAGAGAGAGAGAGAGAGAGAGAGAGAGAGAGAGAGAGAGAGAGAGAGTGTGTGTTCACTTGTGTATCATTTTCATCACAAGTATAGTTGTCTGAGATCATGAATGAACGTGGCACATTTCAAATGAATGAATCAAAAATACACCAACGTGTTATTTCAATAAAACAGGCATAACCATTAAATAATCACACACACACACACACACACACACACATCTAAATATAATATGGTTGCACTTGTGTATCCTTTTTGTCACTAGAGGTGATACGAGATCATGAACTCGCTACGCTCCGCTCGTTCATGATCTTGGATCACTAAGAGTGATAGTAATGATACACAAGTGTAGGCCTAATCCTGTTATGATTGACTCATTAAATGTTTAGGCCTATTTATGGTACTGAGTGTGGTTCAATATGTTAAGCATGGTTTCATTCATTACGACTTAAAGAATTATCATCAAGAGAAAGTCATGCATATAAACTGCGTCAGTAAACCAACATCTGTGTCGGTTTTTCGTGCCGTGTTGTGGTTCTGCTTGTCCTTGACAAAGTCATTAATAGATTTAACCATCTATGCAAATCTTACCGATGGTATGAGCTCAGCACCGCCCTCGACAACATTTCAATAATGTCAGCGGTAGCTGCTTTTCCCGCCCTTTCTTTTCGTCTGCACAGATGTCGAACGCTTCCGACTACCTACGGAACTACACGAAAGGACGGCGTATACTACTGATATCATTAATTTCATCCATATAGTCTTTGTTCACGGATATCGAATGAATTTTTACGTACTTTGAATGAATGTGTTAAAAATACACAAGCGTGATATTAGGCTTAACCATTTAATAAATATAGGGGCATTATGGATAAACTCGGACAATCAAGGTTTTCTTGTCTCTGTCACAACCAGATATTATATTGTGGACTCGCCTTATTGCTAATTTTCCTCACAAAATTTAGGCCTTATATACGACATGGGACATGGACATACTTAGCCTCGTTTTCATAATTACTTTGACCGCGGAAAATCTAAGCAAACGGTGTCAAGCACATGTTCGTAGCATATGTAACTACTGCTAAGGATGCACTGTTTAAAGAATAAATAGCTATTGCAAAAGTTAGTGATAACTGAGATCTAAATAAGCAGCATTTTAAATTCTACACAGATAAGGCCTAGAAAGAGTACATTTTCACACTAAGATCGAAAGTCTTTTTTGTATTCGATATTATCTTAATATTCATTTAAACTCGAAAACCCACATTTAGATAAAGTCGGACATGTCCCAGGTTATCAGATTTATGTCTTCATTACCAATAGTGATGTCTGTGGGTTTTAAAACTTCAAAAGGGTTGTAATTTAGCGTAACATGACACTTTCGCTTGCCTCCATATACTTAATAAAATGAATAAAAGCCCCTGGTGAATGATGGGCCTAGGCATATGCTTGTAAACTTGTTGCATACTTCGAGGCCTATGTCAACTCTATAATCAGGTCCTATGTGACTTCGTAAGATGACAACTAGGTTAATCATTACCTGCGTAATATTTGAGATAGTTATATGAGGTATTACTACATAGCTCAGTCCTAATTATCTTAAATAGTGCCTGAACTAGCTTATCCTCTCTATGGTTATGACAATTTAGGCTAAGTAGACGAAGTACGTCTCCGTTTAGCTCTAAATTTTAATTGTCCTAAATTTTATTATTTGTTCCAGAAAATAGGGCTTGCCTGTCGAAAATGTACTTGTTCTGGACAATCGGGCTGGCCTTAAGGGCAAGCCTTGAATTGAAGTGGGTCATATCTTTGAAAGTGATTTTCAAGTAGGCAAGTAAATAAGTAAGTAAGTAGGATTCTTGAGTTTGAATGATCCAATAACGCATATTTAAAACTAAAAGATCCAATCCAATTTCAGTACAAAAAATTGATCATTTAAATTTGATATTGCCTGAGAGACATACCTTTAATCATAGAATTGTGGAAACGTGTTTTTGCAAAGAATCCATCAGTGAAAATGACTAAGTACCAGATTAGATGAAAAGAATTCAAGTGATGGAGGAAAACCTTATTAATATTAGGCAATATATCACTTTACCAAACTAGATAAAAGTATTTTGAAATCGTTTATTATGAGGTTCGTGATAAATTTGAAAAGCAAGCAAATGGTAAAATTATAGCCAAAATCCCCTATAACCAGTACAATGCAAGTAAACTAGACCTGGACTATAAGAAAATATTGAAGAAAATGATATTTCAGTGATCCTCTTTTATGAGGGGAAAGTTTTTAGAAAACAATTTAAAGCCAATTTTATGTGTTTACTGACCCAATTTGCTGTCAAAAGAGGACAAGCATGTCTCTTTTCTTTCTTTCTTAAATGAAATTCTACTTTTGGGTAATATATACATCTTTCAGTGCTTATAGTTGTGTAGTTTTTTTTGACATCCTGCCCATCTTTAACTGATTTTACCTCAAAACTCGGACACCTGACATTGTTTTGTTTTCAATCTGCATACATAAATTACGAGGAACCCATTTCAAAATATTAACCATGAAGGTTACATCAATATTTGTTGTGTGTCATTGCGCAATAATAGAATGAAATAAACTGGTTACCCAGCATATTAATTGGTTCAAAGCCTTAGGTGTCCGAGTTTATCGATAATGCCCGTCCAACACAGCAGCCAAATACATATGAGCTTCAACAATTTTCTCATGCTGAGTAGTGTAACTACTTTTTAAACCTTTGAATTGTATGTGTTCGCTATTTCAAAAAAAAAAAAAAGAAGAGGACCCAGTATATTTTATGTCTTTAATTCAAATTATCTGATGTAGGCTACCGTGATATTCTGTTGTTCATCTTTTTCGATCAGTTCCAACTGGTATAATGTTATCTTTGTTATTTGAAGCACATATAACATTCCAGGTGTGCACTCTTAAGATTTTTCCCGCTGAACAGACACGGGAAGTGTTCTGTGGAGTATTTAGCTAGCTGCCTTTTTTGCCTGTTCCGCTGCTGCATCGGCCGCTTCTTTAGCTTTATCAGCAGCACCTGATGCTGCTTTCCCTGCCGTCTCGGCCCCCTTCTTAAGAGCCTCCGTTGTTTTCGATGCTCCCTCTTGGATCTTTGACCCAGCTGCTGAAGCGGCTTCAGTGACCTTTTCCTTGGCCGCGGTCACACATGCCGTAAATGACGCTCCACATGCCTTCAAATTGTCACCAATACTGCTGAGCAACTGCAAGAGAAGCACCACATAACATTTAATACTGTCGACAACATTATCATCGATATAGCTGACTTGAGTGTACCGCGCTCCCAAGAACACACTTGTTTCATCTGTGGGCCCAGACACCCGCACTGGCTACAGTCTATTTATCCATTGGGTGATCATCTGATGACAGTCATATTAATGACAAAATAATATCCATCAACACTAGATTGAGGAAATCATAACGAAAATTTTGGCACTCTTATGTTATATATTTTGCAACATACAGAACATCATCCGGTTGTACTCAGTGTTCACGTGGGCTAAGCTATGTTCACCATAAATGGCTAAATGTTAAAAACGGGAGGAAAAACAGGACGCTGCTTTGTTGGTCATTTTCAGATGTGATGTATATCTAATGAAAGTATGTGAAAGCAATTAAATCCAAAATACGTTTGACAGTTTAAAGCCTCAACCAAAGGATATAAAGTGCGTCTATGGGAAAATAATATATACTCCCTCCCCCGACCTTAGTTTCTTGAATGGCAACCACCATGCCATTGCTTTGAAACGAATACGTTTGGTTATGTACATGTGTGCATGTATGTGTGTCCGTCGAAATAGCCGTGTCCCTAAAATATGTGCGTACATGTCTCCAAATTACGTAAATGGTCGTTCGCAGGTAATCGAGTTGTACATTTGACTCCTTAAAATCTCAATTATCGTCTATAATCTGCCTATACATATGTGCCTTATACCACTCTCAATAATTGTATGTATGTAATCTAGATATACATGTGTCTTGTGTCTTCTTAAAATTTCAATGACCGTACATAATCTACTTAATACACATGTGCCTCCTAACACCCTAAATAGTCATCCGTAGGCAACCTAGCTATACATTATAAGTGTCTCGTAAGTCTTTCCAATATATATATATATACATATACATATATATATATTTATATATATATATGTGTGTGTATGTGTGTGTGTGTGTGTGTGTCTGTGTCTGTGTGTACTTGTTTAAAACTATCGATAATGGTCCGTAGGTAACCTAGCTACACATATGTGTCGGAAAACTCTCGATAATCATCTGTGGGTAATCAACATGCACCTTTGTGCCTTGGCGTGATGATTGAAGTGGAAACATCAATCGTTCCTCAAACATGATTATTTCATGCAACTTACGCCGTCGCCGACATCATTAACCTTGTTTCCCGTATCCACCACATCAGTAACCGGGTTTACCGTGTCCACCACATCAGTAACCGGGTTTACCGTATCCACAACATCAGTAATCGGGTTTACCGTATCCACCACATCAGTAACCGGCTTTACCTTGTCCACCACATCATTAACCGGGTTTACCTTGTCCACCACATCAGTAACCGGGTTTACCGTATCTACCACATCAGTAACCGGCTTTACCTTGTCCACCACATCATTAACCGGGTTTACCTTGTCCACCACATCAGTAACCGGGTTTACCGTATCCACCACATCAGTAACCGGGTTTACCGTATCCACCCCATCAGTAACCTGGTTTACCGTATCCACCACATCGGTAACCGGCTTTACCTTATTCACCACATTAGTAACCGGTTTCACTTTATCCACCACATCATTAACCGGGTTTACCGTATTCACCACATCAGTAACTGGGTTTCCCTTATCTACCACTACATTAGGCGTTTTGCCTATACCCACATTTTCACCCATGTTTCCTATTTTAGATATGCGTCAGGCCTGAAATAAAAATTAGTTGAAATGCTAGTTTAGTTGCAAATATAGATACAAGCATTTAATTCAGATTTGTTGTACATTTGACTGCCAAAAAACCTAAGAATACAAGTTATTGTTGACAGTTCTAAGATGTCCTCATTGTTTCATGGAGAAATGAACCTGGGGCAAACGGTCCCAGTACGTGCACCCAGTGAAAAGATGCAAGACATGGAGCCCTGACCTTTAACCCGGCAGATTCGGGGATGCTCAGTGAATTCTGCTTTTTGTAGGCTAACTCGTTATATACATTTCCACCTTTGCGATATTATTTACGCACAATTAGAGAGCTCATAGTATTTATATAGGGTTTATAACGGTGTAAGATCTGGTGCCACAAATCTGCATTTCGATGTCGAATTCCATTGTGCATAGGCATTAATTTCATCCATTTTATCAGTTTGAGGTAATCAATGTTTCGTTTAAAATAAGATTTATGGAAAATACTGCTTACCTGAGATTGTAGACTCCGTTGTTATGTTCGATGTAAAAAGCTGCTCTTTTTATATACAGATACAGTGACTCGAAGATGCGCTCAATTGCCTGAAGACAAAAGTTACGGTTTTGAAGCTGAAGTGCTTAAGTAATTTATGTTTTTATACAACTTAACGCACATTTTCCTCAAGACACGGAACCATAGTTCTGTCAACAAGGAATAGTGTACAATTACTCACATCAGTAGCTTTTCAGGCTGAATAGCTTCTTCATTGTTGCGTTTTCCTGCCACAATAATCAAATGAGATATGATCCTGAAATATGCTAGAGTGTTTTAGTAATTTAATGGAAACAAATTTAAAGTAATGATTATTGGTAAACGACTTGATAAAAATAGACGTTGGAAATTAGGAAATGTTGATCTTGCGGAGTGTGACGTATACAAGTATTTAGGCATTCTTTTCAGTAAACCCTTAGCAGATAGTGTTCATGTAAAACCCAAGGCCACTCGTCTCAACGGTTATATGTGCGGTATCCTAGCAGCCCATAAAAACATCAACCGAGTATCATTTGGTGACAGTTTTTGGAAAAGTTTGATTATGCCAGCCCTCTCGCATGGGTCTGCGGTAAAGCTTTGTAATACCAGAGAAAGCGCTACAGTTATCAGGTCAATACAATATAATGCGGCTCGCGCTATTATGCGCATAAAAGGCACACCTGCTATGGTAGCCACTCTTGGGGACTTTGGATGGCTGCCACTAAATTTACTGCCAGACAAAGCTAGAATTAAGTATTTTCACAGAATTAAATACACATTGCCAGATTCAAGGTTATGTAAAAGAGTTTTTCTGGAATTGTAGAACCGTTTTGTTAATAGAGAAGGTGCTTCTTGGCCTTATATAGAAGAGATTAATAAGATTTTAACTCATGTTGGTTTAGATAATAGTTATGATGGTCTGTGGCTTGGGAAGTTCCATAAGTTTACCCTGGATAATTATGTGCTCGACTTTTTCAGTGAAATTGACAACAAAAAATCACTATCTATGTACCGTTTATTAAAGAGATCGTCCTTTCGAGAAAATTATATGTTTGGAGTAAATTATTTCGAGTCCACGCGCCTGAAGTTACGGCGCGCTCAGGATGTATGGGCATTCAAGAAAATTTACATTAATGGAATACTGCACCCTCCGGGACATATGTTTTGTGCAAAAATGGCAATGAAAATGTATCCCATTTTTTATTAATCTGTCCGGCATTTAATGAAATTCGATTTAAGATTTGGCACGAACTCGAGACCGAATTGATTAATTCTAATAATTTGTATATTTGGGAATATTTTATTGGATCCTCTACCAATGCAAAGTTAAGTTTACTCTTTGGGGATGCAGCATTTTAGCAGGGAATTGAAGTTGCAAAGATGTTTGATGGTGCATGCAAGCAATACATGAAACAGTCGTGGTCTTTACGTAAGTCCTTGGTTGACGGGACATAGCTCGATCTATTACAGTGGTTACTTTTATTTCATTTCTATAAAAGAGTCTTATGTGCACTTGATCTCTCTTATCTCAAAGGTTTTTATGTGTACTCTTGACTATGTATTTTATCCTGGACGCATCGCAGGTATACCCTGGCCTGCTGATGCCCCCGTTGTAAAGGGGTAGTTTATCCGAATAAATTATTATTAGTATTATTATTATTATAATCATCATCATCATCATCATCATCATCATCATCATCATCATCATCATCATCATCATCATCATCATCATCATCATCATTATTATTATTATCATTATTATTATTATTATTATTATTATTATTGTTATTATTATTATTATTATTATTATAATTATTATTATTATTATAATTATTATTATTATTATTATTACGCGCATTTGCTCTGTTTCACAGAAGTATAGGCGATAAGATTTATGCTATATGTGAGGCTTAAGACAGTGAGATAGAAACTGTGGTTAGTAAACAAGCAAAGTTTACGTCATTGCCTTAGAATAGATGGGTGATTCCACTGCAGCCCAGTGCAATGCGAAACAATTAATTGGTAAGCCAAAACAGGACTCAAGCGAACTTTTCATATATATATATATATATATATATATATATATATATATATATATATATATATATATATATATATATATATATATATATATATATATATATATATATCTGTGTGTGTGTGTGTGTGTGTGTGTGTGTGTGTGTGTGTGTGTGTACATAAGCTCGCCACATCATAATCAATATTTTCTGCTTTACGATTTCGATCCTGCAGATCAGAACATAACACAAATGTTTTCACCAATCCGGGTAGAACATATGAAAACGTATTGCGGTATTTTCGAAATAAGTAATTAAACAGTGATCTGGTTTTAAAATGTTGACACTTGACTTTACGAATCTTTTGTTCAAAAACAAAGGAACATTTGACCTGCGATGCATACTACAACTGGCGAAAAGGCTAGGCAATCGAGCACTGCGTATCTTTCCTGTGGCTTACGTCAAAATGCCACGTAGAGAACTTTATTTTCCTCAACAAATTCAATCCTTTTGAGCAGTAATGTATTGACCTTGTTTTACACGACTGAGTACTACTCAAAATAATACACCACCAAAAAAAAAACTAGACACCTTAAGATTTATATTGGCGTCATAAAACGTGACGTGCTATGTAATTAGAGTGAAAATATTGTCACAAAGATCACGCAATGAAGAAACAAGATCGCAACACGAAACAAATTGAACAATGACCAGAGCAGATTGTGAACATTCAATTTATCTTCAAAATATTCAAAGGCAAATCTAACAAACAACATCAGAAGTGGACGTCAATTTTCAGGGCAAAAACAAACCAAACACAAATTCTTCTTATATTGACCAGGTACTAAAATAATTTTTCACTATTATCGGAATGTAGGATTAATTACCCATGCTAGTATGTAGGTAAGAAGCAACAGTGTAGCGAATGAGCTTTTAATTAATGTATATGTTTATTTACTAACTTAGCTTACTCATTTATTTATTAACCAATTATAGTAGTAGTAGTAGTAGTAGTAGTAGTAGTAGTAGTAGTAGTAGTAGTAGTAGTAGTAGTAGTAGTAGTAGTAGTAGTAGTAGTAGTAGACTTTATTGACAATTGAATGGGGTGAAACACATAAAATTGTCCACTATAATCTTACAAATACTAAAAAAATTATCAATGTAACATACAAATGAAAAGGTGTGCAGTTGATGACGTATCTTCCTGGAAAGAAAAATAACTATCCATTAACTCTGTCCAATCTACCAAACACGTACTTCTAAAAATACATGATGCTTATTAAACTTAAGAGAAAAAAGTTAAAGTGTTGATTACTGTCAATGTTCTGAGTGTCAAACGTTTTTGATGGGTCAAGTTAAATAAGTGTTAATAACTTTCGCACAAAAGTTGCATAAACATTTTACGTCCTTTGATGCCATGAGGGCATTGAGTGACGAGAAGTCAAGATTAGCAAAAGCTAATCTCAAGTGATCTGTGCGAGCGCATTCTAACAGAACATGGGTTTCTGTCTGTATGCTACCACAAGAACACAATCGTTGTTCACGTGGGACGCGTGCCCATCGGCCTGTTTCAATTTTTAACCTGTGCGATCCAGTCCTCAGTCGTGTGGTAATTATACGACACTCCTCGTCTACTCTTGAGTCTTTGCTGTATATATTATGCACTGATAATGTTGGATTTATAGCTTTGTAAGTTTCAATTCGTGTAGTATTTGACACACTTAAGCGATCTTTAACTGAGTTCATAAATACAGTGTCTGGGTCGTTTGTTTCGACATCTAGATTCAATAGATACTTTCCCATTGGACACCGACATAACTTAGCCATCTCAATAGCCAAGTGTAGTGGACTTTCATCAAAGTCTGGACGTTCAGACGCCTTTTGGAGAAAGAGACGTTGCTGCTTTTGGATTTTGGCTTTTGCACTGGCAATGCCCAATTCCAAATAAATTACATCATTTGGGGTCTGTGCACGAACGCCCAAAAGCTCTTTTGCCGATGATAAATACACACTGTCTGCTGCAGAGAGATCATGAGAGAGCCAGCTCTCACATCCATACAGAAGAGCACTAGACAGTGCGCTATCCCACACAAGTCGCTTTATTGGGAAGGGAACATCTTTGTTTTTAGCTAGAAATGAAGTAAATTTCCTCATGTGACCCATCTTTGATTTGATATGGTCAGCTACTTGTTTTCTTACAGGTACATTTGATATTGGCGATCCTAAATATGTGTAAGATTCTGTATATTTTATCACGCAGTCACCTATCAAAAATGACTCTCTATCGCTAGAATTTACTGTCAAATACTTTGATTTCGTTCTGTGAAACTTCATGTCCAGCTCATTTGTCGATTCCATTAGCAACAAAAGTTTTTTTCGCATAGCTTCTCGTGCAGTTGCAAATACCACGGAATCGTCCATGAAGAGCAAGCAATGCAGTGTTTTCAGGAAACCATCGCGGCCATACTCTTTAATCTTTCGTATGGTTGAATTGATATAAAATATGAAAAGGGAACAACTGGAAGTACCACCCTGCCTCAAACCAGTTGTTGCAATAAAAGTTTTGTTTCCTATAATGTTTTCGGTGCAATTCAAAGAATATGCAATGGCAGAAAGGAATGCTTTGCCGCAACCGCTGGAAGCTAGCAGTTGCAGAAGAGTTGAACGATTTACACGATCGTAGGCTTTTTCGTAATCTATAAAAGCTATATATAAAGTATTTCTTGTTTTTCTAGCTGTGTCTATCAACAGACGGAGCACTAATAAATGTTCTGGGCATCCGCGGCCTTTCTGAGCTCTTGCCTGTTCTGCGTCCGGTTTAAACCAACAAATGAACCGTGTGTTTAATATTCCATCATAGAGTTTGCAAAGAACAGACAGGATACTAATCCCTCTGTAATTTTGAGTCAATGATTTCAAACCTTTCTTGAATATTGTGAAAAAAGGCGCAAGAGCCCACTCTCTAGGATATGCAACAGAGAAAAAAAATTAAACAGAAATGTCAGTAACCATATCCATGAGGTAGATAAACATTTGAGGATTCCTTGTGGTATCCCATCAGGTCCGGGGGCTTTGTTACTGGACATTTTCTTTATTTGTTCCCCTACTTCCATTTCTGAAATTGGATAATCCAGTATGGGGCAATACATGTTGGTTTCAGGGAATTCAAGTGGTGGGCTATTTGACGGGGTTTTTTTTCCTTAAAGTACTTTGCGAACTGTTCGTCACTGGGTATTTCTTCCTCGTTGTTTGCTATTGAGAATTTCCCATCCCATCCAATGGCATTCCATATTTTCTTTGGGTCCTTTAGATTTTGCAGGTTTTCCCACCGTTGTTTTGCATTTCTTGCAAGCGGTAAGGTCGTGCTTGTTTTAGGTTTGATTGCACTTCGGCAAGTTTTGTATATTATATCAGTTATAGAGGAACAAAGATGTTGTGAATCAGCGTCACTTGTAGGCAAAAGCGTTTCTATCTCTGGTAAATTTGCTTTAAACTTTGCTATATCAATGCATCTTAAGTGAAGCGGTTTTGTCACTAAACTTTGTTTTTGTTCAGGATACCACCCTAAAAAGTCAGCACGTTCTTTTATACGTTTAGGCGTGTGAGTCGGCACAGATAATGTCAATATGATCGGAGCATGGTTGGAAGGATATAATGTTTGATTCAGGATCTTGAAGGACAATACATGTTTCAGGGCAGTTTTTGAGCAAACCGCCCAGTCCAACTGCGAAATCCAATTTGCTTTTTGTCTGAACGTTAAGCCTCCGTCGCATATTATATCTCCTACTCTCAGATGATTTACTGGGAGAAGTCCCAGGGAATCACATAAGGTTACGATATCTCTGCCATGGGCATTGGTTGCACGGTCAGGATTAACTGTGTATTTTGCACATAAACTTTCGTCATTGAAACACTCAAGATTTTGAATCCTGGCATTAAGATCTCCGAGCAGAATGATCTTGTCACTTGAATTAATACACTGTTCCTGTATAAGGGCAAATTGTGCGTGTTCAAAATAGGACGAGTCCTTTGGTGTAATGTAAGCAGCTCCAAATCTGAAGCCTGGTGCTTGCCTTAAGCTGAACCACACTTAGTCTTTGAACAAGTTTACTTTGTATACTTTTGGCCATATGTAATGCATATGTATACATTCGCTGCCCAGGTGTATTCGTGCTGTGCAGTGGCACTCATCTTCCTCCAGGTGCTGGATGGTAAAATGGCAATGGTGATACGTGAGTATGATGACAAGATAAAATAAATGGCGTAGATTAACCATGAATAACATAGACAAAAACAGAACATTTACTAAATGTAATACATCCTATTAAAAACATAAAATAGAGGTACAAAATAAAGCCGAGTGAATCATAGCATTCAACCAGCAATTTCTGCGCATTACAATCCGAACAAGAGTGTCACTTCTTTTAGTTGTAATACAGATCAGGTAAGCGGAGCTACTTGGGAAAAGTGATCAGAATATGGGCGGGGAAGTCCGGAAATTAAGAAAAGAGAAATGGCAGGAGCATTTCTGATTTCAAGTGGGAGAGTGTTCCAACTCACAGCACCTCTGTATTACAGCCTCTCTTTTTGCTAGGCATCTGTAAATTTAGAAAAGGCGCATGTTGGATAGAAGTTATGGACATAGAGAATCTGGCATTGGCATTGCCAAGCCATGGTGGATAACGTTTTGGGCACGAGTTGTTGGATTTTGTGGTTTTCGCGAGGTTTGCCGAGCAAAAACCACAAAATCCAACAAGTACCCCCCCCCCCCCCAACGTCATCCACCACGGCTTGGCAATACTAGATTTTGTTTCTCACATACCTCAAACAGACAGGAATTGCAAAAACACATTGCTTTTCACACTTCAAAATCGCCATCTTGTTTTGATAATTTCTTACGCGCACTGTGGGCCACTTCACGCATAAACGCAGAGATGTAAACACGCCAATATCAAATGTGAGCTTTAGAAAGGCACTGCTCCTCTAGAAATATTTTAAATCATTTGATAACTTTGTGTATTTTTGGAGACATGTTTGGCACGGGAACGGTCAGTCATGGAGGTAAGGTACACAAATGCACCTGTAAAAAAATCTAATCACATGACCACCCCATTTTCTTGGTTTTGACTTGCTGCTATCGGTATAAACTTGAAGTAGAATGCAAAGGAAGTTGTGGTTTTACTTTTCAAATAGGAGAAATAAGCCAGCGAATGTCATTATTTTAACATGTAAATGCATTAGGCCTAGGTTAATGGTCCAAGACCTAAAGGTATCTACAACGTCGGTGTGTATAGAAACGGTAGTTGCACAGGAACCCCCCCCCCCCCCCCCCCCCTGTATGTGAGAAAGCGTAGGTATGCATATCTTTTCTGTTGCAGGGCCAGAATTTTGCTCATTTGGGGGGAAGGTTTGCATTATGGGTATATCAGTCGGCCTTGTCCATTACACACAAAGCATGGTTACATGTATAAAGTCTGTAGTCGTTGATTAAGCTGGTCAGAACGAGTATCTCAAACATTAATGTCAATAATCAAAGTATGGGATAAGTGTGTGTACGTGTGTGTTTTTTTGGGGGGGAGGGGCGGATCCAATTAGTTCTGCGAAATTGTATGTTTTTCCCTAACTTTACAAGTGGCAATTTAGCCTGATTCGTTCTCCTTGAGAGCTTTATGTGAGTCTATGAAGACAAGCAGGTGAAGGGAGGGCTAGGAGAGGGTCATTATTTTGCCTTGCGTAAATCGAAGAGTATTTCCATGAGGTACTATGTTAAAAACAGGTGTATCAGGAAAACTGAAAGGTTACTGCTTCTGCAAATGTCAACGTAAGTTTGATTTACAAAGATTACTGAACCGTGGTACGTACTGTATGAAATTAAACGTCACTACAATGTCCCCGGTACATTATTTGGTGTATTTGTCTTATGTGTTAACCATAGTTTTCTTTTTGTATATTACAAGTGCCTTCAGCTGTGTCCAGGTAACAATAAACTGACGTCAAATGAGGTAAGGTGTAAAAGGACAGAAAACATCCATTTTGAACATGTTTCAACAAATGCCCGTGTTACCTAAGCCCTAACAAAAATAGGCCTATATGTGTGGTTCCGATAACTCGACCGACCCCACTGAAAAGACACGAGTCTCGACCCTAAATAATTTTTATGAAACATAAAACTTAGAAGAAAAAAAGGTTCGAGCCGCCCTTCACTAATAAAAATTGATCGACCATAGCTGAAAGATTTTGGCCGTTCTTTGGAATACGATCCGGGTTTGCAGCATTGAAACCCTGCACTCACTTGTGCACTCAAGTGTGAAAGAGGTGTACACGTGCTTTATTCCCTTCGCTGAAAACTCGGAAAGCATTCCAAAAAGCTCCAAGATTTTATCGAGAAAGCGACCGTCATGTACCGTTGTTTTGTAGTAAAGTCAACTCAAAACACAATATTTTATTTCAAATTGTCTGGAGGTTTGACTTGGGCCGGGGATAGCCCCAAGGGACATCCCCACGCTCTGTTAAGCTTGCGGGTGGAAGCTTAACAGAGCGTGGGGAGGTCCCTTGGGGCTAGGCCGGGGAAACAGCATAGCTGCATTAACATGGTTTTCAGTGACACAGCATCAGAATATTTCGCTATGTTCCAGGTGCCCAATCTCCGAGTTACCCGGGTAAACGGTCGTAAAAGTACTTTTAAAACACGACTTACTATCTTAACTTTAATCTGCCCGCACGGTTGTGTTTGACGCAGTCATCATCGTCAGTTACAAATCTAAATGCGACACCATACTTCGAGCCGGCGAATCATGCACCATTTTGAACATGGCGCAATGCATTGTGGGACAGTCGCACAAAAATACAGTTGATCTGGATTAACATAGTGAACCGCGGCCACAGCATATATCATATCACTACTGATGCTCTGAAATATTTGCAAAATATATACTTTTGGTTTCATACATTGCACAGGGAGTGAATTGATACCAAACATAGAACATACTACCAAAATACCAGTCAATGACAGGCCATTACTGGACAATCGGATTCGTAGGCGTGACAAAGAAATCCAATCTAAATCTTCTGAAGTGAAGACTGGCCAGTGTGGTGTAGTAAACTGTGCATACAATAAAAGACGCAACACATTCTGCAGAGACCGACATGTGTATATTTGTACCAAATGCTCCAATGTTCAAGCTTGCCAGCAGTGTTATAAGGCAGGGGCACACAAGAGGCACAAAGAACATTTAAACCTGAGAAAGTAATGAAAATGTAATACCTGCTTGAATGATGGACCATAAACGCGTTCTTGACCTGCCTGGTCATATGACGGAACTAATAGGAGCCTTTTCGGTTTTCCGAAATGTGATCATTATTTTTTTAATTTTGTTTCTCACTGTCTTTATTTTGATATTATTATTTTTTTTAAAGTGTACCAATTGATTACGAAATATATATATATATATATATATATATATATATATATATATATATATATATATATATATATATATATATATATATATATAAAATCCCGCCCCCAAGATTGTCAAAATACTACTGTCCTTATTTACAAACCAGTGGGAGCGGAATCCACAATTTGCAAAATGGCAGCTAAGTTTGTGGGTTAATCCTGATTCGATATTTTTAAGAGGAAGTATCCCAAAAATGTGTGATTAGTTTCAACAGAGCGTCAATTTGTCGAACGAATGTAATGTAAACTATAAAATGGGACATTTACAGTGTGAGCATAACCTAAAAATGTAAATACAACGGCTTTGAAATTATCCGTTGTTGGAGTCGGTGGGCCCCAGAATAGGGATATTGTATCAGACACTGAAGTCGCCCCAAGCTATGAATTAAGTTGCAGCACTAGTCGTCCCTGCCAAGCCCCTCCCCCCTGTGGAGTGAAAGACGGAGCTTAGGGGAGACGGTTGTCCCGATAATTGATACAGGTCCGAAAGTACCAGCGGGTTTTTGTCGACGTGCAGGGCACGTCGACCTATTAGTGACTGTTACTGTCCTGGATAGCGAAATGTCTATGGGTGGAACATACTGCAAACGTGAATCGAAATACTGAAAACCGAATGTGCTCTTTAATCATATAACCACTATCGATAACATGAATTCCCCAATGCTTCCAAGTCTAGACCTTTGTCTTTTATGTTTTTATTTCACTCGATTAGATTGTAGCATAAGCTTTACTTGCTTCCTTATCTGAAAATGTGGAAGTAGAATAACCTTTTAATTCATTCCAGTGGCCAAGTAGGTGTCTAATTTTACAAAGCCACGCGTCGTTATGTTGGATTCCGACCAAGTGGCAATACGTCCGCGTTTTCATTAAACGGAAACCAGACAACATTATATAAACCGGAAATTTCTGTCACAAAAAGGTTGGGGATACATATGTATCATGGGACTATTCATCGGATCGCACCAAATCATATCGAATAAAAACCGAATTGCAACGAATTGAAAGATGATATAAATTATACAACGAATTTAAAGATAATATATATCAATAACACTGGCATTCAGAAACCGGACTTGGAAAATATTTCCAAGCTACTTTTAATTATGACGTGTTCCTTCATTCCACAGTCATATCCCATACCTCCACTAAACACAATTCATGAAATACACTATTTTCCATATATATATATATATATATATATATATATATATATATATATATATATATATATATATATATATATATATATATTATATATATGTATACACACATACATACGTAAGTTAAAACGAATGCGGTGTTGCCAAAAGTGTGCCACCAGTTAATACACACCTTTATTACATTAATTAGTAAGTACGTAAACTCATCAAAACAAGAAACTTATATCAGAATACACTTAAACATTATTTTGTTTCTTTGTGCTCTAGATGCTAAATAATAATGATATTAATGAAGCATAATGTCTTTCATATGTTTCAAGAAAAAATGGTTGTGGCTGCTGCCATAGTTCATTGGACCGTAGAACAAAGGCAGTGAGGTTGAAAGACAAATCTTGCAAGTTTAGTAATGGGTGTGACCTCGATGTTCTCGGATGCACTGCTCAATGAAATTGAACAAGTTCATGAATTCAAATATCTTGGTGTTATACTTGACAGCTCACTCAAATTTGCTAAACATACTGACTACATCACTCGCAAAGTAAATGCTAAAATAGCTGCTCTGGGTCGAGTGAGAAACTACCTTCCTAATGTTCTGATGCTTACATTATACAAATCCCTCATTCGTCCACATTTTGACTTCTGTGATATCGTTTGGGGGTGTTGCCCCAAGTACCTGCAAGACAGACTCCAAATTCTACAGCACAGAGCACTCAGAATCATAAACAAAATGGACCGATATACTTCAATAGATGACCTACACAATATGAGTCATATTCCCACCCTAAAAGAAAGACGCAAAATCCATCTCCAAATTTTCATGTACAAAGTTTTTCACAATTTGGCCCCAAATACTATCACTTCAAAATTTAAACGAACTAACGATGCCTACTCTCACTCTACCCGAGCAGCCGCCTCAAACTCCTTCTGTATTCCTTCCATAGATAAAGATTATGGCAAAAATAGCTTATCGTACAGAGGAGCTATTTGCTGGAACTCTATTTCCCCTGAAAATAGAAAACTACCCTCCTTTCCCCAATTCAAAAGAGCTGCCAAGTAGTTCTTGACTATCTTGTGATAGCTGTATAACTTTTTATCAAATTTGTTTTACCCAGATATAGTTCATATTGTCATATTGATCTACATTATTTGTGGTTATGTACTCCTGCTATTTTATGTTTACTTCTATACTTTTAATTGTCTTTCAAAGCTTTTATCACATTGTATTTAACTGAGTTGTGTTTATTTTAGTCATCATCTCATATTGTCATTTTATGTATCTTCATTGTACCATCCAGGGCCTGGTGGGAGATCAGTGTCTGGTACACTGAGCCAGTCCCCCTGGTAAAATAATAGATAAATCAAATCAAATGCGTTTTCACATGCTTCGCACTACTTTGTTTATAAGAGTGTGGAATGGCATTCCATTGGTCCTCCAAGAGTCTTTTCAAATCATCTGCTGAACTTGCTGCCTCACACGTCTCCCCAGTACATCCCACAGATGCTCGATGGGGCTCAAGTCTGGTGACGTAGCAGGCCACTGTAGACACATTATCCCCTGGTCTTGAAGAAAGTTTGAAACACATCTGGCTCTGTGGGGGCGGGCATTGTCATCCTGGAGCAGGAAATCATTTCCTATTGCACCTGCATATGGAAGCACTTCAGGTCTGAAGGCTTCATTTATGTAGCGTTCCCCTGTGAGGGTTCCTTGGATGAAGACTAATGTTGTGCGACCACCATCTGAAATTGCAGCCCACACCATCACGCTGCCACCACCGTAACGTTCTGTTTCGTGTATGCAACTGGAAGCAAAACGCTCTCCAGGTCGTCGCCACACCAAAATCCGACGATCATCTGGCTTTAAGCAGAACCTGCTCTCATCTGAGAACAATACGTTTTACCACTGTCTACGTGACCACCTTTGGTGATGACGAGCCCACTCTGGTCGTTCAGTCTTGTTCTTATCCAAAAGCTGAAGTCTTCGAACAGGTCTTCTGGCCCGGAATCCCAGGCCGGAATCACGCAGCATGAAGTCTATTTCTGACTGTTTGGTCAGAAATGCGTCTGGCTACGGGGCCTCTAGGTTGATGCAACTGTACACGCACTTGATCTGCTGTCATCTGACGGTTACGTCTCACTGTTGAAGGAATGAAGTGGTCTTCTCGGACGGTGGTCACTCTGGGTCGACCAGATCTAGGCTTGTCCGCTACTGTCCCTGTCCCACGAAATTTAGCCTGCAAGTTGCTGACTGCAGCCTGGCTAACGTTGAACATCTCAGCAACTACAGCCTGCTTTTTCACTGCCTGCAGCTGCCCAATGGCTATGGCCCTTTCTTGCCTGGAGAGTCTTGGCATGATGGTAACTTGATGGGTTTCCATGTAGGGGCTGGTAAGGGCGGCAATTTATAGGATTTCTGGTGTCTCAGGTGATCACCTGGATCATTGATGCCACAAAGAACAGGTGCAAAATGACACTGGTTTGATCCAGTGCATGGCAGATTCTTGTGCTATTTTTGAGACAGGAACTTCAATTGTGTTGCTTCATTTTATGTAAACGAAATCTGTCACTTTTGTGAAATTGGACCAACTATTTTGGCTGTATATGGCTTACAAAAAAATCTTATCTACTTTATATTACAATATAAGTTTCTTTTTTTTGACGAGTATATTTCAGCTTCACGTGTACATAGACGGCAAGCGACAGTACTAGCCGATCCTTTGGTGGCGCCACATAAATTCATTTCTGAAATGTCCTTTATGAAATTTCCTACCGTTAGTCCGTATTGTTGTGAACAGGGACGTATATGTGTATATTCTACCTGTAGTGAACTATCTTGCTTTGTTTTGCATTTTGGTGACTAACTATTTTGATTTTTGTATGTGGGGTACAAATCTGAAACATGTGTACAGCTTCTTTGTTAATTGGGTAACTTTGTTCATGTTTTGTCCTGTGTGTTTTGTAGTATACATTTTGTGTGTCTTTCCATGTTCTGGAGAGCCCCCCCCCCCTCCCGACTAGTAACATTTCGATGTAGGCCTACTATAGGGCGATCCAATTGAAATAAATATGTCTAAACTAAAAGTACTACCGAGGCCATTCCAATTTCTATTTTATGCGGGCTTGGCATGGACTTCTGGTCGCCTACTTGTTTTCCAATTGCAATTCGCTGATCAAAGTGACAATATAAAACACTCAAGTCTCAAAACTTTCGAACAGTATCCAGTTCTGGGTGCTATGGTTGTGGGTTTGTGTTTCAGTGTTGGTTATACAGCTGTATAAAAATTGAGCGATTAATTTAATGGCAGGAAAGACACCAAAATTGTCTTGGTATAATGACTACCTATCAACATTTAAATACTCAAAAACATTGTTCTAATCATATATTAAATATCCAGTTTAACCTGGACCAAGGACTCTAAAGCTGGATATAGTTCCAATCTTGTCATCTGCACTGTTAAATATTCAGCTCTGTGGCGCGATATATATATATATATATATATATATATATATATATATATATATATATATATATATATATATATATATATATATATATATATATATATATATATATATATATATCGCAGAATTCATGTGTACCTATGTGGATCAAAAACGTGTATTGCATTTCCATCACCGATGCATGTTTTTTTCGTTACGGAATGCCAAAAGTAAGGCTTCCATATTTTGGGCCCCCTTTATTTTTGAAAGCATATATCAGAAAACTAAACCTGATATAAAACATAAACCTGATTATTTTTTAGCCACACAAGCGTTCACTGTTTGTGTGAAACAATTTGAAATTTGAATTAACTTGATAAGAGTTATATCCGCATTTGTGTAGGGATATGACATTTGTTTAATGTTTATTCAACTATTAGCTGACAAATGTGTAACTATCATATTTGAAACTTTTTGATCATTTCCTTTCCATAAATATATAATTTATAAATGTTTGCATCAATACTTTTCAGTCTTTGAACCTTGATAAGCAGTAGTTACCCGCAGATCACTTTGGTATCTTACTTGAAAAAAAATACTGATTAATTTAATCGTTCAGTTTGGCAGAGCATGGTTAGCACACCAAGCTGTACGAGGTCTTCTTGTCCAAAGTTTGATGATTTTACGGAAATTAATTGAATTTTGGACGCACATTTCTTGAAAATGTCGAGTGTATAATTCAGGAGAAACATTTAGTCCAATTTAACTACTACTTTTCTGATTTATGTTTTATTTGTATCATACACTTACAACCGGGCTATTTTTAACGCATGATGAATATAAATAACTCCAGCCAGATATGATGAGTTCGGATTTGACGGGTCTTTATACATGGTCATCAATTATCAATATGGATCTGTTGTGTCAGATTGATCTCGTCATACTCTTGCCATACAACTTGCTGGTGCTTTAATTTCCACACAGCTTTGTAACCAGTTCGGCGCAAGGAACTGTACGTGGACTCAACCCACAATAAAAAAAAATGGAGTGCATCACACTGCAACAAGAAACGATACCTTCATAAAGAATATGTTCTAAATGCCGCACAAAGGGTACCCAGCAAAATTTTCTCTTTAAACAAAAAAAAAATTGAGTCCCGCGAAATTTACATCACAGAACCATAGAAAATCTTATAAGTCTCCCAATTCATTCCCTAAACTGAGAGCTCATGGCACTTTGCAAGAAAAATATGATTCTGAATAAACTTGCCCTTACAGATTACGCACGTGGTGAGACATGTCTTCAGCAAATTTTCCCAACATCAATTGTCTATCAAAACCTGCAAATATCCATGCACCAAATACTTAAAACCTGCATGCATGTTGAAACATAAATTCAAGATAATTGCATCTGGTATATATGCACAAAATATATAAATGAACTTACAAGAACTTCTTTCTGTCTTTGTCTCCGTCATGGGTTACATACGCCCGAGCAGTAGCTGTCAAAATGCCCAGAATGGCAAGGTAAAAGGTAGATATTACGATCTTCACCGAAAACATACGAGACTCGAGGAAAGTTTCAACACACACAAATCAGCATTCACATCTTTTTTTTTTTCACTCACACAAGAATGAATCCATAGTCTATGTGTTGCTGCAGAAATCAAATAAATCATATAAATTACATATCAACAAACAATTAAACTACATAAAATATGCACTGACAATTGATCCCGTGTCATCCTCCCCTGGACTGTGAAATGTCGTCCCGGCATAACCAGATGAAAAGCTAATATCTGAAATAAATAAATAAATCTGCAATCAACATTTCATTTATACAATTATTCACGTTCAGTTTGACAGCTGTTGCTCTGGTTCCTGCGATAATAAGACAGCTGTACACTGGTTCCTGTAATAATAAGACAAATGTAACTCTGGTTCCTGCAATGATAATATATATATATATATATATATATATATATATATATATATATATATATATATATATATATATATATATATATATATATATATATATATATATATATATATATATATAATCAAGTGTTTCCTCCAATTATTTTAAGTATCATTGTGGAAGCTTCTATTTCACGGCCCTGAAACACTCCACTATTCAATAATCTCTCCAAGCAAGCAACACGAACTCTCCATTCTGGTTTTATGTTATCCTGCTTGTCAGTTTGCTGCAGAAACGTGAAATGATCTCCGCTGGTCTCAAGACTCATGTGACTGGACACAATCTTTAGACCATATTTATTGTTAGACCTCACTCAGGCTTTGTTTAATCTCATCCACTATTTACACAATGACTGAGTAAGGCTGAGTGTGAACCACAAAACTCGTTGTTATCTTTTAGTATTATTAACTGCTCTTTGTCTGTTATGTGTTCAGGAAATTTCAATCTTTGCTGTTTATGGCCATTCATAATGCTATTTATGAACAGTCAAATTGAAAATTGTTTTACCCATGCAAAATGCTGGTAAGATTCCAGCTGTTGTAAGAAAAGCAGATTATTGCTTGGTATTTGAGGAAAAAATGAATGTTTTGATTATAAAAAATAAACCAACATAAGACACGGTCTCGTATAACATAATAAACTGCATGGCAGATCACGTTTTTTATCTGTTTTAATGAGGAAATGAAATTTTATACCATTGTTGCTAAATAGCTTTTGTGTTTTATTTTTAGTACCAAAGTAGTCACATTTTGCGGGGGCTTTATTAGTTTAAAATTATGTTAATGGAAATATGAAAAACCTTGGGTGTTTCAGTGAGTGGACCGGTGGTTTTTGTGCCACAGAGAGACTTATAGTAATCATAAAATTGCGGGTCAAACACTCTATTTGGTTTAGACATATTTTATTGGAACAAAAAAAAAAAAAAAAAAAAAAACCAGTTTGGAATCAGGGCATGCCTTATATTAATCACTCTTGCACAAAATGAAGAGTAGTTGGACATTGCACAAAAGGAAGACGATACACTTGCTTGACACCCTTGCAAGAGATGTAACAAGACGTGACAAGACAGATAGAATGGCATTGGCACACAGCTTGAAGAAGTGAACCAGGACAAGACACCACAGACAGCAACAGGGTTGGGGGTAAATCTTTACACTTTATCTTGATTTAGATATTACTCATCAAATAAAACACAGGTAAAGAGATTAGAGACGGTCCAGGCGTCTACTGTGAAGAGAGTCCTTGGTCTTCCTGATCGGAGTCGCCACTCAAAGCTATTGACTAGCTCTTGATATAAGGCCAGTGGGATCATATGTTAGGAGCAACACACACTCTCTCTCTCTCTCTCTCTCTCTCTCTCTCTCTCTCTCTCTCTCTCTCTCTCTCTCTCTCTCTCTCTCTCCTCTCTCTCTCTCTCTCTCTCTCTCTGATGGCGAACTTTTTCGAGTGGCGAACCCTGCCAGAAACTTGTGTACCAAGCCGTGAGCCACTTGTATGCTTCATGGGACCGCGTCTCCCGGTACACTGCTTGCCATATAGGGTGCTCTGCCTGGGTGCTTCGACTGTTAAGCAAAACGGCTAGGGATTCCCCTGCTCACCAATAAGACAGAGTTGTAGACAGTATTAGATTTTTAGCAATGCATGAAAATTTTATCAAGCCATATTCTGATGAGCATATGCTGGCCACTCTTTTAATTCGCGCCTGTTCATCTCTCTGTTTATGACGTCTGTATATTATGTATTTGAACTTTGCCCGATCTTGGGAGATCTTAATGGAATATTTCAATTATTAGCATCGGGTAGATTATCCTGGCTGGGAGCGCTTTGGGTCGCGGAGGGGGGGGGGGGGGCAGCGGACGCGGCCGGACCACTGTGCGACCCCACAACATACCATTAGTGCCAAATATTTCTATTGATATGTATTTAATGCCATTCTAAGTCGATTGTTCACTGGATGACTACATGTATATATCATTTTATCTAGATGTATTGAGACATTTCTCCAGAAATGGAGGCCTTATAAAATTATTATCATCATTATTATCATTATTACATATAATAACTGTTTTGTATTTAGATATACAGACATAGATATACTATTATACCAGCTTCCATGTCACTGCCCCAAGTCTACCTGTGTCATTTACATACTGTTTGACGGCCTTAACAATATTTCATGTTCGATAAAAGAGCAATTTATGGAGCCATAAAGTAGTGTCTGGATTGTGAATGGCGCTAATCTAATAACTGTACTTTTTAATATGTCTCTATGTAATCTGTATTTGTCACACTCGCAAAGAAAATTAAAGGAATCTTCGTTTGCATTGCCACAGGCACACTCGATGGAGTCCACCAGCCCTTTCATATGAAGGTCTCAATGCAGGCTATTTCATTCGTAGCCGAGAATGAATGACGGCTAGTCGACGATCACCAATATAGAAAAGCTTGTTTGTTTTACCGACATTACTGCTACGGTTATGAGTCTTTTTTAAAATCATGAGTAGACTCAGCATTACGCACAAAGGCAACTCGTTCCATAATCTAATCACGGAAGGAAAGATGGACCTGTCGAATAACTTTGTTCGCGTACGTATGTTTGACAAACAGTGGCGTGATCTGACGTGATGCGCCTTCAGATACAGTGGTTGGAACTAGATTCCTCAGATATTGAGGTGCAAGACCATGCATTATATTGTAGAATAGAATCAATTTACTTTTCTTTCTTCTCTCTAATAGCTTTTCAAGACCTGTTTTCTCATAAATGAAATTGTGGTTGGTTCCCCTTGTTGCCCCCGTTATTACTCTCGCTGCAGAAAGCTGAACATTTTCAAGCTGCTGAGACTCCTGTAAAGAGCAGCCGTTCCACACAACAGAGCCATACTCAAGAATCGGGCGGACAAAGCTGTATTAAATAATTTCTACTAATTTCCGACATGGTAAACATTTTATGATATTAAAAATTTTCGTTCCTTTTTGTAACCAAACTTTTAATGTGACTGGTCCACGTCAAGTCTGATCTTATAATTAAACCTAAATACTTATGTTCTTTTCCGTTCTGTAAGGTTTCTTTCATAAAGACTAACTCAGGTATTCACTTCATGGATATAATCATAGGCCTACTTCTTATTTTTGACGGGTTAAACGAGACCAGCCATCTATGCGACCAACTCTCCATATCCTTCAGATCCAGATTCAGAGAATTGGTTGCACAAGTAACGTCTTCAACTTCTATAAAAAGGGTTGTATCGTCGGCAAACAATATAATACATATATATTAAGAATTACAGGGGGCCACAGAGAAACTTATAGTAATCATAGAATTGCGGGTCAAACACTCTATTTGAGCTATGTAATAGGTTTAAGCGTATGAAAAAGAAAAAAACATTTCACCATTGAATGAAATGTGAAAGACATGCTACTATTTGAAACCAGTGACACGTGAAAAAGAAGGAGGAGAAGGAGCAGGAGCAGGACAGGAAGAAAAAGATGGATAAGAAGAAGATTTTAACAGTAGTTACCCAAAGATTATTCCACAATTCTGATCCTAAATTGCAGTCCCTGTTTTGATCAAATTCATTTTGATAACCGAACCACTGTACACATAAAAGCAACCGTCATACACAGTTACTAACACCCTGGCAACATGAAAACGACAACTACATGTATGAAAAATACATTAGCTTCTGAGACACCACTAGGGCTTAAGCATTACGTGACATTTGGCTGTAAATATATCTTGTAACACAATGACATGTACAAGCCAAGTCATTTAATCTAATCTCCTCTATCGTATCTCAACTACAATCCTTCATAAAGTCATCGGGTCCCAATATATGACTTTTTAAAACTCCACTTGTGCATGTGCAGGAAAAATCGTCAAATAAAACGTGAGAAATGTTGGATCAAATAATGGCTCTTGAGAATTACGTTGTTTCCTGGTTGCCCGGCTGTGATTGTTTATTAATGCAAGTCGTATTTTGTGACGTCTTGTCTGTACCCTCCGCTCTTCTGTCCGGCTCAGTGGATTTACCGCCAGCTGCTATTTTGTCCGCGGCTTCTTTTTTACTCTTCTGGACATCACTTGCTGATTGTAGCAGCTTTGACGCCACCAAAGCTGCTGTTTTGAACTGTAAAACATAACGAGAAATAAAACTCAATGATATTATTTCTATGTGTGTTTCAATCGATTTAGCTAAATACCAGATTACCTGAAATACGTAGGTTTGCCTAATTTCTATAATTTTTGCTGTTATAAACTTGGATACAGAATACCAATACAGCACATGCACTTATTCATGGAGAGATAAGAGTAAATGCCAGGAAGCAGGGGGTGGGGGTGGGGGTGCTGAGCGAAGCATGAGGAAGACAGTGTAAACAAGGGAGAATGATGACAAACGGAGGAGAGAGGAAAGAGGCTTGAGGCTACCACGAGACAGCGATTATTAGAGAACAGATCAAAACGCTAGATTTCATTTTGCCAGTAGCCTTGTGGCAAGTGGTGTCAATCCCAGTTAAACAATGCCTAGCAAAGCTCCGTTCTTGGAATTCAAGACCGTACATGCCACAGCCGGAATATCGTATAGTGGACTTCAAGCTTGTTAATTCTTTCCCACTTAATAATAATAATAATAATAATAATAATAATAATAATAATAATAATAGTAATAGTAATAGTAATAGTAATAGTAATAGTAATAGTAATAATAATAATAATAATAATAATAATAATAATAATAATAATAATAATAATAATAATAATAATAATAATAATAATAATAATAATAATAATTGAACATCTTGATACTGGATAGCCTGTTCAGCCCATGGCTGTTCTTCCACAGGGTCCAGTAGGCAACTTCTTAGCCCAATTATCCCAAACTTTATGTAGGAGGAAACCGGAGACCTCAGAGAAAACCTACGGTGCTCAGCAGGTGTTTGGGAAACCTTGCCACATGCGACCACGAACCCCCAGCCAAAAACCTGAGAGGCATATGTATAAAATCTGTCAATATATGTCTTTAAAAGATGATGAGCTATAAAGTATATGTATAAACACACCACGTTTCTAATGATATCCCTTTCAATTTCTATTTATTTATGCTTCTCAGATATTCATTGTCAATACTTTGTTAATAAAAGTCACAGGTCAACACACTTGAGGCTTTTAAGTATTCCATCCACGAATGAGAAAAATGTGCTAAAACGATACTCATGACGACATTTACCTTTATTCCGTCTGATTCATCTGACATGTCGACAATGGTGGGTTGAGGTCGTCCGGACTGACAGGCACGTCAAGAGAACATATACCGTTTCACTCGTCAACCAGTAACTATACAAGAGAAGGACACTTCATTTACTGTTGTTCAAATCTTTTTGAAAGATCATATTTGTGAAGCGTGCAAGTGCTAAAGCCGAGTTACTTGTGAAAATGTTATTAATGAGGGTCCGAAATTTACAAATCTCTCACAGCCTGATCATTGTAAATGATTCGTATAATGCATGCATGTGTATGCAATGGGTTGCAAAATTTTGCTAAAATACCTTGAACATGGAATAATTTTGCATAGGAGAAGTAGACATTTAATACCCTGTACCAGTGTTATCTTCAGCTGGTACAACTTTGTTGTGTTAGTATATTCAACGTTTATACTGAATAGAGGTGTTACTGGTTTTTATGTTGGGAACTACAAGAAGGTAGACTCAGATGTGGCCCATTCAACTTTAATTGTGTTTTACTGTGTCTGTGACCTCTCGAGGGCAGTAAAAGCAAATACAGCAAATATTTTCTCTCTCTCTCTCTCTCTCTCTCTCTCTCTCTCTCTCTCTCTCTCTCTCTTTTCTGGAGGGTTAACTTGGGCTGGGGAAACAGCATAGCTTCACAGCCACAGTTGTTCAGTGAAATAGCATAGGCGTAGCCCTGGTTATTCGGTGATCTTTATCGTGATATTTCGCTAAGTTCCAGGTGTCCATTCTCCGAGTTTTCCCGGGCAAATGGTTGTTACAGTACTTTTAAAAGAAACAGCATCCGCTTAGCCCTGGTTGTTCGGTGCTTGTTATCATGATATTTTGCTAGGTTCCAGGTGTCCGTTCTCTGAGTTATCTGGGCAAATGGTTGTTAAAGTACTTTAAAAATATTACTTACTATGTTAACTTTAATCTGCTGGCTTGGTTGTGTCTGAAGCATTTATCATCGTCAGTTACAAATCTAAATGCGACACGATACCTCGTTCCAGCGAATCACGTACCATTTTGAACATGGTGCAATGCATTGTGGGACAGTCGCACAAAACTACAGTTGATCTGAATATCAAAGTGAATCACGGCCACAACATATATCATATCACTACTGATGCTCTGATATATTTGCAAAATATACAATTTTGGTTTCATATGTTATACTCCCCCCCCCCCCCAAAGATAGTCTGAACACTACTATCCTTATTTACAAACCATTGGGTGTGGAATCCATAATTTTTGAAATGGAAAAAAAAAGTATAGACCCATATCTTTTACATGGATTGCGAAGCAGGCCAAGCCTATATTAATCACTCTCCATGGCACAGATCGTGGCGTATACTTCCTACCTGCATGAATTAAGTAGCAGCACTAGTAAGACCTGTCAAGCACCTCCCACTGAGTGAAAGGTGGAGTTTAGGGGAGAAGGTTGCCCTTAAAGTGGATACAGATGCGAAATACCTTCGGACTTATATATAAGTGGCAATCATTCATTACATGTATGTCCCTGGTCCAGGTGATGCTGTTGTTGCCTGTTTAGCAGACCAAGGGCCAGGGATCCTGGGCCACCAGCCACATAAAAAATGGCCTGATAGTTATCCAAGCAGGAAAATGCTGATGTGACCAGTCTCCCCCCCCCCCACACACACACACAGGGTTGTGCAAACGTATGCATGTCCAGTGCTGAAGCAGTGACCGACCCCATGGGCGTTGTCTTCGGCATCACTGCATTCCACCAGCTTCAGTTGAGCACTGAGAGGCAGGCTTGTATATTCACTGTTCCCTGTCTAACTAAAACCAGATCTCTAGCCAATCAGCAGTAAGCAGAAATATTTTGTAGCCACACTGAACCCAAACATGCATTTCCCGTAACAGGGTTTGTGTGGTGCCTTTGAGCTTTTTTACATAAAAAAGTATTGAGTGATGGTTGTTCCATTAAATACTTCAACACGTTAGTCCGACTTGATATCATATATCATTCATAACTTCAGTCTAAATTATTTTGTGTCAATGTAACAAACCATTATATATTCCACACAGTTCCCGTTTTCCCCCTTCCACACGAATAGATCCATATTATTAACATGGCAAAGATGCTTTAAACTTGCCAGATTTAGTTGCACTTCTTGTGAACCTTTGTTCACTGATCATTGACAGATGTCTTATACCTGCATGTGTAAATTAGAACTTTGTGTCTATGTATAATAGTTTTGAAGATATATAGCTTTCAAAACTTTAATTGCCCCTAATTTGCATAATTTTTAACATCACGACCATTCCAAATGATATGCGCACTTTCACCGGTAGGTCAGTCTACATACGTGTTTGGTGGTTTTAGCGAATAATAGTATCCGAGAAAAATTCCAGACAAATTTGGTCGTAAAGAAGAAAGAGAAAAAGAAAAGAAAGAAAGAAAGAAAGAAAGAAAGAAAGAAAGAAAGAAAGAAAGAAAAAGAATTTTTGGAAAAACAAAATGTCTTGGTTTGCACCCAGACATAATTAGGAGCCGCAATAGCAGACTTGCACACATTTTTGAAAGACCAGGCATACAACAGGCCATGATCTGTCATTAGCAGTCAATTACATGATTATGTGCATCACTAAGATTTGGTGTTTACACTCATGTCAAACATAAGATTTTTATGCTGCCATACAATGACCATTTTGTCAGAAGTCAATGCAGTAGTGTCAACAGTGACCCATAAATGAATCAAGTTGCAATGAAAACTGTACATGTATGTTACCTAACACTTGATATTCTGTTTTATCGATAATTTTTTCTTTCTTCCTGACATTACTTTTTTAGCTGCTGATTTTTTTTGTATGGCAAGAGTCTTACTTTCGTACAGTTGTTTTTGTTCCTCAAACTTCATGTTTTCTCTCATGTGAGTTTTCCAATGTCAGTTTGAATGTACAAGGCAACACATTTCCCTTTTAGGCACGCAGACAGATTTGCTTTGGAGCAAATCTTCTTTTCTAGTTTATTTATTTATTTATTTATTTATTTATTTATTCATTTATTTATTTATTTATTTATCTATTTATTTATTTATGGTTCTGCTTTGAGGGATCCCTTTTTGTTTCAGTCGCCTATGTGCTTCAAAGGCCGACTTGTACACAATGTTGTCAACCCTGAACCGCTAACTGACGTTCTAACGCACTTCTATCGATTTTTTTTTTTTTTTGCTACCATACAACACGTTCAAATTCAGCATCCCTAGCCGAAATTACCATGGACTCTTTTTAAATGGAAATAAGTTCGGATTGCCAAATATTTGCTACGGCTCATGTATCTCTCAAGCGCCCTGAAACAATGTCCCAAAGGGGCACTGGAATGACATATTAGCAGTCGTTAATGGTGACTTTCTCTTGGGGCGACTTAAATTTCAAAATAATCGTATGTGCACCATTTTGGTCAAAAGATTAGTAGCCGGATAGTCACATTATAATGAATTGGAAGCAATGTCAATTAGCAATTTTTGATAAAATGTGCGATCAGAAGGTTACGCTTGCTTTGGACAGTGACCATTCTGGTATTTTTTAGAGTGACCCCATACAGAAAAGTATCTTTCCAGTATTGATGCTTCCAAGAGGTGCCAAATGTTGACAACATCTGGGCTATTAATGCCGAATTACGTTTCCAGACAGGCTGTTTGTAACTCAGTAATCAATGTTTTGGCTGTTTCAATCAAATTCTGCTTTGTTTTAGACGTGTCTTATCTTGTGCAATATCAAATAAGTACTATGTTCATTAGAAAAACCTATCTCCTCGGCTTACTGGACTGCACCATGCAGCTGTATACGCGTATTTTAATGAATACTTAACTAAATAATAAAATTTACCCACCCGGCACCACCTGTGAAGGAGTATCAACCAAAATATAGATAGTGACGACGATCAACGCAAACCTATTGTCTTTTTATTTTGTTTCTATTTTTCTACGGGTGATGAATATTGATGATTTGCTTGACACATCAATGCGATAAAATTAGTTCTTCGTCATATCTTACTGCACGGTTTCCGAGCAACAGCCCCTTGGCAAATGCACTAGATAACGATGAAGTAAATATGTCTATTCTTCCACGGTTCCTTTATTATAAACCACGCACAGAAACTGTAATTAACCCGCTCATTTAACACAAATTTAATCTATTAATTCCAAATACGAATATTTGCGTGACAGGTGTTCTACGAAGGGCACAGTCTGCTCCCAATTTCTTCAAAAAATATGGAAAGATTTATACACGAATCATTACGCAATTACATATATATATATGTATATATATATATATATATATATATATATATATATATATATATATATATATATATATATATATATATATATATATATATATATATATATATATATATAATGTTCGGAACGAGCGGGAGTCAACCCTGCAACCTTTGGCACCAGTCGTCTGGCTGAATTGGCAAACGCACATATCCACTCGACAAATCCCCATTCTTAAAAAAGAATGGTTCAATGGAGGTAGTTATGTGCGAGTGCCATATCAACACAGTTACGCAGTATAAGTACTGAGTCGGCATTTATTTCCAGAATCGGGGACTTAAATCCACCAGCATTAAGGAAATGGCGAAAATATATATTTTATGTTCGGAACAAGCGGGACCCTACCCTGCAACCTTTGGCACCAGTCGCCTGGCTGAAATGGCAAACGCACATATCCACTCGACCAAATCCCCATTCTTAAAAAAGAATGGTTCAATGTAGACTTGCACAAGTCCCTGGTGCATGTCCCTATTTGCCCATCCCGCGGTCCCACCCAGAAGTGCGATACATTTTCCCCTCCACAAAGTTAGCTGAATAATATGCCAACTACACGGTGTTATTAAGTAGGTCCTACTATTTTTTTTTTTTTAACTGGTCGACGCTGCCGCCGTGTCGGTTTCAACAGTAGCAGCTATTGAGTCCTGGTCAGTTCTAATCCCATTATCATTGCGAGTGGAAAGTGGCCTTCGATGAATGCATGGCTAGTCACTGGCCACTCAAGCGAGACAAAGCTGACCGTCTCCCTCCGGCTGCCGACACCAGGGACTTGTCGAACTTGCACAAGCCCACTCTGGACTACCATCAATTCGGTGGGAGTGACGTCACAACATCCGGGGTTTCGCGGGATGTTAGAAGTCAAATCAGTGCCACAACTTTTTTATTTTTGCATTAATGCAAAATGATCCACGTCATGATTTAAGTTTTGTTGAGTAAGACCTCTACATTTCTATGTGGCTCTTTTGTCAATTTAAACAGAAACTCTTGCCCTACACCCTACAATGGAAATATATCGATCTCAATCACGATTTGATCCTAGCGTCACGAACGATGGTTCCTCTTTCATTTTTTTTCTAAAGATCGGTTGTGTGTTAAAATTGCCATTCAATTATAGTGGTAGAGCTTGTTGCTGCAGTAAATAGTCCATAAACACACTTTATCGCAGTTACTGACAAACTGTCACTGTCAGCATGATAAACACGCGGCAGCGGTATTTTCACCCGAGCCATGTTTACCTGCGGCTGGCGTATTTTACTCTCTTTCCGTGAAAAAATTGGACCTCTACTCTATTGTACGTAAAGACTGGTACAGTGGTAGTATATGTTATCATTCTCACCAATTTACAGCGTTAAATTTTGTTCCTTGCTTTAATAAATTGTCCGTAATCGTCACTTGTCACTCTGCCCTCCTTCCCAATTGTATTCTACGAATAAAATACGTGTATGTTTAAACCACTTGTGTTCACACAAATGTCACCCATCTTTCAAGCCAGACTTCACAACACGAGGCAGCGAGTTCTGCCGAACGAAACAGCGACTGAAAAACTTTTTGATTAGACAGCGAACACTATGTAATCGATTCTGGGCCCTTGTAGTTTCCGACTAAAATAACGACGCATCTGTTTGAAATAGAAGCAGTTTTGAAGGGGTTCCCGCTAAAATACTTTTGTTCTAGCCAATAGGAGAGCTTGTTGTTAAAATAGACAAGGTTCTGAGCATTTTAACGATATAAACAACATGGCGTGGAGACAAAAAAAATCGAGATAGAGACGATGAAATCACCCTATTTTTGCCCAGTTTTGCAAAGTTACATCATTCAAATTGCCACAAGCAACGACCTGGTCATTGATTTAAATCATCGTAGAAGGAAAATATTCATTTTAACGCCGCTCGAAATAGCCATCGGCAAGAACTGACGTTTCTCTGCAATAAAATGTGCATGCTTGCATGAAAATAAACAACAGTCAACACAAGGAATTTGAGACGGCCTTGAATCTGTCACGTGCTTGACTGCGCATGAATAATTCATAGCAGCGACAAGCCGGCAAGTTTGACAAGTCTCACTGGACGCCCTATGTCTGACGCGGTGCACTGCAATTAATCCTACATTACACAGTAGCTCAATTAACAGCTTCTGAAGAGGAGTGCGTTATGACCGCTCGCTTGTCTGTGTGATAAGAAACACAGTGTAGACCGCCCGGCGCTAATCATCTGGAGTCAATGTTATCTGGTTATATACACGTTCCACGCCAATCAGCTAGGTAAAGCTACGACGTGTGTATACTTAAAATTTAATTTGGCAATGAATTTGATTTTAAATAAAATACGGAAGACAGTCCAGTGAGACTTGAGCAAGTCTAGGTTCAATGGAGGTAGTTATGTGCCAGTGCCATATCAACACAGTTATGCAGTATAAGTACTGAGTCTGTATATATATATATATATATATATATATATATATATATATATATATATATATATATATATATGTATATATATATATATATATATATATATATATATATACATACATACATACACACACATACATACATACATACATACATACATACATACATACATACATACATAAGCTTGTTCATGAAGCTCGTTTGTTCCTACTAACATGAAATATTGACGTAACTAGAAGTAAACTATCTATGGCAGATCGTGTGCGCAATATAATGATCATGGTTCATTGTCGAAACTTATTCTCGTCCAAGGTAGGGCCCAGCCAGCCTCTTCTGTCCACTAAAGCGAACTGTACCGATGACGTTGCGCACACTCATAAACAATAATTTGTCGGCCAGCATCAGAGATGACGTGCATCCCACAGGGCTGCAGAGATGTACAACAGCACAAGAGAATGCTTATTCCTTTGGGGTAATCGTCGCTAAACTTTAACTTCAACCTTTCTTTAACGTTCAGATGTGGCTATTCGTAAAAATCCAGTTTATCTGTTATTAAAGTGTGTGTGTCAACACACTTTTCTGTTTTTCCTGAAATTCTTTCTTTCTTTCTTTCTTTCTTTCTTTCTTTCTTTCTTTCTTTCTTCTTTACCAGCAAATTTGTCCGACACTTTTCTGATTGTACCTCCATACAAGGAGTTTGGCCGTTTTATACAGAGGAATGAAGATGTTTAAAATTTGGCATATTAGGGACATTTGAAATTTTTAATCTTGAATATCTTCAAAACTATTGTAGGTAGATATGTCATTTTAACTTCTACTTGTTGGTTATTGACCAGTGTGCATCTAATGAATTTAAAATAAAAGTTGAAATATTCAAATTATGCTAATTAGCAGTATTGGAAATTTTAAAACTTGACTATCTTCAAAACTATCATAGATAGATATGTCATTTCAACTTCTACTAGGAGTTTGTTGACCATTGCACATGTAATGAATCCAGAACAAAAGTTGTAGCAATTTGAATTATGCTTTTTAGCAGTATTCGAAATTGTCGATCTTGAATATCTTCAACACTATAATAGATAGAGATGTCATTCCAACTTCTACTACGGGGTTGTTGACCATTGGGCACCTAATGGATTAAAAATAAAAATTGTAGCAATTTAAATTATGCTTTTTAGCAGTATTCGAAATTGTCGATCTTGAATATCTTCAACATTCTAATAGATAGAGATATCATTCCAACTTCTACTAGGGTTTTTTTGACCATTGGGCACCTAATGGATCGAAAATAAAAGTTGTAGCAATTTAAACTATGCTAAATAGCACCATTAGAAATTCTAAATCTTGACTAACTTCAAAGCTATAATAGCCTGAGATGCCATCCCAACTTCTACTCCTGTGTTATGGAGTAGTTGTAAATTGCCATACCAATATGCTTTGAAGACACACACACTGATTTGCTATGCAGCAAATCATCTTTCCTAGTTTTGATATTTTTCTTTTGTTTTTTTTCTTCTTTCTTTGGAAAAATGCATAATTAGTACTTTGTGAACAAGGGGCCACAAAGAACATTGGGAACTGGATCATCGGTGTTTCATGAAATCAACACAAAATATCTATCTATCTATCTATCTATCTATCTATCTATCTATCTATCTATCTATCTATCTATCTATCTATCTATCTATCTATCTATCTATCTATCTATCTATCTATCTATCTATCTATCTATCTATCTATCTATCTATATATCTATCTATCCATCTGTCTGTTGGTCGGTCAGTTGCTCGGCCGACCGAAGGACCTTCTGTTTGTTCGTTAGTTTATTCGTTCAAAATTTTAGATATGACGGAAGGAAAAGAAAGTATGAACCATGAAGCTAAATAATCTAAAACAAATTTTCCCTGAAGTATTTTAAAGTGATAGGGTCAAGGATTTACATTTATGTGGCATAATGTTAAGCATTTTAGACTATCGGAGCAACTGTTTGAAACGGCCAGACATAGAAATGTATATCCAACAATGTAAAAGCAAATATCTCCAAATCAGGTGCAAGTTTATATTTTGGTGACTACTAATGTCCCAAAATATATTGAAAAATTGATGTCCCTCCGAAGAGTGTAGTTTTTTCTTTCTTTCTTTCATTCTTTCTTTCTTTCTTTCTTTTTTTCGAACTTTCTTTCTTTCTTTCTATAGCTATTATTTTCCTTGCACACAACCTTCAGACATACTCTGGAGAAAGCGTGAAATTTCCGTGTTTTTAACGGTAGAATGTGTATAAATTTCGGGCTTATCTTAACTTTTATCAACACATAAAGACGAAAATGGTATTTACAAACATTTTTTTTTCTTTTTTAGAAATAGTATTGCACTAATATCAAACATAATGTATTTTCAACAAGTTTTCTTTTTTTTTCAAAATTGATTTGGTTTACGAGATCATGTTGATTCGATTTAGGCAATACTCTCCAGAAGTGAAGCAGAGTCATAGGGTACGTCTTGTAAATGTAGTTCTTAAATACCCTCTTCAAATAAATAAAGTCAAGTGTGTTCCAGATGGCGGAACCCAGTGTGAGTCACTGTATATACGCATATTGATCACTCAGCACTAAAATGTATGTTCCTCTTCTCGATTTAGGAACACTTAACAGAAACCATAAAACGTTCATAAAAAGTTTAAATAAAATAGAATCTTAGAAATAGAATTTTTATTTTATTACAAAGTCGGCCTGAGAATTGGTCACTGGGGATAACAGATCTAACGGAGATAACTATAAAAGCTAAGCCCGTTAGATCTATCCTGCAAGTATGGGGTCACGTATCTTTCAAATAGGTGTAATCTTATGTTTAATTATGTCGTCTGGTGCAAGACTTTGGGCATCTAATCCACAGCGTAATGTTAAATGTTCTGAGAATCTCTGTATTGAAAGTAATTAGGCCAAATTAATAACATATCATTGTTTCTACTAACCCTCTCTGAAACCCCAACCCCAGGATTAAATCTCATAAGTATAGTTTCTCTGTTAATGTTAATGATGTATTTCTTGAGGAAACAGAAACTCGTAAATTTGTTGGTGATTGGATTGACAGTACGTTGAATTAGAAATATCAGATTTGTCAAACTTCAAGTAAAACCCAGTGAAACAGCACATTTAGGAAATTTGATGGAAACACGACATTTGCATGTCCATATTTTGCTTACCGTTATGTTACTTGGACTACTAATTATGTCACAAATTTACATAAGATTATCTAAACACAAAAGAAATTATTATGCATCGTAACCAATGCTGCCTTTCATGCTCATACATTCCCATTTCAGAGATCTAAATTTGCTATCCTTTATCATATAAATATTTATATGACTGTTATTTTCATGTTTACGGTAATCAATAACCTCGTGCCTAATTTTTTCAAGATATCTTTCCTTTCGTTTCTAATTTACATTCTTATGTTGAAAGACAATTCGATAGGTTACAAAGTCCACGGTATCAAACTACACGCTGTAATTCTTTCATCCAATTCATGATCCCATTGTATGGAAAACAATACCTATCTGCATGAAAATAGTGCCATTTCTTTTTTCATGTAAAAGAAAACTGAAAAGTGCTTAATTTAATGTGTGTCATGTATTTGGTACTAACTTAATTTGTCCACATTTTAAGTGAGCGTGTATATGTCTTTGTGACTAAAATATGGCATCTGGTTGCAATATATCTCAGTGTAACTAGTTGTGTTTTAAGGTAGACACTATAGGCTCTCTGAAGTTTCAGACCCCCGTACGTGTGGTTACTCACTGAGTTGTACAATATTGCCTAATAGAACTTAAACTCAAACTCAAACTCAACTTAATAAAGAATATTAAAGCCAGATACACACTTTTAGCATCCAATACAATCAAGGAACGCAAGTTGCTTCCTGCAATTTTCCCTAATGCCACACAAATGACACTACTAAATCAAAGGAGCCTCGGTTTACATACCACCAGTCGCGTGGCGACAGTCTTTAGTGGGGTGCGGGGGGGGTGCGAGGCGATCTTCCTGTCTCCATCTTTAACCAATGCGATAAGAGGGAAACACCTGTGAAAGACATTCTTACAGTTCCTGGTATAAGAGTCCTCAAAGCTTATGTACGCGTACCATGACGCCCCATCTGAGCCACGCACCTTCTTTTTCAGACTCAGCGATTTTACTTTTCACTTTCGAAAATCACTATTCAGTTCACATGTTCTTCGTCAGTAAACCCCTCAATAAATCTACAAGTTGATGACCACGTTTTGCTAGATTTATAGCAAATATAAAAGGAGTGTCATTCAGTCCATTCCTTTATATAGCGTCTTTTGAAAATATCCTCGGTTTCAGGCGGGCACCTCAAATCTCAACCATACAGCAATCGATGTTTTAGAAACCGCGTAAACATAGTATTGTCGTTTGTAATACGACAAAACATGTATTCGCGGATGATCATGGCACTGTAAGATACTTGAAAAATCAGTCATCACAAACAGGAAAATCGTGAACATATGGTAAAGACTGACCTCTGACGGCGACACAGAAAACCGATTTGTTGGGTCAGTGTCGGGTCTTGCATGGCTTTGGATTTGACCTGTGTAATTACGTAGATCTGGGACTTGGCATGTGGTCTATCAACAGTGTCATATCTGGTCATTTAAGGATGCAGTTTAGATGCTGTCGGAGCCGAATATTTTCAGGGAAATGTGTGATACATTTGAAATGTCCGTTTTGCTTGGTTTACTCGTAGCCATCGTCATTTTAAAAACAGGTGAGGTTTTGATACGTTTACTTAATATAATTTCATTTTTCAGAAAACGTTTAACCACAAAGGCCCGCACATTAGCACCATTGATAACCAAGCACATTTTTTTACAGACCTAATATTTCAATTTTGTTGGCTTACTTTTTACGAACGATCTTTTTGAAAGCAGTGACTTCTGAATAATTTTACTCAAAACCAAAAAAGTGCAGAAGATGGCAAAGAAAAAAGGGACCATACATGCAACAATGGCATAAAATTGGGATTTTACATCCTACAATTCTAAACGGGAAAAAACAGAAGTCAGATGAAACAATTGCAATTTGAGCTGTTTGAAATTCAAACGTTTAGAATAGGTCGTCATATCGCAGCCTCTGTATAGTTAGTGGCAATGACAACCAAAGGTATGCAGATCTGGATCATAACAATGCAGATCTGGATCATAACAATGATCCTAATTTTAATTCCTGGTAAGAGATCAATCATTTAACTCTTTCAGTGTTACACTTTGGACTGAGTCGGCAGCTTTCCTAGGCGCGTTTTAAGCGCGCCTAGGAAAGTTGTTGACCTGGACTGTTATATTCTATATAACCACGGGCATGCCAGTACTTACATAAAAGGTCTTTTTACAAGGAACATGAATCTGACTTCTTTTTGATAATTTAAAGCTGTTCGTTGCATGTGGCTCGACTCAAGGCACAGTTGGTATTGTACTGAAAGAGCTAAATTAAGCACAAGCAAGCCCATACCCCAGAAGAATGGTCTATGTCTGGGGCTGGTGCGAGCGCTTTTTGAGTCAGTCTGTCTACAAGTTAGCATTGAAGGGGTCAATCTGCGTTTACTACACCCATCTTTTACAACCAGCATTGTTGGTGGGAATTGTGTCACTTTGCAAACACCTGATGACAATTCTTATTGTCAGTAACTTATTACTGGTATACCTTGCTCTGACAAAATAAGGTGTAGCGAATCCTACTCGTTTTACTGACATGATTTTGAAAGCAACATAGTTTCAATATATCGGTGAGGTTAACTATTCGCTTTAATGAGGACCTGTCTGGTGCTTGAACATTTACGAGCAAAGGAGGTGTTAATCATGGGAAAGAGTAATGGTGCATCGTTTAGGTAATTTTGCTTCCATTGTTTAATATTTTCGTGCAAGTAAAGTTATATATATATATATATATATATATATATATATATATATATATATATATATATATATATATATATATATATATATGTAAGTGTTCCTGTGCAGACGAGATATTATGAACATTAGGTCATCTTGTGTTGTGTGTTGTTTACTACGAGGCCGGGCAAAGCAGTCATAATCAGGATGACAAAGGACCATATAATGTCTGTATCGTTTTCAAAGGCTGAACCAGGAAACGCGTGACATGTAATGTTCTTTAATGAGGCTGCTGACTAACGATGAGGACGTAAACGGAAGTTGTACTGTCCGATAATTCACAAACTTACGGTTTTAATTTAACAAAAAAACCCTGGGCTTCGTGATACAAAAATCAAGGGCTTGATATCAACTTCTGGGATTGGTCGATGAAACCCTGGGCTTCGTTACGAATCTCGTGAGTTTTGTGCACACAACCGTGACCCATGTTTTTGTCACAGGGTTTTGTGACAAAACCCAGGGTTGTGTGACACAGCTGGTAATGTAAAGATCGCATGTGCTTATTAGGTCTTCACAAAACCTTGTGAACTTACGAATCCCAAATCCCAATGCTTTGTGACGTCACATGTATATCAGAGGGCATTGTTCTGCTATTTCAAAATTCACAAATTCCAGTGTTTTGTAGTGAAACCCTGTGCTTTGTCCAGTGTTGATGGAAGTAATGACTTTGATTCACAAAACCCAGGATTTTAGAATATGCATGCAACTTCTGTGATTTGCTGAAGTATTTTCGTTTTGCATAAAGCCCAGGCTTTTGTAACGGTTTCATGTACAAAACCCTCAGTTAAGCAACAAAACCCTGGATTTTGTGTTATGAAACCAGGGTTTTGAGCCTGAAAGCCTGGGTTTTGTGAATTATTTGACAATAAAACTTCAATAGACGTGCCCTTAGCCTACATGCCTCAATCGCGCGCACGTGTGTGGATGGTTAGGTGAGCGTTTGCGTGCGTGCTTGTGTGCGCCTGTGCGTATATCTTACTTTTAGGGAACCGCTAATCCTATCTATCCGTTGATATTGTAGATGCAGCAGCAAAGACGATTTCAATAACTACCACACCAAAGACGTTCAATTCTACGGCCGGCAGAAATATAACATTGCCATGTTACCTTCAGAATGCAGACATACAAAAAGCACTAGAGCTAAGTGCATCGTGGCGCAAGTTTCAAGAATCATCAAATAAGGACGGTGGTAAAATAAATAATGCACGAAACATACTCTCGCCCTTTACCCCTGACCGAT